>JAULUF010000004.1:6777500-7377500 GCA_031834385.1 Semotilus atromaculatus
CATTCTGAATTACATAGACGACTGGCTGATTTTAGCGGAATCAGAACAGTTGGCGGATCGGAATCGAGATGTAGTCCTCACTCATATGCAGAAATTGGGGTTGAGGCTCAATGTCAAGAAGGGTTTACTTTCTCCAGTACAGAGGACCACTTTTCTTGGTGTTTTCTGGGATTCTGGCATGATGCGAGCCGTCCTATTGCCTGCTCGTGTAGCTGCTATCCTCACAACCACGAAAGAGCTAAAGCTAGGCCAGTCACACACTGTGAAACAGTTCGAGAGACTGTTAGGCCTCACGGCAGCAGCGTCCAATGTGATACCCTTTGGGCTGCTGTACATGAGACCTTTGCAGTGTGGGCTCAGGACCAGAGGGTTCTGACAGAGGGTTGAGACATTTCCTCCCAGACCTGAGGGGCCATCATGTGCTTGTCAAGTCAAGTCAAGTCAAGTCAAATATATTTATATAGCGCTTTTCACAATACAGATTGTATCAAAGCTGCTTCACAGTATCAATCAAAACAACTTAACAATGTTTGTTTATTACTGGAAAAAAGACATCCAAGTTTGGTAGAGCTGATCAATGGTATGATTGGTTAATTAATTTGAATATCCCCAACTGAGCAAGCCAAAGGCAACAGTGGCAAGGAACCGAAAAACTCTATCAAGTGACCTAATGGTGTCCTAAAACTCCATCAGATGACCCAATGGAGAAAAAAAAACTTGGAAGAACCCAGGCTCAGTCGGGGGCCAGTTCTCCTCTGGCATTTATGAACTAGAGGCCGAATTTACAGTAACTGTAAGATAAAAAATTTATATGAATGCCTGGCTAAATTGCGTAAGATGCGTCTTTAGTCTAGTTTTAACCCTTAAAGACCGATACAGCCGGCCGCGGCTAAAAATAGCCATCGTTCTAAAATGTTTAATAACTTTTGTGTCGCTAATCCAATCTGTATGCTTTAAAATGCACCGCAAAGAGGAGATTCCCAGCTTTTACGTGTTATCCGTTTGTCTCTATTGGTCATTCAGTGGCTCCGTAGTGAACGTGAATGCGTCATCAAAATCTGCAGCAGTGATTCGTCAAGTAAACCCACGTGGCTTGTTTCTCTGAGTCAAACAGGAATGATTCTTGATACTTAGTCCCACCCCCCTTGGCCAGATTCGTCCAAACGGTCATCAACTCAACCAATAAACATAGTGTTTGGTGTTTTTAACAACTAATCATGTTTCTGTATAAATTTGAACAAATGCAATGTGAATGTAGGTGCATATTTGCTTGCATGAATACTAACGGATGCAAAGCATTTTCATTGAGAGCACTTTCTTACAGTCCACAGCGCAAAACATGAAAGAGCACTTTGACCAACTAAAAGAGTATGTCAATACAGCGGTACACATCGGAGGACGTGTTAGAATTGATTTTTTTAAATGAGTCGTTAGATGATGACCTGATGGAATCTTCCGATTCTGACGCAGATACGTGGTGCAGTGAGGATGATTACATCCAAGGGATCGATCTGTTTGAAGACAAGTGAGTAACCTTATTTAATTTTTTTTTTTTACTGTGCAGTTTGGGTATCATTCATTGCATAAAAATCAGTTGCTCATACCATCAAATTCGCTAGTGATCTTGGCAGGGGGATAGAGTGTGTGCGTCAAATCAACAGTTTAGAAGTCTGTGTGAATATGAGGTACGTTAGGATGACAAACCAAGAGAAACAACCAGAATATGCTTTATTTAGGCAATACAATTTATTATTATTATTATTATTTAGGGGTGTAACAATATATCGTGTCACAATATATCGCAATGAAAAAATGCAACATGTATCGTTGTTCACCCAAAATAAAAATTGTGAGAGAAATTTTTTTAGTTTTCAGAGTTTTAGTGTCAGTACTGTATTAAATAAATATAATGCTATATATATGTATATATAATACAATACAATATATAATGCAATGGGGGAATGGGTCCTGATATTGCCAAATGTCTGAAGTGGCCAGTAAATATATCTAGTCAGTGACAGAGTGCAAGTATATTTGTCTAAAATAATTCTGTTTTCAGCTTCTGAATCATGAATATTTTTATTCTGGTATCACCATTGTCTTGTGCATTATTCATTTACACCCCCAATGTAATATGAAATTTAGCATTTTAATCAACAGTACAATTATATTTTTATATTACAATATTAAACTCTCCTGCACAAATTTTCAGACAGTTTTTTAGTGACAAAGCTGTCAAGATAATCTGTCACAACTCCAATATGAATGCAGAAAAGGAGCTTGCCAAGGGGAAGAAGTTTGCTTGGGAAGAGCTGCATCCTGCCAATTTCCTGGTGTATGTGGGCCTTATGATTTATATGGCACTTATAAAACTCCCAAGAGTTAGAGACTACTGGAGGAAGGGATCACAGCTAAGTGTACACTTCCCTGCTACAATCATGGCCAGAGATAGGTTCATGGCAATTAGCAGAACTGTTCACATGAGTAACCCAGAACATGACGTTGTAAATGACCGGAAAAAGGGTACCCCTGAGTATGATCCTCTCCAGCGTCTCCAGCCTCTTTACACAACTATAAAGCATGCATGCAAGGCATTGTGGCAACCTAGAAAGCAAAGTGCAATCGATGAAAGAATGGTGGCCACAAAAGCTAAAATTGGGCTCAGACAGTATTTGAAGGCCAAGCCAACTAAGTGGGGTGTGAAGCTGTTTGTGCTTGCTGACTCTAGCAATGGGTACATCTGCGATTTCTCCATTTACACTGGAAAGAGACGATTCGTTTCAGGGCAGGGTCTCTCGTACGATGTTGTCAGCAGTCTCATGGACTCATCATTCTTGGGCAGAGGTTATCATTTATATGTTGATAATTTCTATACAAGCCCAAAACTTTTTAGAGACTTGTATGCCGATGGTTTTGTTGCATGTGGTACGTTCCGTGATTCACGCAGGAATGTACCTAACACAAAGAACAATGCACTGACATCACGGAGCCCCAGGGGTTCAATCCGATGGATCAGACAACAGGAACTGTTGTTTGTGAAATGGATGGACACAAGAGAAGTGTCAGTTTGCTCTACCATACACCAAGCCTTTGATGGAGGCACTGTCACCAGAAACGTGTGCAGCAAGGAAACTGAGAGGTGGCAGAAAAAAAGCATCACAGCACCTTGCTGTGTGCTAGACTACAACAAATACATGGGAGGGGTAGACCTTTCTGACCAGCTCCTCCAGTATTACTCTGTGCTTAAAAGGTCCAACAGGTGGTACAGGACACTGCTGTACCACTTCATTGACATAGCTGCAACCAACAGCTATCTTTTGTACAAAGAGATGTGTCGGACATCAGAGACTGTGCCCATGTCTCACAGCCAGTTCATGGAAGAGTTGTCTGCAGAGCTGTGTGGAGTCCCAAAAGGCAGTGATGTACCACCCAGAGCACCACAGTGCTTACCTGAGTCCTTGGCCTGTGTGGATGATGATGATGAGGAGGAGGAGGAGGTGGAGGGGGGAAGTTCCTCATTTGAGAGACGGAGGTCAGCAGACACGGCAACAAAGGGCCGGCGGTACTGCGTGCTATGCAAGAAGCGTACTATTTGGAAGTGCGCACGGTGTGATGTGGCCCTGTGTCTTGTTGCCCACAGAAACTGCTTCAGTCAGTGGCATAGGAGCAGGGGGTCACAAGGTGGCACATAAACCTCAGGACTGTCGTCACACAATCCAGTTTGGTTGTTATATTATGTAAATACGTATATAGTTTGAGAAGATTGTTTGAAAAAAATTTTTATTTGCACTGTTTATTTCTCTATTTTTATTTAGTTTGTAAAGATTGTTTTTATTTAGTTTGTAAATATTATATGCACTATTTGTTCATTAGCACTAAGTATATTACCCTCAATTTGTTATTGAGAAGATCTGAACCATTTGTTCATTTACAATCTGTATATTGTATTGTATTGTTAGTATTTATCAAGTATATAAATATACTTGACTTGACTATTTATATAGCACAAGACAGTTGTCACTACTTGTTACATTGTTTGCATTTGTTGTTCATGTTCAAATTATAATATAATTTTCTAAAGAAAAATGTTTGCTTCAATGTTCTGTTGTAATATTTAAAAAAATTCTATTTACTTTACTCACTGAACTTATTTGGACACACTACATTGTCAGTAAATGAAATACACCTGTTTTTACTCAAAAACGCCTAGAATAATATTATAATAAACGGCTATAACTTGCTGAGGGATTGTTACATGCAGACAGATTTTCATCTGGAAGTCTAAAACAACCAAGTCTAACTTTCTAAAGGAAAAAATCTAAACTTCAGGAAGTTCTGTTTGAGTTCACACTGAAAACACTACATTTTTTGCTGCTGTTTTTTTTTATTATTCTGTTAATTCCATCAATTCCCATACAAAATAAATTTAAAACTGGGACTTTAAATGAGCTAGATGGAAACTTTAGGTTCTCCTGTTTAAAATGATATATGACACTTGATGTTTGCTGCTATAATGGGTTAGAAAAACAAAGAAAAGAACAGGCGAGTCAGGTGCTCCAAAAATAGTCTAGGTCTTTAAGGGTTAAACTGGGAGAGCGAGTCTGAGCAACGGACAATATCAGGAAGGCTATTCCAGAGCTTTGGAGCTAAATGTGAAAATGCTCTCCCTCCTTTGGTGGATCTGGATATCCTAGGAATGACCAGAAGCCTCGAATTTAGTGATCTTAAAGAGCGCGATGGATTGTAGGGCGATAGAAGATCCGTTAAATAGACTGGAGCTAAACCATTTAGAACTTTATAAGTCGAAAGCAATACCTTGTAATTAATACGGAACTTTATAGGTAACCAATATTACCTATAACCATATTTTCTTGATCTAGTAAGAACTCTAGCAGCTGCATTTTGGACTAACTGTAGCTTGTTTATTGAAGATGCAGGACAACCAGCTAATAAAGCATTACAGTAATTTAGTCTCTTTTCTAGTTTAAAAGAGTTCCCTAAATCTAGTTTAACTTTTCTGCATCAGAGACTGATAGCATATTACGTAGCTTAGCAATGTTTCTAAGGTGGAAAAAGGCTGTTTTTGTAACATATGAAATATGCTTTTCAAAAGACAGGTTGCAGTCTAATATAACACCCAGGTCTTTTACTGTAGCGGATAAAGTAACAGGGCATCCTACTATGTTAAAGTCGTGCTGTAAAAGGTTTTGTAGACGGTTTTTAGAACCGATAAGTATTACCTCTGTCTTGTCTGGATTTAGGAAAAGAAAATTACGCGTCATCCAATCTTTTATATCTTTAACACAATCTGTCAATTTGGATAATTTAGCGTATTCATCTGGCCGTGATGAAATATATATTTGAGTGTCATCAGCATAACAATGGAAACTAATTCCATGTTTCCTTAGAATATTACCAAGTGGCAGCATATACACTCACCGGCCACTTTATTAGGTACACCTGTCCAACTGCTCGTTAACACTTAATTTCTAAGCAGCCAATCACATGGCGGCAACTCAGTGCATTTAGGCATGTAGACATGGTCAAGACAATCTCCTGCAGTTCAAACCGAGCATCAGTATGGGGAAGAAAGGTGATTTGAGTGACTTTGAACGTGGCATGATTGTTGGTGCCAGAAGGGCTGGTCTGAGTATTTCAGAAACTGCTAATCTACTGGGATTTTCACGCACAACCATCTCTAGGGTTTACAGAGAATGGTCCGAAAAAGAAAAAACATCCAGTGAGCGGCAGTTCTGTGGGCGGAAATGCCTTGTTGATGCCAGAGGTCAGAGGAGAATGGCCAGACTGGTTCGAGCTGATAGAAGGGCAACAGTGACTCAAATAACCACCCGTTACAACCAAGGTGGGCAGAAGAGCATCTCTGAACGCACAGTACGTCGAACTTTGAGGCAGATGGGCTACAGCAGCAGAAGACCACACCGGGTGCCACTCCTTTCAGCTAAGAACAGGAAACTGAGGCTACAATTTGCACAAGCTCATCGAAATTGGACAATAGAAGATTGGAAAAACGTTGCCTGGTCTGATGAGTCTCGATTTCTGCTGCGACATTCGGATGGTAGGGTCAGAATTTGGCGTCTACAACATGAAAGCATGGATCCATCCTGCCTTGTATCAACGGTTCAGGCTGGTGGTGGTGGTGTCATGGTGTGGGGAATATTTTCTTGGCACTCTTTGGGCCCCTTGGTACCAATTGAGCATCGTTGCAACGCCACAGCCTACCTGAGTATTGTTGCTGACCATGTCCATCCCTTTATGACCACAATGTACCCAACTTCTGATGGCTACTTTCAGCAGGATAATGCGCCATGTCATAAAGCTGGAATCATCTCAGACTGGTTTCTTGAACATGACAATGAGTTCGCTGTACTCAAATGGCCTCCACAGTCACCAGATCTCAATCCAATAGAGCATCTTTGGGATGTGGTGGAACGGGAGATTCGCATCATGGATGTGCAGCCGACAAATCTGCGGCAACTGTGTGATGCCATCATGTCAATATGGACCAAACTCCCTGAGGAATGCTTCCAGCACCTTGTTGAATCTATGCCACGAAGAATTGAGGCAGTTCTGAAGGCAAAAGGGGGTCCAACCCGTTACTAGCATGGGGTACCTAATAAAGTGGCCAGTGAGTGTATATTGAGAATAATAAAGGGCCTAACACAGATCCCTGCAGCACTCCATATTTTGCAGAAGTTATGATCGATTTTTCTCCATTTGAGTAGACGAAATGTTAGCGGTCAGATAAGTATGACCTGAACCAGCTTAATGCTTGTCCTTGAACACCAGTGTAATTTTGTAGTCGATCTAAGAGTATTGTGTGATCTATAGTATCGAACGCAGCACTAAGATCAAGTAAAACTAGTACTGAGATACAGCCTTGGTCCGAAGCTAAAAGTAAATCATTTGTGATTCTAACAAGCGCAGTTTCAGTGCTATGTTGTGGCCTGAATCCAGACTGAAACTTTTCATAGATGTCGTTTTCTTGCAAGAAAGAGCCGAGTTGAGCGTACACAACTTTTTCTAATATTTTTGACATAAATGGAAGATTTGAAATGGGTCTGTAATTTGCTAGGTTATTTGGATCTAATTGTGGTTTCTTAATAAGAGGTTTTATAACTGCCAGCTTGAACGTTCTTGGAACATGACCTAAAGATAAAGATGAGTTAATAATATTGAGAAGAGGCTCTTCCACTATAGGTAACACTTCCGCTTGTCCGGACAGACAACACATCGGTGGTCTCTCACATGAATCGTCAGGGTGGTCTGCGTTTGCGTCCACTTTGCAAACTGGCGCACCAGATCCTCCTGTGGTCCTGCTCCTGAGGGCAGTGTTTATTCCAGGGGTCCAGAATATAGGAGCAGACACCCTGTCGAGGCAGGGGCTAAGGCCAGGGGATTGGAGACTCCACCCCGAGGCAGTGGAGCAAATATAGGAGTTTTACGGCCAAGCAGAAGTGGTCCACTTTGGTTATCCCTCACTCACCCCGCCCCCCTGAGTACGCATTTCCCCCTGTTGCTCTGCTCCCAGGAGTTCTGGAGAGAGTCCACCAGGATGGAACAAGCCTACTGTGAAACTATGACACTTCCGGTTTTGGAGAGGACGCTGGCGCATGTTAGGCTTCCGCTTCTCCTGCCGTTTATTAACTATTTTTATGTATCATTTTAGATTCTCCTGAATTATTTTAACTTTATAGTTTTATGAGTTTTACTGTTGCCGGTTTTGTATTTTTTTGACGTGTCTGAACCAGCCTTTCAAAGTGTTTGTTCTGGTCTGTCTGCTGCACGCCGATCTCATCTGCTGCCGTGTTTCGCCTCCACTGTCCCTGCTACCTGTTCGCTGCCTGCTGTTGTCTCCGTGTGAGTTCGAACGGAGTTCAGACGGATCCCTGGTGTTGTATTAGCCTGATACCCAGCAAGTATCAGGCTCTTCACGTAATGGCTGAATAATTCTGAATGGCATAATGCGACTTCATTTAATCACTTGGATTATCGCCGTTTTCATTACATCAGAAACCAGCGCTAAGCAGAAGACTGAACTTTTGGACATCACCATGCTGAGGTACTCTCTATCTGAACTTTTATCTCTGGATCATTTTGACCGCCCAAATTATAGCATTTTAAAATCTCTGCGCTCCTCGCATCTCCTCCGTCGGCCTTGTTACTCTCATAGAGGCTGATGTCAGAGTCGTTCTGTTGCCGGTGCTGGAGTCTCAGTGTTTTGGTCGAACTGTAGGCGCGTGCTGCATCTTAATCTGTTATGGAAATCTACTCTATCCAGAGACTTTTTCTCAAAACACTGTGGCGAATGTGCTTTGCAGCAATATGCGAATTGCTCACTTAAACACAAGGTCAATAAACAACAAAACGGCACTTATCGCAGATACCATTTTAGATAGGAAAATCTATATTTTGTGTCTCAGTGAAACATGGCACAAAGAAAATGACTATCTTAATCTGAATATGTGTGCCCCATCTGGATATAAATACATTGACACGCCTCGTGCTTGTGGTAAAGGTGATGGCCTGGCTGTGATATTTGGACCTAATGTCTCAGTTAATGTTATTGATGCACCTAGTGTTTCATCATTTGAATGTCTGATTTGTAAAATCAATGGTGTTTCACCTGTTCTTATGCTGCTCATTTACCGTCCACCAAAACCGAATCCTGCATTTTTTTCTGAGTTTACTGAGTTGTTGACACTTCTTAGTCCACTCTGTCCTGCTATGGTGCTGACTGGCGATGTCAGTCTTCATATTAATAATCCTAACTGTGGAAAAACAGCTACTTTCATGGACATTTTGGATGGCTTTGATCTTACACAGCATGTCCTTTTTCCGACCCACAAGCTGGGCCACACATTGGATGTAGTTTGCTCTGCTGGTGTTGACATTAGTTCTCTGAATGGTATAGATATGAGTATAAGTGACCATAGACTCATTAGTTTTGATATGAATGTTACGCCTTCACGAGCCACTTCCAAACGCACTATAAAATTTCGTAACATCAAGCACATGGACTTCTCATTATTTTCTACCTCTCTCTCTGGACTTCCTATCACTAACTCCATGGAGCGCTATAATTCCATGCTATCTGCACTTTTGGATGAGTTTGCACCTGTGCGGGAACGGGTTGTTACATTTAGGAAACCATGTCCATGGTATACCCCAGAGTTGCGCTTAATGAAGGCTGCTGGAAGGCAATTAGAACGGCAGTACAAGAAATCTGACCTGACGGTACATAGGCTTCGCTACATTCAACAACAGTCTGAATGCCACTCTGCACTTAACATTGCGCGTAAAAACTACTATTCTAACATAATTGGAAATGCTGCAACTAATTCTAAAGCTCTATCAAGACTGTTGACAATCTTCTCAAACCAACTAAGTCCATTGTTTACTCCTCTGCTGAGCAGTGTAATTCTTTTCTACATTATTTCACTGGTAAGATTGATGATATATACAGTTCCCTTACCGCCATCACCACAGTTGAGTTAGTTGATACACTGCCTTTACATCCCCCGATCACTACTTTTTCGAACTTTGACATGGTTGGAGTTGATTTCATTACAAGTACAGTTAAGTCCATGAATTCAACCACCAGTTTTTTAGATCCGGTTCCTTGCTCGGTTATTAAGAACTGCCTTGCATCAATTTGCCCTCATATGCTTTCTATTCTAAATTTATCATTGAGTTCTGGAATCATAAAAAAATAGCTGCCATTACACCAGTCCCTAAGAAGCCTGGTTGTGATGTCTCTGATCTGTCTAACTTTAGGCCTATTTCAAACCTTCCATTCCTGGCCAAAGTTTTGGAGCGTGCTGTGGCTATTCAGCTAAATCATCACTTAGCACAAAATAGTCTTCTTGAACCTTTTCAATCTGGGTTCAGAAAAGGGCACTGAAAGGGCACTGAAAACGCCTTAGTGAGGGTCATAAACGACCTTCTTATTGCAGCAGATTCTGGTGTATGCAGTATTTTGGTCTTACTAGACCTCAGTGCTGCTTTTGACACTCTATGTCATTCTCTCTTGCTGGATAGGATGGAAAATTGGCTGGGTATTTCTGGAGTTGTACTCAGTTGGTTTCGATCTTATTTAGCACGTCAGGAACAGTTCGTAAGCATGGGCATTTATAATACCGTGCCTGTGCGACAGGAAGTTCCTCAAGGTTCAGTGTTAGGTCCAATTTTATTTAACAATTATATGCTTCCACTTGGGCAGATCATCAGTAAATATGACCTTGGGTATCACTGTTATGCGGACGATACACAGATTTACATCACCACAAATCCAGATGCACATTGCTCATTAACAACTTTGCATAGCTGTCTAGCTGAGATCAGCACATGGATGCAGAACAACTTCCTGAAGCTAAACGGCTCTAAATCTGAACTGATGCTGATTCATACAGTGGTGGCTATTCGTAAGGCTGAGCAGGTTAGTCTGATTGTTAACTCTAGCTGGGTAACCCCCACTCCACAGGTGCGGAATCTTGGTGTAATTTTTGACTCACAGTTGAGTTTTGAAGCACATATAAAACAGGTCTCTAAAACTGCTTTTTACCATCTGAGAAATATTGCTCAACTTAGACCATTTCTATCATTTGTAGACACAGAAAGGCTCATACATGCCTTCATAACAACTAGGCTAGACTATTGTAATGCCCTGTTCTCTGGCCTTCCAGCAAAATCATTAAACAGGCAACAGTATATACAAAACTCTGCTGCTCGTGTGCTCACTCGTACCTCTCCTCGTGAGCATATTACACCGGTCCTTTCACAGTTGCACTGGCTTCCCGTAAAGGTGAGAATTGATTTTAAAATTCTCATTCTAACATACAAGGCACTACATGGGATCGCTCCAGAGTACCTACATGATCTTATTGTTTTATTGTATGCGCTTTGGGTTTGAGAAAAGCGCATTATAAATAAAATTTATTATTATTATTATTATTATTACTGCTAGTAGCTAGCACCACGCTGGTCGAGTCGAATTTGGTTTGCGGACCTAATTTATCTCCTCTCCCTCCCTTGGAGATCCCGATCAGCAGAGACCTTCTGTCTCAGGTTGGGAGCACAATATTTCACCCCCGGCCAGAGATTTGGAAACTAAGGGTTTGGCCTCTGAGGGGGCCCAACTCATAGAGAGTGGTCTCTCAACCGAGGTTGTTGAGACCATTTTAAGCTCCAGAGCTCCCGCTACGAGGAAACTATATGCACTGAAATGGAGAGTTTTCACTTCTTGGTGTCACCAGTGTCAGTGGGACTCGGTTAACTGTTCAGTTAGTACAGTACATGAGTTTCTGCAAGATTGCTTTGCATCAGGTTTATGTCCATCCACCCTAAAGGTCTACGTGGGTAGTACATTGTTGGGTCGAGACCCCCTGATCACACGTTTCCTTCATGGCACCTTGAAGCTGAGGCCTGCAACTCGCACTAGGGTGCCGGCTTGGGACCTTTCAATAGTTCTAGAAGTCCTGTCTGGGGCTCCATTTTAGCCCTTAGATTCGGTTTCAGAGAAATTTCTTACATTTAAGACCGTCTTTCTGCTAGCTATTTCGTCCCTCAAAAGAGTCTGAGACCTTCAGGCCCTTTCGGGTTCTCCCACCTGCCTTGAGTTTGCCCCCGGGATGGCCAAGGCTTTCTTATACCCTTAACAGGGATACGTCCCTAATGCCGAGTTCAGACTGCACGATTTTAGCCCCGATTTTGGTTCGCCGACAGGTTTTGAGAAATCGCTGACAAATGCCTGAAATCACAGGCAAATCGGTGCTCGTTCACGCGAGTGACAATCATGCAGTGTGAATGAGCAAAGACGCAATCTGAGAGAATCACCGACGAGTCGCCGACACCCGTGAGATATTTGGCATGCTAAATATCTGGACCTGTCGGCGATTCAAAGTCCTGCTGTGTGAAAAGTGTTCTGACTGAAAACTACATCGGCGATGACCGACAGCCAATGAGAGAGCAAGATACAGGACAGCGGGGAGTTCGGAAGGGAGTTATAGACCAGAATATCAGTATTTTAATAGATATATTTACAATTATATCAAACAGAAACAAAGTAGCCTACATATTGCTTGACCAGCAGGACATTGCAAAATTATTTCTTTACCCCCAACTCTCTTTGCAGAACACACAATCCTTGCTCAGAGCTCAGCAAGTTGATCTTGTCTCCCCAACCATTTCCTCCTGCATAGCTAATCTTATTTTTTTTCTCCTTTTCGCTGCAAATCAGCTCACAGATTGGGATCGCAAGCTTCTTGCAGGCTATAATTTTTAATAACAATTTGAGTCTCGCGCAAGAACTCCGGTCTCACACACGCGTGATCTTGCGTTATTTTCTTATCACTTCTCGCGTGTGTTTGGTTTTGAAACGTAGTTTGCGTGCCAAACAGTTGTCGCCGATTCTTCCTCTTGTAAAGTCATGCAGTGTGAAACCTCCTGTCGCCGATCCATCGCACAGTGTGAACACAGCAGCGACTGAATGCTGGCCAAGATAGTCATGCAGTGTGAAAAGAACAGTGACCCGACTACTTTGAAAATCGTGCAGTCTGAACTTGGCATAAGGTGCCGACCATTATTCCGAGGCCTATTGTGCTGCAGGCTTTCTGTCCTCCTCCGTTTACCTCTTCAGACCAGGAAAAGCTGAACAGGTGTGTTCAATTTCGTGAAAACAGACACCAGTTATTTTCCCAAGAGATCTCTCGTATTTATTTTACCATTTTATATAAGACATAGGAGGGAGTAACAATGGACTAAACAAAGGTCTCATTTCAGCATCTTGATCAGGTCTCCATGTCCTCTGGACAAAGAGCTCGGTCTTTATATGCTTCTGCCCTAAAAAACTATATTACTAGGAACACATACATTACCAGAGGAACATAGGGTTCCCATTAACATTGGAATGTACACTCACCGGCCACTTTATTAGGTACCCCATGCTAGTAACGGGTTGGACCCCCTTTTGCCTTCAGAACTGCCTCAATTCTTCGTGGCATAGATTCAACAAGGTGCTGGAAGCATTCCTCAGGGAGTTTGGTCCATATTGACATGATGGCATCACACAGTTGCCGCAGATTTGTCGGCTGCACATCCATGATGCGAATCTCCCGTTCCACCACATCCCAAAGATGCTCTATTGGATTGAGATCTGGTGACTGTGGAGGCCATTTGAGTACAGCGAACTCATTGTCATGTTCAAGAAACCAGTCTGAGATGATTCCAGCTTTATGACATGGCGCATTATCCTGCTGAAAGTAGCCATCAGAAGTTGGGTACATTGTGGTCATAAAGGGATGGACATGGTCAGCAACAATACTCAGGTAGGCTGTGGCGTTGCAACGATGCTCAATTGGTACCAAGGGGCCCAAAGAGTGCCAAGAAAATATTCCCCACACCATGACACCACCACCACCAGCCTGAACCGTTGATACAAGGCAGGATGGATCCATGCTTTCATGTTGTAGACGCCAAATTCTGACCCTACCATCCGAATGTCGCAGCAGAAATCGAGACTCATCAGACCAGGCAACGTTTTTCCAATCTTCTATTGTCCAATTTCGATGAGCTTGTGCAAATTGTAGCCTCAGTTTCCTGTTCTTAGCTGAAAGGAGTGGCACCCGGTGTGGTCTTCTGCTGCTGTAGCCCATCTGCCTCAAAGTTCGACGTACTGTGCGTTCAGAGATGCTCTTCTGCCCACCTTGGTTGTAACGGGTGGTTATTTGAGTCACTGTTGCCCTTCTATCAGCTCGAACCAGTCTGGCCATTCTCCTCTGACCTCTGGCATCAACAAGGCATTTCCGCCCACAGAACTGCCGCTCACTGGATGTTTTTTCTTTTTCGGACCATTCTCTGTAAACCCTAGAGATGGTTGTGCGTGAAAATCCCAGTAGATTAGCAGTTTCTGAAATACTCAGACCAGCCCTTCTGGCACCAACAATCATGCCACGTTCAAAGTCACTCAAATCACCTTTCTTCCCCATACTGATGCTCGGTTTGAACTGCAGGAGATTGTCTTGACCATGTCTACATGCCTAAATGCACTGAGTTGCCGCCATGTGATTGGCTGCTTAGAAATTAAGTGTTAACGAGCAGTTGGACAGGTGTACCTAATAAAGTGGCCGGTGAGTGTGTATATATATATATATATATATATATATATTTCTATCAATGCATCTATTAATGTGTCACTATATGTACTCTGTGTGTCTCTAAGTCAATGTGTAAATGTAAATTAAATCCTAAATATAACTAAACAAATCGCACTATAAGTGTCACTATATCACCAAAAATCCGCTATCTCAAAACCAAACTCCTCTCACAAAAACCCACGATATGAAAATGCGTTAACATAACTTTTATACTGTGTGATTGTGTGATTTGTTCCCGAATCGACCAATCAATGAAACCCCGATTCGGCGGAGCACGCCACCTGATGAAACACTTAGAAGCTTCATTTAGCCGTTGTCACGTGACGTGGGTGTTTTGAATCACGCTTCGGATCAGTGTTTCGAATCATCTTTGCTTCGGGATCTCGCAAAGCTTCGGAACGTCTGTTTCGCGCCAGCCATCCTTACTGTTCACTTCAGTCACCTTCGTTCTCTAGGACCGTGTTCAGCCCACTGCAGACACCCTGCTCTGCCAAGGACCTTCTGCAAACCAGAGACTTCACCAGCCTTCCTGTCTTGTTAATCTTGCTGCTTATGAATAAACCTTACCTTTATTTGCATCATTGGATCCTGCGATTCGTGACCTGACACCAGGATTTGGCCTTAGTTCAATTAGGACATTTAAGAAGCTTTCATAAAGGTACCTTAGAAAAAAAAAAACATTACTTGTGTGCATATTGAGACAAAACAATGGTACTGACATATTTTAAGATACGTCAGTACAAGTTGTTATTAGTTAAAACAGCTCAAAAATAACTAAGTAGTTGTTACAGTGTTATAAACGTACATTTGTTATATGTTTGTTAAAGGGGCTATATGCAGCTTTTCCCCCAAAATAAACGTAACAATAGCCTTTTTATTTGACCATTTATGACTCAAACATCTCCTGTTGAGCATACTGACACCTTGTCCGCTCACAGTGGGTGCTCCTATAAGCCTGTATCCTATTTTTCCTATTTTCTGTCGGGTCGGATGTTTCCCGCGCTGTCTGCGGATGTGACGTCGAGCGCGTTCATGTTAAACGTTTCAGATCACTCTGCCACCACCGCTAGTCAGCAAGTAACATACACTCGCAAGCAGTGCAATGGAATATATGTATTTGACTGTTCTTACCTCCTTGCAGCAGATGACTTGTGAAGTGTGCACGTACGAGCGCGCTGCGAGAGCAAGCAGAAAGGAAGAGCAGTTCTGTTTTTTGGCCACAGGTGTCAGTCGCGAGTTTAAATTTCAGAAAAACGCATATAGCCTCTTTAACCGTACAAATGTTACATTTATTTGCTAGATTTACAATGTCTATAACTGTTATTTTCCATACTCATGGGCGTTGTGGAAATGTTGCCAGGATGTGTGGATAATGTGATCTGAGAGGCTGCTATGTGGTTGCTAGGGTGGTATAGGATGCGATGACTAAACTTCCAACAAAGTTTATGTTGTCAAAATACCAATCTTACCAATGGAATCGATAGAGGGATGCTTGTCTTATCAAGCAGAAGTAATAATGAAAGGGGCGTATAATAACCTTGACTGAAAACAGGGCAGATTTCAGTACCAAACCTTCTGAAACACCTGCTTTTCCTGCATGACCTGAGCAGAGCAGAGAACAACTGATGGAGAGAGGGAGGCAGTCAGTTTGTGGGGGATATAAAGCAGATCGTTATCGGCCAGAGAAAAGATGACAGTTCCATTACCTTTGAGAGGAAAGGAGCCAGTTTGATCCAGCACCAAAGTGACATTTCCCTCTTCCTTCTCACAGGCAGTTCATCAGCTCCACCGAGCGTCACTTCTTCATACCGCAGAAGACATGTTGACATCAACCCTTGTCTCCAGGTAATAACAGGTCAGAGACATCCAGATCAACAGTACCCCGTCAACAGAGCATTGTTCAGAAAGAACCAAATCAGATCTGGTTCTTCAGGGTCAGTGTTAGCCGCTGCTCATCTGTATGGGCAAAATATTAATTTTAACAGTTTAACACAACCGTAGTTGATCTAAAGTGCTTTCCAGTACAATAAAATAAATAAATAAAAAAATCAAAGAGAAAAATAGTGGAAAAAAGAAGATAAAATCAAGTATTGAAATCATTTCAGTGTATGTACATACAAACATACCGTAGAACACAGACTAATTTAAAATACATACATGACATTACCGGTACAAATGGAAGAGAGTAAAAATAGGTTTTTAAGCTGGATTTAAAAGCAACCAGAGATGGAGCAACATAGACCTCTTAATGCACTGAATTAATAATAAATTATTAGTGTTCAGCATTCTGCACCAAATATTTTTTCAGATGTTCTAGACTATTTTAAGTCGTAAAGTAAGCAGGGTATATTAAACATGGATTCGGAAGGCATGTATTTATGATACTAGTGGGGTAACCGGTCTTAGAGCCATCCCTTGCTCTACAGCGCCCCACAAATTTCCAATGTAAATCTGTGGTGAAAAATGGAACTGCAGCACGTTCTCAGAGTCTTTTGGGCAGATTTCTAGCTGCCCCGCTTATTTTCACGCGACCTGACGTAAACCTCGCTACAGAACAAGACGCTCTCAGTCCTCTTCAGCTACGTGTCTGCATCAGGTCAGTAATGTCTGTTTCTCCCCTTCTGTTGTGTTTGTTTTGTTTGTTCTGAGAATAGACATGACTTTGTTTTCCTCACTGGAATTCCTAACTTGAACATTCTAGAACAACATTCGGACACAATAAATACATTAAGGCAATTCTAAGATGGCTTTCTTTGCGTTTTTCGTGTGAACTAAAGTATGTCAATCCTCATTAGAACGTCACCCTCAAGCTGAATAACACAAGGACATTAGAATTCTGCCAGAAGTGTGCCTGATGAGTTCAGCGATTAGAATATAGCTTACATGCTTACAAGAAACATGCTTATCATAAACATAAAGACCCAGAATTTGCCCTACATAAATTTATGGCCAGGAGCCGCTACTGGTTGGTGTCTCACCAAAAGAAGAGTTAGGAGGACTGTCTTTAAGGGTTTGAACCCAAAGTACAAGATGGTCCAGTTATAGCTGCTGTTAGATGCCGTAACTACACAAAAATATCCCACAAGAAAAAGAAGTTTGCTTAATTGTATTGAATGTGCACTTCTTATCTTAAAAGTATATTTACAACAACAACAAAACTAAATATTATAATATTATATTAATGAAATAAAAGGAAACTTAAGTGTACTTAAAGAGTACACTTTCATGACTGTTTCTTAAAACACTTTAAAGGGCCCCTATTATGCCATTTTAAAGGCTCATAATTTAGTTTTGGAGGTCTCCTTTAACAGGTTTACATGCATCAAAGGTAAAAAAAAAACAACAGTGTCATAATATAGATAGCACATCACCACATTTGTTAATGATTCTCAAATGACTTGACAGATGGTAGTCTCTCTAAATCCCTCCTTTCTGCGAGCCTGCTCTGCTCTTATTAGCTCAGATTTTTCCGGAAATCTCCCACTCAATTTTAGCAAATCAGGTAAAGAGGTTGAAAAATGCCTATTCCAGTTTGAAAACGCCCCAAAATCGGGAAACACACTTTTTTATTCTGCAGAGAACTCATACTTGTTGATTTTCCTACAATTATTTTATTTGAACTCACCATTATGGTGATTAGTGTTCCCTTTGCTTGGGCACTTCAAACTTCATTTATATTATTGTAATCCTCTTCCTATTGATACAATGATTAAACAAGAAATCACAGTTATTTGGGTTTAAAGGAAAGGAAGTGATAAATAGGTGTGCTTTTAAAAGGTGACACTAACTAGTCTATTTTTCATGTCAAATAATGATGTTTTAAAATTTTATTGCTAATATTTATGACACAAACACCTTGTAAACACACACAGACTTCAACATTAAGCATGCAAAACACAACAATTATTACATTTTATTCATTATAACAATAATCCTTTTATTATTAAATAAATGCTGTTTTTGTTGTGCAACTACTGACACAAGACAGCAAATAAAATTGGCAAATAAAAAAAATAGTAAAACAAAGCAATTGCATAACTTATTCATGCTGTTTAGTTATACTAGGTCTTATTTTTTAGTTACTAGAACTCTTGTGTAAGTGAACTGTAAGTGAACTATACTAACTACGTATTTGTCAGTACAACATGTTTTTGTAAGGCAATCGGTTTGCATGCTTTTATAAAGTAGGTCAAACTAATTTGATTTTACAGTGTACATGACTTTTTTGTAAAGTTGTTCAGGTCTCTTCTAAACTTTAAAATAGATAAATTTGAGAGCTCCTCTGGCTGAGAAAAATCTGAGCCTATGTGTTATGTTGTTGAGATCTTGTCTGGTGGTCTCATAATTGTCTCCTCCAAAGTTTCAGAGTCTTTAGTTTAAAAGAAAAATCTGAGCACAGTGTGTGATGTTGTTGTTTGATGTTGTTGTTTTTTTTTTTAATTAATATAGAACCTTGTATGAAAATACCATATGAAAAGTTAATGCAGGATTTAAAATTGGTTTGCAAGACATAAAGGCACAAATTTAGTAGAAAACGTGACAGGTGCCTTGGCCATGTTGAAAAAACGTAGTTTTTTTTTTAACATCGCGTCATATTACATCATGACAGAGAGTAATTTGCCGGGCTCTGCATTTGCTCCGTCCAGAGTACGTTGGTATTCAGTTGGAGCGTTGTGATTCAGTGTGTTTTCTAAACACAAGCATACTTTAAATATATTTCTAACAAGTATACTAGAAGTACATTGGTAATAAATATATGCTTAATTACACTTTTAAGAAATATGTTAAACACAAGCATACTTTTAATATATTTCTAACAAGTATACTATAAGTACATTGGTAATAAATATATGCTTAATTATACTTTTAAGAAATATGCTAAACACAAGCATACTTTTAATATATTTCTAACAAGTATACTAGACATACATTGGTAATAAATGTATACTTAATTATACTTTTAAGAAATATGCTAAACACAAGCATAACTTTTTATTTCTAAAAAGTATACTAGAAGTACATTGTGTAAAAACATAGCAAAATGGTTAAGCTTTTAGTATGTTTAAAGTACTTTTTTAAACGCTTAGGCCTACTGCAATATATGAAGAGTTCAGATGCAAAAGCCTCTAAGTGCCATCTGAAATTTTCTTCTAGAATGATAATTTTTATCAACCTCGTATATGTAAGGTCATTAATTTCACTTAAATGACAGTTAATAGGTAATTTTCATTGTCATTTAAGTGAAATTACTGAACTTAAATATACGAGCTTGATAAAAATGGTCATTCTATAGAAGAAAATTTCAGGTGGCACTTAGAGGCTTTTGCATCTGAACTCTTCATATATTTTTATATTTATCATTTTAATATTTTGGGGGGAAATTTGTCAACTATTATTAAGCATTGCAATAAGCCTACTTAAATTTAATGTTGTTCACTTTTACTTGTTTAAAGGCTATACTTAAAAGGCTGTTGTCCATTACATGATACATTTGTACTACTGAAATTCCCACAAGGATTTCAACATCATATTATTTGAAATGCATCATAGATACATTTTCCAAAGATGTTAAATGTTTTCATAAAAGATGTTGTACTTGTTTAAATTTGAACAATGCGCATAACACACGTGACTCCTGATTGGTTCCAGAGCCGTTGAACGGCTGTGATTGGTTTATGATAGAGAGGTCATCTCACCCAGAACTTCAGTTGCTGTGCGTTTGTTCCTTGAACGTGATTAGATTTAGAAATTTAAACTGTTAAAATATAAGAGCGATCGTGTTTCTTTAGAGGACTTGGAGGAAACCACGCGATTCATATGGATTAGGTGATGTTTTTTTGCGATTAACTTTTTCAAACGTGAACAGTTTTGGTGAATCGTTTATCGGAGGGATATGAATCTTTCAGGTTTCATTACAATATCTCAGTTTTTCTTTCGAAGATTAACGGAATGCTTAAATGGTTTGGAATTAAAGGGTGAGTGATCATAACAGCGTTTATTATTATCATTATTTTTTTATCTAATAGAGAACGTAGTGTTATTTTAATTTTTTCCCAGTTTCTTAAAGTTTGCATGACATGTGACAAGTCGAAGTCGAAGCAGACTCGAAAAGATTCTACTGTCCTCATAGTTACTAATAAGTTTTAACTTAGTTTCTGTTTGCATAAATAAATGTGTCAATGTTTAGTTTTTTTCGTTGGTGGATAACGTTAGGTCTGCTATGCATTTGCTATAGCCTTCGCTATAGCAAAAAAGCATTTGCTTTTATTGTAGCACTTAAGTAAGCGCTGTTCAACAGCTAGTTTCGATTCCGCCCATTCTCGGGATATTTGCTTTTGCTGTGCTAATTGCAAGGGCGGCCACAGCTGTCCTCACTCAGGCGATTGAAAGCATTATATCTATGTAGTGTGTGTGCTGTCGCGGAAGCGTCAGCGGAAGCATTCAGCTCTCGTGTGAAGACCGACTCGGGTAAAGACCTGCGACTCTACCTGCGCGACTCCACCGAGCAAGAACACCTGCAAGGCACTTAAAGTATCTTCTTCACCCTTTCCTTTCCTACCTTTATCTTATTTCCCATTATCATTATGTGCTTTCAATACATTACTGTTGTCTCTCGACAATGCTCTCTCACCACGCACAGAAGGCAATGCAATACTGCTAATCTGCGCCCTTTTCTCTCATCCTCACACTCACCTCTCTCTCTTTCTATAGGTCTATGGAATTGTCAGTCAGCAGTCAATAAAGCTGACTTCATTCCAGCCTTTGCATCTCATTCTACTCTTAATATCTTGGCCTTGACTGAGACCTGGATCCGTCCAGAAGACTCAGCAACCCCTGCTGCTCTCTAACAACTTCTCTTTCTCTCACACCCCTCGCCAGTCGGGGAGGGGTGGGGGTACTGGTCTTCTCATTTCTAACAATTGGAAATATTCAACTCTCTCTTCTCTATGCAATAACAACTCATTTGAATATCATGCTATTACACTTACAACTCCCATTAAGATCCATATTGTAGTTATTTATCGCCCCCCAGGTCAACTAATAAGCTTTGTAGAGGAGCTGGATGTGCTGCTGTCCTCTTTCCCTGAGGATGGCATCCCACTTGTAGTCTTTGGCAATTTCAACATTCACCTAGCGAAGCCGTATGCAACAGACTTCATCTCTCTCCTAGCCCCTTTCGATCTCAAACGGCTCATCACCACCGGTACTCACAAGTCAGGCAACCAACTGGACCTGGTTTACACACGCAACTGTATCACAGACAACATTTTGGTGAAACCTCTCCAAGTTTCAGATCATTTCCTCATTACTTTCAATCTACAACTCACTACCCATGCTCCACCAACCTCCCCACCATTTACTTTCAGACGAAACCTGCGCTCACTTTCTCCATCCCATCTTTCCTCTGCTGTGTCATCTTCTCTTCCCTCACCCTCGCATTTCTCATCTCTGGATGTGAATACTGCAACAGATACTTTATGCTCCATCCTAACTTCTTCTTTAGACAATATCTGCCCTCTCTCCTCTAGGCCAGCACGTGCCACTCCCTCTAACCCCTGGCTATCTGAGGTTCTTCGTGAACACCGGACCAAGCTCAGGGCAGCGGAGAGGAAATGGCGCAAATCAAAAGACACATCTGACCTCAGTAGGTATCAATCTCTGCTCTCTTCCTTTTCTGTTGATGTTCATGCTGCGAAATCTTCATATTTCCACAACAAGATCAACAGTGCCTCTAACACACGAACACTGTTCAAGACATTCAACTCTCTCCTCTGTCCACCTCCACCACCACCCACCTCCTCGCTAACTGCTGATGATTTTGCTAACTTCTTCACTAACAAAACTACAACTATCAGCAGTCAGTTCTCAGATTCACACACACAGGAACCCAGACTAACCTCGCCCACAGCCAATAACCTTCTCTCCTCCTTCACTCCACTAACCGAGGAAGAAGTATCCAAACTACTTCTCTCCAGTCATCCTACCACCTGCCCTCTAGACCCCATCCCCTCACACCTTCTACAAGCCATCTCTCCCACACTTCTACCAGCTCTCACACACATTATCAACTCATCCCTCCACACTGGCATTTTCCCTACAGCATTTAAGCAGGCTCGGGTAACTCCTCTGCTTAAAAAAACACTGTTAAACACATCACTTCTAGAGAATTACAGACCTGTCTCTCTCCTACCATTCATTGCGAAAACACTTGAACGAGTTGCTTTTAACCAAGTATCATCCTTCCTGTCTCTGAACAACCAGCTGGATGTCAACCAATCTGGCTTCAAGAAAGGGCATTCAACCGAGACTGCATTGCTGTCGGTCACGGAAGCCCTGCGGATCGCAAAAGCTGCTTCCAAATCATCAGTTCTCATTCTCCTAGACCTGTCTGCTGCCTTCGACACTGTGAATCATCAGATCCTCTTGTCCGCCCTCTCATCACTGGGCATCACTGGAACCTCCCTCAACTGGTTTGAGTCCTATCTCACAGGTAGGTCCTTCAGGGTCACATGGAGAGGCGAGGTATCCAAAGCACATCAACTGACCACAGGAGTTCCTCAGGGTTCAGTTCTCGGACCGCTCCTCTTCTCCATTTACACCACATCACTGGGGCCCATCATACAGGCACATGGTTTCTCTTATCATTGCTATGCTGATGACACCCAGCTCTACCTCTCATTTCAACCAGATGATCCCACAGTAGCTGCACGGATCTCAAGCTGTCTGGCGGACATCTCGGCATGGATGAAGGAACATCACCTTCGGCTAAACCTGGCAAAGACTGAGCTTATCGTCCTCCCTGCCAATCCGTCTCTACAGCACGACTTCACTATCCAGCTAGATTCTTCCTCAATCACCCCATCAAGATCGGTCAGAAATCTTGGAGTAATCTTTGATGACCAGCTGACCTTCACAGACCACATTACAAAGACAGCTCGATCATGCAGGTTTGCTATGCACAACATCAGGAAGGAAGATCAGGCCTTTCCTAACTGAGCATGCAACACAACTTCTCGTCCAGGCCCTGGTCATTTCTAGGCTTGATTACTGCAATGCTCTTCTGGCTGGACTTCCATCATGTGCAACTAAACCTCTACAAATGATCCAGAATGCTGCAGCCCGTCTTGTCTTCAACGAGCCCAAAAGGGCCCACGTCACTCCTCTGTTCATCTCTCTGCACTGGCTACCACTCGCTGCTCGCATCAAGTTCAAGGTGTTGACGCTTGCTTACAGATTGACCACTGGTTCAGCTCCCTCCTACTTCCACTCACTACTACAAGTCTACTTCCCTACCAGAAGCCTACGATCGGTCAATGAGCGGCGGCTCGTGGTACCGTCACAGCGGGGCACAAAATCACTCTCCAGAACATTCTCATTCGCGGTTCCATGCTGGTGGAATGATCTCCCCACCGTCATCCGGAATGCAGAATCCCTGACAGCATTCAAAAGACAACTGAAAACTCAACTCTTCCGGGAGAACTTAACATAAAAAAAAAAATAATAATAATTTAAAAATTTGTTTTTGCCTCTTCACGATGACTCGCTTGGTTTAGTCCTCAGTTGTAAGTCGCTTTGGATAAAAGCGTCTGCTAAATGACTAAATGTAAATGTATAGCCTATGACTTGCACGTGGAATACTGACATTAGCTGTAACTAACATGCTGACACTGATTTCTTTCTTTCTTTCATACTTTTCTAATTTGTATGCCTGATATATTAAATCTCTTATCTCTTTTTTAAAATATTAATATTTGTTGTTTTTCAGACCAGCGCTGCTATAGAAGAAAAAAATGTTAGCAACGTGTCCATTTCAGGAGTCTAATTTGTGCTCATTCAGGTAAAAATCTGTTTATTTAATTGTTTTTGGGAAAGCAAGTCACTTGTCCTAGTTGTCCTGGCTTACAATATTTCGCACAACTTCTAATTTCCTTAAATCTTTTTAACAGGTGAAGAGAGAGCATGTTAGCATGACTTATATGTTTCTGTAACATATAACTTTTTTTTGCTCTTGAAGTCAAAGGGGGCTGACTAAAACAAATATTAATGCTAAAAATAAATATTACCATTTGTTTTACATTATAATTATTATACTTGTTGACAGGGTATACTTTTTCAGTTAAATTACCTCTTTTTTTTGCTATAGACCTTATGTAGCCCCGCCCCCTTTCACCGCTGCGGTCGTTGTCTTTTGACTTCCGGTCTGTATTTTCACAACGATCTTGCATAGATGAATGAACGGCTCGTTTAAAAAAGTTCCCGGTCGACATTTGTTCAGACATCTGCTTTACAATGCTTATGATAAACATTACAATGCTCGTGATAACTTTCGTTAACTCTACAATAAGTAAATCCACTTCACCAGCTAATTACTCCTGGACAGCGATGCCATAGAAATATACAGAGCGACCGCAAAAACGGAAGTTCAAAGACAATTTTCTAAAGATGGCGGCGCCCTCGTTTCTCTCGTGCATAAGGTCTATAGTACAGTGACATACCATGTACTGTAGACTTTACAGTTCAACAGATATTTTATTAACTCCTTTTCTGAATTACATTAACATTTTTATATTGAATGTCTACTTTTAAAATATATAAACTAAGCATTACATGCAATGTTAAAGAATATAAAAATTTTACCAGGTGAAAAAGACGTACTATTACATTTATTAAATATGTACCTACTTAAAGGATTAGTTAACTTTTAAAAAAACTTTTGCTGATAATTTACTCACCCCCATGTCAACCAAGATGTCCATGTCTTTCTTTCCTCAGTCGAAAAGAAATTAAGGTTTTTGATGAAAACATTCCTGGATTTTTCTCCATATAATGGACTTCATTGGGTACCAAACGGTTCAATGTAAAAATGAGAGTTTCAGTGCAGCTTACCAGACGATGAATAAGGGTCTTCGGTCATTTAAAAAATAAATAAAAAAGTAAAAGTTTTATACTTTTTGCCTTGCTCTGTTCTGTGATGCGCGTTCGCTACGTCACGTAATATGCAATTACGTTGAAAAGGTCACGCTTCTGTCGTTTAGAAAAAAATTATTTTAGCCTTTTTAAAATTAAAACACCCAGGATACACACACGAAATGGGCATTTAAACGATAAACTGACACATAGACATTTGAATGTGTACATGGTCCTCTTTCCTTACATTTGTAAATTGTAATTTTTTTCTAAACGACAGAAGCGTGACCTTTTCAACGTAATTGCGTATTACGTGACGTAGCGAACGCGCATCACAGAACAGAGCAAGGCGAGCATTTGTGCTTATAAAACTTAAACTTTTTTTATTTATTTTTTAAATGACCGATTGTTTCGCTAGATAAGACCCTTATTCATTGTCTGGTATCGTTTATTGTCTGGTAAGCTGCACTGAAACAAAATTTTTTTTTGAACTGTTTGGTACCCAATGAAGTCCATTATATGGAGAAAAATACAGGAATGTTTTCATCAAAAACCTTAATTTCTTTTCGACTGAAGAAAGAAAGACATCTTGGATGACATGGGGGTAAATTATCATGGGGAGTAAATTCAACTAATCCTTGTATGTGTTTAGTACAATACATTATTAGTATAATGCTTTAATGCATTTATAATACATTTAACAGTGCGTCTTTTTCACCTTGTACATACAACATGCAGTGAAATGTCAAAACATCATATTGTGTTGTAATAAAAAACGTCTAGGTTACGACTGTAAGCTCTGTTCCCTGAGAACAGGGAATGAGACCGCATCGATGACGCTGTGGGGAACGCCCTCCAGAACCGGTCTTTGAAAAGCTCATGTCAATCAAATTTGACTTGCAACAGCCTATGACAGTACTAGTGCGACTCAGAAGTATGTAAGAGGCACCTAGAGAACATCGTTCCCCAATAGCGTCATCGAAGCCTTTTGAAAGGGAAGTTACTTTTTCACAGACACTGATCAAACAATTTCCAACACGACAGTGTCTGAGGTGCGAGCACTGATTCGAAGGGAAATGCAACAATGAGACAAACTCAAAGACCATTCACTCTCCACTTGAAGGATGAAGATGGTTTGAGTTGTAACAGTACTAGAACTGTTTGCAGATATTAATGACCGCACTTTATTGACTTACGTTTTTTTGTTGTTGTTTATAATACCCCTGCAGATCACTGTATTTTGTTAATGTATTTTGTTTACAGTTTACATTATGCTGATGTACACTGGGTGTAGTACATTAAAGTTTACTAGCTTTCAAAGTGTGTGTGTGTGTGTTTATACAGATATTTGTTAGTGTTTTTTACTGAATGATAATTTTTCACTGTATTTTTAATACATTAAAATATATTATTTTCATACTGAATGGTTTTATAAAAATGTATTTTGATTATACTAATAGTTGCTCTTGTAGTGTTCTATTAATACATTATTAATAAGCTGATATTATATTAATTTTAAGCTAAAAATATACTTCCGCTATATTTCTAAAGTAGATTTAAAGTGTATTAAAAAATACAATTTAAAGAAGTGCTATTAAATTACACTAAGTGTACTTAAAATAGTTCCATTTTAACACAATTAAGTATATTAAAATATATTATCACCTTAAAATTGAACTTAAATGCATATTAAAGTACACTTAGTATACTTAAAGTTGTTTCAAAATAGCACATTTAATACACACTTAAAACAGTACACTTAAAATACATTAAGTATATCAAAATAAGTACAATTTAAATATATTTCCTTTTCACCTGGGGCGGTAACACAATTTTACAAAGTGCACTAATGCAAATAATAATAATAATAGCTAATTATAATTTTTTTTCTCCGACCAAATGTGACCAAAACGGTTATAAAAATGCTGTCATTATAAAAGGTTTCTTTAATGTATTTGATTGTTTTTTCTGTTTATTACATTTCATGTTGTGACACTTCACTTCTCCCTGCTACGTCAGAGCGGCCAAAGCGTCAACAAGCTTCCCCGTACTTTTTGACGAGCGTCTTTGACAGGGCGGCCAGAGCTTCTTTGCAGCTCAAGTTGGCGGCGGTGTGAACGTACAGTAATGATTTCATGTAGGCTAGTTTAAGTGTAGCCTATAACTCCATTAATGAGAATGGCGTATTTAATCTAAATGTTTATATCAGAAGTAAAACATAGTTTAAATCATTATTTTATTTATTTAAACTGTTATTGTGAACATGCACTGTATTTATGATTAGGACTCATAATGAAGATTTATGGTTTTACTTCATCATGTCGTTAGATAGGTAATATATGCATCAGTTTCACTAAACGGCCCAACGCGCTCGCTGGCACAGAGATTTAAGAAGGGATGGATATTTGCTTCAAGTGATAGGCTTGGTGAGTCAAATTATATTTTTTATTATCTTTCTGTATATGTATAATTTTCTTAAAATTTTCTGTCTAAAAGTGACCAAAAATAAATTTAACTCCAGCTCACCATCGGTGTCGCCAAACTGCTCCATCTCCAAAACGTTCGTACGCATGGGTCAGAGTTTTCGTGCAGGTGTTTATTTTTATAAATCGCAACTTATGCGTCGGAAGTACCGTACGCATCTTTCAGGGCCTGTTTTGTGCATACGCAACGGTTATAAATGAGGCCCCTGGTCACTCTATCAGGTGCGGTTCCTTCGGTGCACACTGTCCCAGCTCCTTCATCAGGTCCGCCGTCAGCATATGGTTTGGCAGCTGGCGGGAAACATGATGGTCACGAATCCGTCAGAGATCACTTATTTGTTTTACAAAATGTGCCTTGTCTTAATTTAATTCATGACCATATCCTATATTAGTTGTAATGTAATGAATTTATGTGTTTGTTATTAGTCTGCAGCCAAAACTTATTAGTATTATTAATATAATATATCATATTATGTTCCATAATTCATTTTCAATCTGTACAAAACAACTTTAATGTTTGTGTTGGCTGTTTCTACATTTACATTTAAAGTGTAAATTGCAGGTTAACCACCACAATCAATTAATGTGTAAATAAAGTGCTCAATATGTATATATTTAAACATTTCTGTCTTAAAATGCGTTAAAATATAATTTATTGGGGTTTCTTCAAAGGTAGCGTGTTTTTTACAGTAACTGTGATGACGTCATAACAGGGAGTCGCAACCTATACTCTGCTAGATTACCACTGTTTGTGGCTTGACTATGGAGAACGAGGAGGTGGAAAACCATCAAATTTTTGATGGACCACAGCCTTTTAATTTTGAACTAGTCAGGCACGAGAGAGGGGAGGAAATTGCCAGAAATCATGGCCCTCAAAGAGTAATAAATGCTTGGTGTGAGGAAAATGAGTGGAGGGTTGGTCAGGTGTCCTGGTGAGTAGCTAGAGCTAGCCTGGAGCTAACTCGGATAACATTAGGGAACAAGCCAAAGTCTTTTCAAAATCTTGCCGTCATGTAGAATAGCAAGGAGGGACAACGACTGAAGACATTATTTACTTACATGGTGTTAGTAACGTTAGTCCTAATCAGAGCTGTAGAGATGCACAGACACAATGGCGCTTTTGCTGGCATCTGCTGACAGAACGCGATATATTGCCTGTGCTAAAACGCAACTAATTAGCGATGCTCATTGTCAGAAAGAAAAAGAGACAAGTGTTTGTGTGGGCTATGCCACCCAATGGAATCAGCAGTGGAGGTGTGCTGCCGTGAGGTGAACGCGTTTTGGAGTTTAGTGGAGCAGCTCGACCCGCGACCGGCAAATCTGACGTGCCTCACGCAGCATCCTGGTATTGACGCATGCCCGTTTGTTTTGCGAATATCTTACTCTCATTTCAGGCAGGATCACGGTCCTCATGAAGCCAGCACACACAAGTATGTTTACAATTGAGTTATTTCATTCATCACTGCTGAATCTAAAAAGAAAGCTTGCCGTTAGACGGTAACCATAGGCTGCTTGCCGCTTGGAGTCTCTGTTATGACGTCACGCCCAGCTTAGCGGAAGGGAGGCGGAGTGCTAAAAACCACTGTAAAAAGTACCAACTTTTCATATTATAGTCAGCATTTTGGTATAAAAAACATACAAAACAATGGTGGGGGGTTCTTTTCTTTAAGCACATTGCATTATCTCGAAAAAAAATTAACCTGCAATTTACACTTTAAGACAGTTGTGATTGTGATTATTGTTTTATTCATTGTCACCAAAATGGGGCCATTCAAAGACGCTTTCCGTCTCCTAATGCCCATACACAACGCATGCAAGTAAGGGTCTAAATACTAGCTTTTGCCTGATACATGTTAATAATCTGTACAATATTGTAATCTGAGCATAGTGTTATACATAGGCTATAGTCGGCTAACGTGGATATATATAGAAGCTAACACTGGTCTCTCACCAAGACACCTGCCCTGCTCTCCTCACACCACAACTCAATGTGTCTCCTCTGACCGTTGTTTTGTCTAATCCTGGCCTGTCCCTGCTCTCTTGGCCGCATAGCAGGCTCATAATTATATGGCTGAGGTTCGTCATACGAGTAAACATTTGGCTACAATTTCCTCAGTGTATAAACTGTCATTGCGATCCATTGCTTTCCAATTGTTTACTTTAACCGCACTCCCTCCCGTAACGTCACTTTTGGTTTGGCGGTTTTCAAATGTGGAAGTAAAATGTTCTCACAAAAACGACAGCAGAAGCCTAAATAGCGTTGTATAAGTTTATATTTGGTTACACTTTATTTCGATAGTCACTTTAGACGTTCTAATAATTATAAGTAACTTTTCAACTACATGTCAACTAACTCTCATTAGAGTATTAGTATATTATACTGTCCCACTGTCAGTAGACTGTTAGGTTATGGTTAGGTGTTAGGGTTCGGGTTAGGAGAATAAGTTGACCTGTAATCGCCAAGTTACTCATAGTCAGTTGAATGTCTGTTGGGGGACCAACAAAATAAAGTGTTAGCAGATATTAAGCTGACAGTCTACTAATACTCTAATGACAGTTAGTTGACATGAAGTTAAAAAGTTAGTTATAGTTAGTAGAATGTCTAAAGTGGACTATCGAAATAAAGTGTTACCTTATATTTAAATCTAGTTCCTACATTATTTCTCTATACATTGGCTCACTGCGTACTCTAATCATCAATATGCCCTTTATGTGATGTTAACAGACATCTATACTTAATAAATTGTAACCAACAATACATAATAATAATAAAACATATGAATAACAATACACAAGAATATTTAAATCTATATTACTTCATATACCTTTGGGGAAATCTAGAAACCATTCTATATTATGTCCTTATTTAGAAATCTAAATAGACGTGTGTTAATTTATTTCCAACAGCCTCAGTTTGTATCTTCAGATAATTTTATAAAATAAAACCTCAAATGGCCAGAACTGCTGCAGTACATCAGCCAATAGGAGACAGTCAGAGAACGTTAAATGTTAAATGAACATTTAAATGACGTTAAACGTTAAACGTTGACGTCAAACGTTAAATGAACGTTAAATGCAAAGTGTACACTTTGAATATGAGTGAAAAAAAAGTCAGACTGCAATACCATTTAAGGCAAGACACTACAGGTGAATAGGGTAAAAAATGTAACTAGCAGATGTCACCATGAAACTTTCCCAGTTGATTACCTAGATTAAGATGAGAATAAAATGTATTACAAGTTTTCTGTAATTTAATGTTTAAAAAGGCAGTATAATTAAATATGCACTAATTTGCATATATTTTAAAAGACGAAATCTAAATATTGGATAAAGACAGGTTACATTTTTTTTTTTCATTGTGTTCACATATTAGATGAAAAATAATTACTGAGGGATTTATGGATATCTTCTTTTGTTATCCTGTAAATCAGAATTTACTGTCAATAGCCTTAAAAAAATATTTTCACCATGTTTTTTGGAATAAAATGTTATATAAATCAGGCTAGGAATAATATATTTACATCCCTCTGTAAATGTCTTCATAATATAACTAGGTACAAGACTGGAAAGTTTGGTGTATACTGTATATAGGTGTTACTGAAGTGGAGATTTCGAACTTGGAGTATGAGAGAATAATCTTTTTGAGAAAAAGGGCTTGGCATATTTGCATCAGCCAATGAGATTGCGCATTTAGAGTTAAATCCCCCCTTTTACTTTCACGGTTGGTTGCTGATAAAAAGGAAATGACCATATTTGGATCCGACAGCATTGTACAGGGGAGAGAGCTTTCTAACGGTGTGTGTGATGACAGGGTGCAGACAGCGATCGCGGAGCAGCGCATGGATTTAAAACGCCAACTTTTGATCAATTTATGAGAAATCTACAGATGCAAAAAGACAAAGTGTAGTAAAATAAAGACCTAAATGTGTATTTCAGACTTTTTTCAACACAAGTCTGAAAGAAGACATGTTACTGAAGACAAATATCCCAAAATTGACCGGTGAAAAAAAAATTGTTTTTGCCTGCCATGTCTATAAGTCACTTATAGTTAGTATAAGTGATCCTCCTGATGATCGGAACCCTCGGAACCCTCCTGATCGGAATCTCCAGAGGAGAGCCGTTGAGGAGAGACACTATGTTGGCAAACCATACTCGGGCTGGCCAGAACGGGGCTACCAACAGTAGACTGACCCTGTCCCGGCAAACCCTTTCCAGAACTCCTGGGAGCAGAGCAATCGGGGGAAATGCATACAGGTGTGACTTCGGCCACGCCTGCACCATAGCATCCAACCCCAGAGGGGCTGGATGGCTGAGAGAGAACCACAGTGGACATTGTGATGTCTCCTTGGAAGCGAACAGGTCTACCTCGGCACGACTGAAATTCTTCCACAGGAGCTCCACCACCTTGGGGTGGTGTCTCCATTCCCCAGTCTCCATTCCCCAGGCCTCAGCCCCTGCTTCGACAGAATATCTGCCCCCTGATTTAGATACCCTGGAATATAAATCGCCCTCAAAGAAAGTAGCTTCCCCTGTCCCCGCAGGAGGATCTGGTGAACCAGCTTGAATAAGGGGCGCAATCGCAGTGTGTGATGTGTTGTCTGTGCTAACAAGCACATGATGGCCCCTGAGGTCTGGGAGGAAGTGATTCAGAGCCTGGAACACCGGCAACATTTTTAGACAGTTTTTGTGCCACGAGAGATGATGATCCTGCCACAGACCTTGAAACCCGTGAGGGAAGCATCCGTCATTAGCGTGACGTGACGACAAGGAGCTCCTGGCATAGGCCTTTGGGACAGGAACCAAGGTTCTTTCCACATGACTACGGCACTCAGGCAGCGTGACCTTGATCGTGCGGAGTGGGTTTCCCCTCTGGGAGAACCCCTTGGCCCTGAGCCACCACTGCAATGGTCTCATGTACAACAGGCCGCAAGGTATAACACTGCTGGCATCAGACCTAACAGTCTCTGAAACTGCTTTACAGTGAGCGGCTGGCCTAGCTTCACTTGTTTCACAGCTGAGAGAATCGAAGCAATGCGAGGAGGAGACAGGCGTGCAAGAAATCGTCGTTGAATCCCAAACCACACCCAGAAAAGTGGTTCTCTGTAGTGGAGATAACACTTTTCTTGGTATTCAACCTCAACCCCAACTTCTTGATGTGAGCGAGAATGACATCTCGATGCCGAACCCCCTGATGCTCCGATTGAGCTAGAATCAACCAATCGTCAATATAATTCAGAATGCGGATGCTCTGGAGTCGCAGCGGAGCCAGAGCTGCATCCATACATTACGTGAAAGTGCGGGGTGATAAAGCTAGGCTGAACGGAAGAACACAATATTGGTATGCTTCGCCCCCGAAAGCGAACCTCAGGAAATTCCTGTGTTGTGGAAGTATAGATACATGGAAGTACGCATCTTTTAGATCTATCGTGACAAACCAGTCCTCGGATCTAATTTGTGACACAATCTGCCTGAGAGTGAGCATCCTGAACTTGAGCTTCCCTACTGAGTGATTTAACAGGTGCAGATCTAAAATTGGGCGCAACCCCCCATCCTTCTTTGGGACAATGATTTGGGCTGTAATAACCTGACTCCCTGCTGGGAGGAGGAACCCTTTTTGCAGAAGAGCTTTTACCTCTTGTTCCATACTAGAGCCTGCTCAGGGCCCACCAGTGTGGGCAGGACCCCTCTGAATCATGGTGGATGAGACCTGAAATGAATAGCGTAACCGTTTTCGATCGTCTGCAGGACCCACTTAGATATATTTGAAAAACATTTCCACTTTGGCAGAAAATCTACTGAGGGTACCAGTCACTCGAGACTGGCCTCTGGAGTATTTTAAGCAGCAGACACAGTGCCCTGTAACGGCTCACCGGCAGGGAACAACTGGTCTGACTGCTCTATGCCCTGGCATAAAGGCAGGGTTGGCAGAACGGTCCCCTGAGAGCGCCAAGAGAGAACGGGCACTGTGTAATGCGGTGAACTCAGTTTTCTCTTGGTGGGGACTACAGGATGCAGGACTACTTTTTAGATGAAGCACTGGTTTCACTTAGAGGACTTCGCCTGAGAGCTCCGTGCCGCGTACAAATTCTTTTTGTGAGGGAGCATGAGAGACGACACTCTGTTTTTGTGCCCGTTGTGAGGAGCTAGTCGACGCCCGGGGCTGCTCCCGCAGCCATTCAGCCATAGGTTCATAGGTTCCGCCATAGGTGTCTCTACATGGCCACCAGGGCTGCCATAGAACAGCCCAGTGACTTGGAGCTGTTGTCTCCTTGGTGGCACGGAGTGACAAATCTGCAAACTGACGTAATTCGCAAATTATGTCAGTGCTGACCTCCTCCCTCTCACTCATGTCTTTTGGTAGGCAAGCCTGGTATGCCTGCAGGATGGACATGTCGCGGCATGACCTGCCGTCGAATAAGCTTTACCCACCAAAGCCTCAGTGTGGGTGGAAGTAACCGCAGAGCGTGTTTCCAAACCCTGGACTGAGACACTGGATCTGACAGGTGAAGGCTGAGCCCGTCTCAAACCCCTCTGTCAGATCCATTTGTGGACCCTACGTCTGAAGTCACGCTCTGCCTTGGCAGAAGGGGGACCCGAGCCACGGGGAGCACGAACCGAACCACCCTCCTCAAAGAGCAATTGGCGGGAGCACATTAAAAAGCAATTTTTTTTCCTTAAAGTACAGGAATATTTTGATATCAACCCTCTGGAGTCGAGAAACGCGCCGGCGCGTTTTGCGCGATTTTTTTCACATAGCAGCAAAATAGACTTAAAATACTCTGTCACCTTTGGTCATACACACTTAAGAAATATGAAAAAATAAACTGTTAAATGTCTACTTTTTTATGGGTCCACTTACAATCGAAATAAAACATTGTGCTTTTGTAAAATAAAGAAAATAAACAGGGTGTGCTTTCTGCCTCTCCGTCTCCGTGAACTTTTTTTCTGGAGCACGTCTCTAAACATAAACAAAACTCAGCAAATACTAGTCACACAGGCATGATCAATATATCTTTATAATCATTTAAGTGTGTACTTTTAAATTATCTAATTCAAAACTAAAACAAATATTCTGTGTTTATGTAATCGGTAACACTTTATTTGAAGGGGTGTGCATAAGACTGACATGACACTGTCATAAACATGACATAACACCTGTCATGAACATGAAGGAGGCTTTATGAATGTTTATGACTGTTGTCATTAAATGTCATTCGGTAAATTATGACACTTTTAATGCAAAGTTGACATTGTGTAAAATGTCTTGATTATGACAACTTGACATTAACAGAGACAAAAAAATGTCTTTGTTATGACAACTTGACATTACCCAAGACAAAAATGTCTTATGACAACTTGACATTAACAAAGACAGAAATGTCTTTGTTATGACAACTTGACATTAACCAAGAAATCATAACCTGTCAACCTGTCACAAATATGTCATAACAGGTCTAATTATCAAACTTAAAGCATTTGACAGTGTAATAACCCTCAATGACATCTTTATAACTAGTACAATGTGTTCCACTTTACTTGAGGACAAGTAAAATATTCATGACACAGTTATAATGGTGTCATGACGGCCAAAGTTGTGACAGGTTGACAGGTTATGATTACTTGGTTAATGTCAAGTTGTCATAACAAAGACATTTCTGTCTTTGTTAATGTCAAGTTGTCATAATCAAGACATTTTTGTCTTGGGTAATGTCAAGTTGTCATAACAAAGACATTTTAAACAATGTCAACTTTGCATTAAAAGTGTCATAATTTACCGAATGACACTTAATGACAACAGTCACAAACATTCATAAAGACTCCTTCATGTTCATGACAGGTGTTATGTCATGTTTAAGACAGTGTCATGTCAGTCTTATGCACACCCCTTCAAATAAAGTGTTACCATGTAATCTATATAAAAAGAGAGAGATGCCAGGCGTTCTCATTTCAGCTAATTATCTTTTAATGTGACCACGCCCACAGAGAGCGCGCGCTATAGAAACGCAAATGATCTGAAACTTGCCAACGCCCACACGAGCTCGATAAAACACCAAGTTCAGATTAATGTACCGGTAGTCTGTGTCGTTTTTCGAGGCTGTGAGGAATAATTCTGGATAATTTACCTCAGAAGTGCTGGATTAATTTCACTTCGAGGAGCCATGGATCCAGCGAGGATCATAGTAAGTTTTTTATTCTTAAGTGTTTTGTTCTAATCGCGAATACTGTTTTAATATGAATTGCGTGTCTCTCTCTGTGTGATGAATGAACGGAATTCGCACTGTTGTTGTTACAGACGAAATATGAAAGACAACATTTAGTTGACTAGTTTGGGATAGATTATAAAGATTTTTACTCTAAAATAGACAACAAATAAGCTTTAGTTAACCAGTTTCTGCTCATATGTTAAATATATAACGTTAGAATGTTTTGTCAAAAATAAGCTCATAATCTAAGATGTTATTATAGTCTTTGTTCCAATGTAGGCTATATCAAACTAATGAATCCTTAACTTTGAAATATGAATGATAAAATCCAGGCTATAGGCCTACTTAAAAAAAAAAAAAAAGACAAGATAGATGTAAAAAAAAATCTTAATATTATTGGTTTTTATTAGTGACACATTTGAGGAGAGGATATATTCCAAAACTTTCTGAAAATACAGTATGAGAATTAACTGCATACTAGAAATGTTTACCTTGGAAATTATACAATTTGAATGTATAAAATATTTGTGAAAAAAATACCTTTTTTTCCTCTCTGAGAACTCTAACTTTCTAACTCTAACTAATTCTGTAGAATGGTCCATATAGCCTATTTGAACAGGATTTGTTTCCAGGTATGACTATGTACTAAAAATGTGCTTTTGACTTTCATTTATATTTGTATTTTATATATATATATATATATATATATATAATTTATTTATTTATTTTTGTCCTCGCATTCTTTCTTGTGTGACACACCTGAATGAAAGGCTCATTAGTATGCAGGCTCATTAGTATGCAGGGTCTTTGTCTTCTCAGGTGTGAATCACAGCAAGTCACGCCCCTGCGCATATTGCCTTTGGAAGCAAAAACTGTTTTAAAAATTTAAATCAATGTATTGTTTTATGTGAATGATTAGGCAGCGTGATTTTCAGATCATTTTGAAGAAAAAACACTAGGCAACTACATCCATTAGTCAAAAGTCTTGTGGACACATGCTAAGTATGTGTTTTGTGGCCTTATTTCAGAAACTTAAATTTTTAGTTTTTTGAATAACCATGCATAAACATTATTCCCTCAAAAATACAAATATGTAAATAGATGTTGCTCGCATATTATGGTACCCCTATTTGTGCTAAATAGAGTGTAATTACACCTTTGCCATTAATATGTTTATAAGCAACTGAAAAAAGCACAAATGTCAGGGCATGTCAAAACATCTCACGGACCTCAAAAACACCTTAGACTCCAGAGGGTTAAAATAGACCCACATCATCACATACCCTTCACCATGCCTAGAGATCTGCATGGGGTACTTTCCATAAGATCATCTCTCAATGCAAATCAAACCAGCTATTAGGCTAACTGAAATAAAACCATGCAGATCTCTTGGTATAGTGAAGGGTGTTGATGTGGGTCTATTTTAATTCCAAAGGCCAAGGGAACTTCATCAGGATGCATAGTATCCTGGATCCATGGATCCATAGAGCCTGCCTCTATGGGAATTTAACATAGGGGTGTCCTGACTTATGCACCGGGTATTTTAAGGAAGAACATTTATTTATGTATGATGCATTATTCATTCACAAAGAAAATTGGTGTCCTTAAAGGTTGGATTTTTCCCTCATTATTTTAATTAAGGTATTAAGATCAATTTCCAAAAGATGATTTTTTTTATTCCTCTTTTAAAACTACAGTCCGCAACTTTTCCTTTTTTGTCACCATCTCTGTTCGAAATCTGTAACACAATGTTTTGAGGCTAGTGCTGCTGTCAATCACCGCTCTGTTCTGTCATTCAGAATCACAAATTCACTTTTTGAAAGTTTGACCGACATTTTTTTTCTGATCAACTAAGGGGGAAAAAGCATTCGACATGACAAGCGATCATTAGATTTAATCAGCGCGATTTAAGTTACAGCAACAGTGCAAATTATGCGTTGTTCTCAAATTGTTCATGTTAACAACATTAGCATTGCGTGACTAACGTTACATTTAATGTGTTTTATGATTACCTGTGTAGTTCAGAATTCATATTCTCCATAATAGCTAAACGAGAAAGGCACAACAAAGGAAACTCCATAACTGTGTGAATTAAGAAAACGTACTGTTACACGATTGAACTATTGAAATGTCTTACTTGTTCAGCAGAAAAAAGCTGTCTCTTCTTCTGTTTCAAACCCCTTCAAAAAACGGAGTTCACGCACTTTTCAAAAGCTGATAGATTTCTGTCTGCACGACCTCAACCTTCTCGCCGGTGCTTACCGTTCTTCCCAGATCTTCATGCTGAGGTTTCAAAGACCTGGGTTAGACCGGATTTAAGCAGAATTTACACAAATTAGTCCAATGCTTATGGTAACATTGTTGGTGCTAAATCTGCTGGTTATGTGACGATGCCGAAGGCGGAGGAGACGCTCGCGAGCTATCTCTCTCCTGCTTCATCGTCTTCACTTAAAGCACCGGCTCTTCCATCTAGACCACAAAAAAATACCTCTGTGCTGGTGGGGAAGGCTTACTCGGCGGCTGGGCAGGCGGCTGCATGTTTGCATACGATGGCTATTATGCAGGCTTATCAGGCCAACCTGCTCAAAGATGTGTGTGAGGGGGGAGAAATTTCTGCAGATATGATTAGCGAACTCAGGCAGACTGCTGATCTTACTCTTCGTGCCACCAGAGAGACCGCAAAATCTATCGGTCGGTCTATGGCAGCCATGGTGGCCACAGAAAGGCACTTATGGTTGAGTCAGACCTCTATGAAAGAAAAAGACAAGACTCTCCTTTTAAATGCTCCCGTTTCGCCTGCGGGCCTCTTCGGTGACGCTCTTCATTCTGTCACGGAGAGGTTCCAGGAAGAGAAAAAACAGGCGGCTGCCTTTCATAAGTTTATCCCTCTAAAAGTGCGTGTCTCTGGGGCTGCTGAACGAGGGCAGTCACAGCCTTCGAGTTCGTCTTCCAAAAGAGCACAGCAGAAGCGGAGTGTCGCGTCTCGTGCCCCCCCGCAGAGAAACTGGAGGGACGAGGCGGGGCGCTCTCCAGGGCGGCCTTCTCGGGGCAGGGCTGATCTAAGGACAGTCATTGTCGCTAGGAAGGCCGCGTTGAAGAAATCCTGACGTGTTAAACGCCAGGACTCTGAGGGTGGTCCCCATCGGGAAAGACTTGAGTTCACGCACAAAAACACGGTGCCCTGTCTTTCCCGATGCCCTCAGGGGTCTGCTCTACTAACCCTGCCTATACAGGGTGTAGAGAGACTCGGCGAGCGATTTCCCGAGGGACGCTCGCCCCCTCCGAGGAGAGTTGTGGAGTGCCCAGACCAGCTGTTCCCTGCCAGTACGTTACAGGACGCTGTGTCGGTCACTCGGGATGTTCATCCAGAGGCCAGCCTCGAGAGGCTGGTTCCCTTAGTAGAGTTTCTGGCGGAATGGAAAATTCTCCCCAATATTTCTCAGTGGGTGCTGAATACTATAGAGAATGGGTACGCTATTCAATTCAGAACGCGTCCACCTCGGTTCAGAGGGGCTCTGCCCACAGTGGTGGGCCCCGAGCAGGCTCTGGTATTAGAACAGGAGGTAAAAACTCTGCTACTAAAAGGAGCTATAGAGCGGGTTCCTCCATCCAGCAGGGAGTTAGGATACTACAGCCGGTACTTCATCGTTCCGAAAAAAGATGGAGGCCTGCGTCCAATTCTAGATCTGCGTCTCTTAAATCGCGCTGTAGGGAAGCTCAAATTCAAGATGCTCACTCTCAAGCAGATTTTGTCACAAATCAGATCCGAGGACTGGTTCGTCACGATAGATCTAAAGGATGCTTACTTCCACGTATCTATCCTCCCTCAACACAGGGGGCGAAGCATACTAATATCGGGTTCTTCCGTTTGGCCTAGCACTGTCACCCCGCACGTTCACGAAGTTTATGGATGCAGCTATAGCCCCGCTGAGGCTGCAGGGCATCCGTATTCTGAACTATATAGACGACTGGTTAATTCTAGCTCAATCAGAACAACAGGCGGTTCGGCATCGAGATGTCGTTCTTGCTCACATCAAGAGTTGGGGTTGAGGCTCAACGCCAAGAAGAGTGTTCTTTCTCCATTACAGAGAACCACTTTTCTCGGTGTAGTGTGGGATTCGACGACGATGCAGGCACAGTTGTCACCTGCTCGTGTTGCTTCGATTCTCGCCGCAGTAGATCAGGTCAAGCTAGGCCAGTCATCCACTGTAAAACAGTTCCAGAGACTGTTAGGTCTCATTTTGCACCTTTTGGCCTCCTGCACATGAGACCATTACAGTGGTGGCTCAGAACCAGGGGATTCTCCCCGAGGGGAAATCCGCTTCGCATGATCATGAGTTTGCGACGGTGTCATCGCTCCCTGGTTATGTGGAAAGATCCTCGGTTTCTGTCCCAAGGCCCTGTGTTGGGAGCTCCTTGTCGTCGCGTTATGCTAACGACAGATGCCTCTCTCACGGGTTGGGGGGCGATCATGAGTGGTCGCCCAGCTCAGGGTCTGTGGGAGGACCATCACCGTCTATGGCACATAAATTGTCTAGAGATGTTGGCAGTATTTCAGGCTCTGAAACATTTCCTCCCAGACCTAAGGGGCCACCATGTTCTTGTCCGGACAGACCACACATCGGTGGTCTCTTATATCAACCATCAGGGGGTCTGTGTTCTCGCCCACTTTACAAACTGGCACGTCAGATCCTTCTATGGTCCCAGGGGAAAATTCTTTCTCTGAGAGCTATTTATCTCCCGGGGTATTTAAATCAAGGGGCAGACATCCTGTCGAGGCAGGGGCCGAGGCCCGGGGAATGGAGTCTTCACCCCGAGGTGGTGGAGCTCCTATGGGAACATTTCGGTCGTACCGAGGTAGACCTATTTGCGTCCCGAGAGACATCACACTGTCCACTGTGGTTCTCTCTCAGCCAGCCAACCCCACTGGGGTTGGACGGGATGGTACATCCGTGGCCGAGGTCACGTCTGTACGCTTTTCCCCCGATCGCTCTGCTCCCGGGAGTTCTGCAGAGGGTTCGCCGGGACGGGCTCAGTCTCCTGCTAATAGCCCGTTCTGGCCGGCCCGAGTATGTTTTGCGGACCTTGTGTCTCTCCTCGACGGCTCTCCCCTGGAGATACCGATCAGGAGAGATCTGCTCTCTCAGGTGAGTGGGTCGATCCTTCACCCTCGCCCAGAACTATGGAGGCTGTGGGCTTGGCCTCTGAGGGGGCCCAGCTCATAGATTTTGGTCTCTCGACTGAGGTCGTTGAGACCATCCTCCAATCCAGAGCTCCCTCCACGAGGAAGTTATATGCCACGAGGTGGAAACTTTTCACCTCTTGGTGTGGAGAGCGCCAGCAAGACCCAGTTAACTGCCCGGTTGGTACAGTGCTGGATTTCCTGCAGGACCGTCTCTCCACAGGGTTATCCCTACTCCACACTGAAGGTGTATGTGGCGGCCTTAGCTGCTTACCACGCCCCTTCAAGTGGAGGTTCCCTCGGGAGACACCCACTTATATCTCGCTTCCTTCGTGGCACCTTAAGGCTGAGGCCTGCAGTTCGCACGAGGGTACCAGCTTGGGATCTGGCCATCGTCTTAGAAGGTCTCTCCCTAGCTCCTTTCGAGCCCATCGAGGAAGTTTCGGAAAAGTTTCTTACTCTAAAGACTATCCTTCTCGCTATCTCATCTCTAAAAAGAATTGGAGATATTCAAGCACTTTCAGTGGCTCCCTCGTGCCTGGAATTTGCTCCTGGTATGGTGTAACGGTAACCAGATGGCCCAACTCTGCCAGTTGATGAAATTAACCAGATTAATCTTTAACCACCCCTTACCCTCCATTTGGAGTGATACACACAAGGAAAGGATTGTCCTATCTTGACTGAGTCACTGACTGCAATTCGCACACACAGCATTTCTCTCTAATAATTAAACAAGAATGCCCTGTTTTACCGACATGTGATCGACATGGGACCACAAGGCCCATTTGTCGAGATCTTCGGGAAAACCCCCGAAGAGTTTCTGTCTGAAATTATATCTTTCAAGGACAAAACTATCATTGTATTCCTTGATAAACTAATCAATTCAAAAACAATACGATTCCCCGAGGGGGTCGAGCACGAGCCTACCACACTGATTGAGCACGAGTTCACCCCCCCACTGTTGAATGCTCAACGAACTCTGCACACACACACACACACACAGAGACAATCCTTTTGTGACAATCGTTCATGCTTTAAATGTATGAAAAGTTTTTCTTGTTGTGTTTTATTATTCCCATGTAACCAAGCTTATAATCATGATCTTTATGGTATGTAATCAACCCTGATATGCGCTAATCACGAAGAAACATGTATATCTGTCTCGCTAGCTTACAATTATACCATGCGTGGTATTATTGTGATCAGAGAAATCTAATGGTACTGAATTCTTGACCCAAAGTGCAACATTAGGCATTCTTTTATTAAATACCAGTTTAGAAGTGTATTTTTGACTTAGTTATCTTCTCTGCACATTGCCCGGAGGACGGGTATTTTGCAAACATAGAAGGTTGCCGCCACGCCTCCTCCCAAACGATTGGACCAGGCGCGCAAGAAAGGCGTGCCTCTCGCTCCTTCAAAACTGGGAGCGTCCCGTCTGTTCGGCAAGCAAGTTCACGCCAGAGAGAGTTACAACTTTCCTGAACTCCAGCCGGAGTTTCTTCTTTTTCTTATTCGTCGTTTTTCTACTTTGTTTTAATCTAAGTTTCTTTCTTTTTCGATCTACCTCAGTTTGATCATTTGCCTTCGTTCAGTGTATTCACGAACGAAACGAGTTTAAAATTAACCATCTCGTACGGACCGCAGCTGAAGCAATCGCAAACATCTGCCTCCTATCGGAAGACGCTCCAGACACTCCGACCGAGCTGCCTTTATAAACACAACTGCACAAAAGGGGCCGTAAACGCAAGTAACGTACTTAATCTGATTTCATTGCTATTTTTAAGGTTGTTTAGATATTGCTTAGAAAGCCTTTGGGTCTTGTGTTGAATTGTGTTGAGCTGTTTGAACTGTACACTCTCTCACTCTCTCTCTCTCTCTCTCTCTCTCTCTCTCTCTCTCTCTCACACACACTCTCTCTCTCTCTCTCTCTCTCTCTCTCTCTCTCTCTCTCTCTCTCTCTCCTCTCTCACACTCTAACTTTATCTCTCCAATATTTCGTATTGCAATCGTTGATGTTAATTGTTTGTTTTGCTATGCATATTTACTCCTGCGTGATTTAATAGTTTATGTAATCTTTAGTTGTGTTTATTAAATTTCATAATCATTTTGAATCAAGTCTGTTTTCATGGTTCCATACTTTGAAGCCTCTGAAAATGTCGATATAAGTTACCTGCTCTACCTGATTTAACTATTGAAATATTTAAAAGTGCCTTACACGAAATATCATATTCTTTGTGGCCACAGAAATGATATGATCGCTGTTTACAGGCCGATAAATTGTGATAAAGAATTAAGTCTCGCTCCAGTCCGCCGGACGGACAGATTGCTTGATAGATTTTAATCACATCAAAATTTACTCTGATAATCTACCGAATCTTACCTATAGGAATAATTACTACGAGCAATCGTGTTAATTATTCATATACGGTGAGGTTAGCCTCGTCCCTATTTGGGATAATCAAATTCGTGTATGCGATAATACATATTCATTATCTCATGAATAGTATTCCCCATTTGAGTTAACAATTTCCCCAAAACAAAAGTCATTGTCGCTACATAATATGGTGTTATAGAATGCGGGCATTTTCAAGCTTCATTTTGGGACCAATATTCAGATACATATTCATGTGTGTTTGTGGAATTTAATATTGTACGCGCGTTTTGCATTGTGTAATAAGTCGACTCGAAAACTGAGCAAGGCAAAAGCTGCTTCAGTAGCCTGACACACCAGTATTGCTGAAAGAAGCCCAAAGCACTTCTTTTTGCAAGACTGGATGTGAGAAAAACTGCAGTCACACAGTATTGCACGGCCCAGCTTGGAGGAAAATAATAATTTTCTGCTTGGCTGAGGCACATGTTAATACTGTTTTAAGTCCTGGTGAACGAAGAAACCTTCACTCAGGCCTATTACCGGAATTTTGTTAAACTGCTGGGGCGAGATTCCCCCTGACAGTAAAAGATCTTTATTTGATTCGTTAGCAACGAATAACTTCGGGTTTTCAAAACGCCGGCTTAGCTATCCGGTGGGAAAATCCCGTTCCATTTTCTGTGCCAACCAAGCACAAAGAGATCCGCCGTGGTCTTCAAGGGTATACTTGTAAATGTGTATACTTTGTTTCGTTTTTAAAAGGAAATCTGTGTGCATGAAAACTGTTGTTCCTTAACCAGATTTAAGCGCGTATCAGTTTCAAAGTAGCGCACTTGTGAGTTTGGTCCGCGTGAGCGCGACACTGCCACCACGTGGCAATAGCAGGTAAAGACCTGCTTCTAATTTGCTTCCTTCCCGTTGTGTTTCCTCCAAATTCACTGCGATGATTATCTAAAGCTGACTAAATACATTTGCAGCTTGCTAGTTCGTAAAACAAACCTCCTGTTTTGGACTGAGAACATTTTATTTTGAGTTCAATTCACAGAAGTGAATTAGGGCTTAAGTCATAGAATTTCTCAGCCCAAAATCACTGATAGTTCACGTGGAGAGAAACAAGCGCCCCTAGCGGCCGCACTCCTCCAGGTCAGCTATCATTCTTCTGCTCAATTCATCCTCTGCTCTACCCTGTTCCATTTCTACCGGCCTCGGTGACTCTGTCTGTTTTAATTTTTTTTTATTCATTGCTAATAACTTCAGTGGTATGGTGGTGATTTATTAACATAAATCATTCTGATTCCTTTGCAAACTTTTATGTATCCTTCCCCAGTGTACCTAGATTTGATTTGAATTGGAACAATATTTTATTATTAGTTTTTATATAAATTTTTTTTTTTTAAATAATTTTATATTTTAAGATTTTATTTTTCACTATAACTCTCTCACATTCGAGTCATTTGATAGCCAAGTCAGCTATCAGCCTTCCACTGAACTTTGTATGAAATTACATTTTCATTTGTTTTCCAGATGAGTATTTTATAATCATTACAAACAACTTCAGTGTTGTTGTGATTATTATAAGAGATCATTCTAATTCTGTCAATTTCCCCCAGGCTTATTTGGATTTGAGTTTAAAACAATTTGAATTAACTTTAAATTGTGCCAAACAGTCAAGGTGAACCACAGAGAGGAAGTGCGCCCCCAGAGGCTCCAAAACCCACTACAGCGGCCTACCGCTCCCCTTCCTGGTCTTCACCTGCATTGGGTTATTGCTAACTTCCGAACGGGTTAGGATATTTTCAATAACTACCATCCATGTCTAATCACTTTCTGTGCTATCATTAGTTGGCAAAAGCCGTTCATCTCTTAATTTGGTTTCTCCTTTCCAGTTTAAATAAATTTTTCGTCAAAGTCATATTGATTATACTTTATCCCTTTTCAGGTTGATCATAGTTTCTGTTTTATTTCTACATACCTAAATTACTCAATTCGGTTAAGCAAGAAAATCTTAATTCACTTTAAGCCCCCTTGTTCATTCCGTCTTGCTGTTGTATAGGTAAAAATCCCAGCACCTGCGGTGGATTGCGGTGGTCCCTGGCTGATCTCAGCGAGCGGGTCTGCCGACTGGCGTCGCTGGCACTGACCGTGCGGTGGTTCCCGAGTTCTTTTATCTCTGCCACTGGTTGCGGCACGCAGTAAGTGACATCAGCAACTTGGTGCTTCGAAGGTTCAACCACCAAGCCGACGCACAAGTCAATTGTTGGGACAGGGGCACAAACCATAGGCGAAAGCGCCACTCCAGTTCGCTGGTGGGTTCTGGGCACCGCCCACCTTTGCAGTGCGATCGGCCGGTTGATACCTAGGAGATTACCAGGTTGTGTTTACAGTCACAAGCTGTTTGAGAGGGCGCAACCGTGACACAGAGCAAGGAAGAGCCGGGGTCACGGCGGTCGGGTGTTTGGTGGCGCCGGAGAGTTTGACCGCGCCCGCTGGAGCCAGCTGGGTTCGACCCCAGTTCACCTCAGGTAAAACTGAATTTTGAAAAAAAAAAACTCTGCCACTTAGCATAAGCCACAGAATATTAGATACTTCCCCGGATATATTTTCTAAGTGTTTGGTTTACCTCTCTCTCCCTAAGACAGTTATTAGTGGTTACACTACAGCGCAGGTCAATTCACTTAGGTGTTATTTTCACTGCGGTATTTTTCTTGTCTTGTTTTTTCCCTCTATTTTCTCTTCCTTTTGGTTTGTTTTGTTCTGTTGTGATTTGTTTCTTTCAGTTCACCAAGAGACCCCAAGGAAGCTAAGTAATAGTGACAACCAAGCAGCCACTATTTCGGGTCCCAAGCTGACCCGCGTAAATTGGCCCACCTAACTGTCTACACCAGTTAGCCAAATTTCTATAGACGGCACGGCCGTACTACAGCTCGTTAGCCTCAAAACAAATTTGGCCCTGTTTTTGTGTGTGTTGTGTTTCTCTCGCCCCCAGTAAGCCAGGATGTCACGCGCCTCCAGTCCCGCGGCCCATTGGAGCAATCTGGATGCTTGGTTAAGTGCCATGACAACCGGCTGCCTGCCCAAGGACACTGGCGATCCAAAATCCCTGACCCGACAGGAACTGGACGCCGATGTAGACCGGCTAATGTCCAACGACCCCACGCAGACCTACAGTTCAAAGGAATGGAGTAGGATAATCGGAAGTCTCGCTCACAATTTAGTGGCACAGGCACGTCTGGCGGAGGAGGACAACGCCAATCTGGAAAAGAAAATCGCAGGACTAAAGACTAAACTGAAGGAGGCCCGCCAACAGAAGGACAACGCGCAGGAGCATCTGGATCAGCTACTTCTGGAGGTTGAAGCCAAGGACGAAACACACCCAGAATTACAAAAGGAAGTGGAAAGACTGCAAAAGGCCTTTGAGGATCTGCGCACGGACACAGACAAGAGAATGCAGTCGGAGAAATGCACCACGGAGGAACTCCAGGACAGACTGCAGCGTGGCGACGCTCTGTTAAAAAGAGCAGAGAGTGAATTAAAGGACAGAGAGGCCAGGGCCAAGGCCTGTGAAAAACATTTACAAACAGCCCGAACTGAAATTAACGAGCTTGTCCAACAGAGACATGATCTAAAGTATGAACTTGAGGTGACTCACCGAGAACTCAAACATGCTTACAAGCTGCAGGGCGACCTGGAGGGGGAAACACCCATCACTCAGTTTCCCCTCACCAGCGAGCCTGCACTTTTCAGCCAAGAACCCAGAGCTGAAAAGGGGGGTGAAAGCCCACCGCTAAAGACATCACTAGCCAGCCACCACGAGCCCCCACCAGCTGAAGAGGGGCGGGGTCGGGCCATCGGTCACCGCACGGCCACTAAAGGACTGGACAAGCTGGCTAAAAACATCCCGACCTTCACTCCCAATCCAGCAGGAGGTCACGATGTTCACTCTTACTTACAAGACATTGACTTTCACCTACAAACTGTGGCCAACGTCACCACTTGGGATAAGTTATATCTTCTCAGGATCACTTCAAGCCGGGACGTGCGAAGTTTCCTAGACCGCCAATCAGAAACGGTCAAGAGGGACTACCCGCAATTGCGGCAAGCTCTGATTCGCGAATTCTCCGATCCAGAATCGGACCAAGGTATCATAGCAGCAATGGATCTGAGACAAGCCCGACTGGAATCCCCGCAAGCTTATTACGGACGACTCAGACAAGCCTACTTCGGATCTCGTAATGAATCCGGCATGGAGGAAGACTGGAATTTCAAAACGTTGTTCCTGCGGAATCTCCATCCTACCCTATCACACCACCTTGGGGTTTTAGCCGAGCCACGGACTATGTCAATCCAACAACTGCGTGACCTGGCACACAAAGCATACACCAAACAAAAGACTGTTTCTGAAAAGACTGTGAAAAACCCCACAATCTGCCCTGTCTCTGAGCACCGTTCAGAGCTGTCCCTAGAGGGCACACAGCACCCCAGCTACAAACCTGTCAACAGAGAGTCACGACCGTTCCAACCCAACAGGGGTCAGCGTGGTCGTGGGGGTGCCCGCCCAAGGCAGCAGAACGACCGCTCTGGGGAATTCTGGGACCGGCCTCGCACCTCCCACAACCAAAGGGGAGGGGGCACCTGGGAAACCGGCCGGCAACCCAGAAGGAACCGACCTCCATCCCCCCGAACACCAAGCCCAGACAGGCGGCTGGGGGACCCCTCTCGACATGACACTGGTAAGCTGAAGTTGGAACCTAAATCCAACAGAAACAACACAGCCACGGCTGAAGCTGCAGAACTTTTGAGCATCCTGAGAGAATTTCTCCAAAAGAAACCTCGCAAGGAAGACAAGGATAAACCTGACACCGCATGACTAAACCTCGGGCCTGAAGCCAACTCCACTCCCAACGCTTCTCCCACTGACAGCCCCACAGACACTGTCAAACCACAGACTATGACACTTGCTGCTACATCACTAAGCAACAGCACAACTCACCCCCTCCAACTGACAGCCCCCCAGAACATTGTTTTGCAGTCACAGACTAGTGAACTCATTGTTGCATCACCATCTGACAACGTCTCCCACTCACTCCAGCTGACGACTGCACTTCCTGAACCAAACACTGCACTTCCAGAACAAAACACTGCACTTCCTGAACAAGACTGCAGCAGCGCTCACACAAAGGTACCAGACAGTGCTGTCTTGGTGATCTGCACCCACAACGAGCCACACGAAACATACCCGCACTGTTTATCGATCAACACACAAGACCCCACACCAAAACTCCTTGGAAACCTGATCGAAAGAGGAATGGCACGCAAGCTCTACCTCACCATCACTTTGGAAAAGGAAATGAGACTCGAAGCGCTTGTGGACACAGGCTCCGATCTCACGCTCATATCGGCTGAACTCTTTGAAAAATTCAAATTTGAAGCTCAAAGACAGAATCGAACTCTTAATTTCCACACTTGTGAGCTGAATGTGCAGTCATACAGCCAAAATGACATCCAGCTCAGAAACGTAGCTCCCATTCACTTGACAATCGGTCCGATGAGCATAGTCCATCCGGTCTATGTCTCACCAATGAACATTTATCCATTCCTAATAGGCAAAGACCTGCTGGATCGATTCGAGCCGTTACTGGATTTCAAACACCTGCAAGTTTGGGCTCAAGTGCGTGAACCCCTCCCCCTCCAGCCAAACAAATCTGCTGAGGCAGACTGTCAGGTCACAGGGTTCACGGGAACTCCCTCAGCCAGACATGGCGACCCAGCCACAACAGCTGATCAGGGGTCAAGTTCACTACTCTGCACTTTCAAAACCAGCCAAGGCTCTGATATCTACTGCCCCCAGGTCAGGACTGACCTGCAGCTGCAGGATATAACCACAACAGACATCATTCTGGCACTATGGGCTGACAATTCCGCCATCAGTCTCTCACTATTCAATCAAATCATTGACAACGCACCGGACTTGCCCTACACCAGCAAACGCACACGTTTCCCTCTCAACGCACATCCCTCATCCATGATATCTGCCAAAGGGATCTGTGCTTTGCAATTAAAGTGGAATCACCGGTGCCTAACCCATTACTTCCTGATCCTTCCGGACCCAGTCCACGATGTCTACATTGGAGCAGACGTTTTGATTCGCCTCAAAGCTCATGTGGACTTGTTGAATCAGGTGATATGGGCCCCAATGACTTTACAGCCACCTGTTCCCAGCAATCATGACAATCTACTGTCGGGGCAGACCATCCCAGAAGTCTGCACTCTAATCAACGAACAAGCAACAGTGGTACCAGCCTACACTAAAGGTGTCGCTGTACGCCTGAACATACGATCTGGCCAAACATTAAACCACTCGCTGGGTTTCTTCCAACCTTCACCTGAATATGGGAACCTCGGACTCACACTCGAAGCCACACCCCTCATGGAAGTGTCCTCTCGGGTAATCTACATCCTGTTCAACAACTGCACAGCAACTGACATCAGCATTCCGAGGGCCTACAGGCTAGGATGGCTAGTGAGCCATGACTTTCATGACTTTGAACTTGTATTACCCGTCATCGGGCCCCTCCCACCTGCACTGATACCTGAAGGGCACACAGACAACACAATGTTCACGTTACCCTTCCAACTCATTGCCATCACATCTGTCATGCCAGTGGCCAAAGACTATGTATGCAGAACTGAGCTGACAGAGGACCAACACCTCGCAGTGTACACAGTCTCCCACCAGCCTGTGACTGAGACTAATGCACCTGCTACTCCTTTAAAGATCAACCCAACTGATGACACAACATTAGAGGAGCCTTATCAAGGTTTTGAATCTCAAGTGCAGCAAATTCTACAAGATGCTGATGCGCTTCAGAACGACGCAGACCGCCAAAGACTAAGACAAGTCCTTTACAAGTTCAAAGAATCCTTTGCCAAAGACTCATTAGACTGTGGCCTTACCCACCTCCACACGGTGCGCATCCCCACGCATCCTGAGGCTCCTCCCACTTTCGTCAAGCAGTACAAAATTCCCATCGCCTCGCACGAACCAGTGCAAGAAATCATCGAATCCATGCTTGAGAAAGGTGTCATCCGTCCCTGTAACAGCACCTACTCTGCCCCCATCTGGCCCGTTCTCAAACCAAATGGGAAATGGCGGCCCACCATTGACTATCGAAAACTGAATCAACAGGTGCCGTTATCACGGTGGCCCATGACCCAGCTGGAACAGGAAATACCCCGAATCAGAGGAGCCACCATCTTCTCTACACTCGATGTGGCCTCTGGATTCTGGACCATTCCAGTGCACCCAGAAGACCAGCACAAGCTGGCATTCACATTTGGCAACCGACAGTTCACCTTCAACAGATGCCCGTTCGGGTATGCCAACTCACCAGCTGAGTTCAACATCTTCCTGAACAAAGCCTGCCCAGACGCCAGGATGAGAGGTAACCTGATTTACGTAGACGATGTTCTCATGAAGAGCACGACGGTGGCAGACCACCTGAAAGAAATAGACTATGTTTTGAACCAGTTAGCCGTGGCCGGAGCAAAAATAGCCCTCCACAAGGGACAGTGGTGTCGCACCAAGGTCAACTACGTGGGCCTGCTCATCGGATCCCAGGGTATCGAACCACAATCAAACCGTATCCACGCCATTCAAAACATCAAGCCTCCCACTAACGTCTCTGAACTACGAAGTTTTCTAGGAGTATGCAATTACTCTCGACAGTTCATCGAAAACTATTCGGACATCGCCAGGCCCCTCACAGCCCTGCTGAAAAAGGATTGCCCTTTCGTCTGGTCAGACGCTCAAGAACACGCCATGGCGGCACTAAAAAGACATTTATGCTCAGCTCCCTGCCTTGCTTACCCTGATCCTCAAAAGGAATTCTACCTGGAAGCGGGTTTTTCTGACCAATGTCTCAGTGCTGGCCTATACCAACGGCACGATCAAGACAAGAAGGTGGTCGCATATGCCAGCAAGACACTTCTCCCTCCAGAGTGCAAATTCTCTGACTGCGAAAAAGCTTTGCTCTGCACAGTCTGGGCCATACAGCGTTTCTCCAACTACATTGGAGCACAGAAAGTTATCATAGACACTTGCCACCAGCCTGTAATGTTCCTCAACAGCCAACGCATCAGAAACGGCGTGGTAACCAACGCACGCATAGCCACGTGGTTAATGGCTCTCCAAGGACGTGATGTCGAGGCCCGATATGCACAGAATCACAAGTCGGCGTTGGGAAACGGCCTGGCTGCATGTCAAAACTGCTCTGACAACTCACCTGCTGCGATGCTAGACACACCAGAGCCCCAACAGCCACAACTGACCTGTCACAGGTACTTTGACAAGAATGTGTGCGAAGGCATGCCCACAGCTTACGTCGACGGATGCTCCTACAACCACGAGGGCATCCTAAAGGCAGGTGCAGGTGTACTGTGGGTTGACAACCACCCATGCCCACCACAACACTTCAAACTGGGCCCCCAGTCCTCACAATATGCAGAAATAGCAGCCGTTCTCATAACTCTGCAAAGCGCATCAGTCCATAACATCAGAGAACTTCTCATCTGCACAGACTCTAACTATGCCAGACTCAGTTTTGTGTGCCATCTCCCGATCTGGAAACAAAATGGCTTCAAAACGGCAAACAACAAGCCTGTCAAACACCAACACCTGTTCCAGGAATGTGATAACATCACAAGAACACACGATGTCACCGTGTACTGGAAGAAGGTAAAAGGACATTCTAAACTGCCAGGCCAAGACAAAGACTTTAATGACCACACCGATGCCCTTGCCAAAACGGGCGCCCTCCACGGTGAGCTGTGGTCTCCCCCGGACCCCACACCTACCCCCGAAGTAGCGGTGCTAACCCGCAGCAAACGGCCCTTACCTGCCACAGCGCCAGCTTCACAGCCGCTATCGCTAACTCCGCAAATCTCCAACAACGATATCGCGGATATGCAAGCCACGGACACTGCCATAAAGACAATTCTTGACCACCTCTCTGACCCCGCCTGCCACCCTATCTCACCTTCTGACATTGCTACTGACTCTTACCTCAGACATCTACACAACTCCAGACACATGCTGCGTGTGCGGGACGACATTCTATGGTTTGACCCCGATGATACCACATCGCCTAGGCTCGTGGTGCCACTGTGTCAGAGGGGGGTGATGCTAATGCACGCCCACAACACACCCTATGCTGGACACCACGGTACCAAAGCCACGTATGAGACACTTAGACAGGTGGCATACTGGCCAGGCATGCAGCAAGATGTGGCAGAGTATGTGAGAGAATGCTTGGTCTGCTGTCAATTCCAACCATCAAACCCAAATCACAGAGCCCCACTGCAACGCAGAGGAATCACGTTCCCATGGTCAGACCTCCAAATTGACTGGGTGGGACCTCTGCCCAGGTCAACAAGAGGCAACAAGTACTTCCTCACGGTGGTGTGTCAGTTTACCAAGTGGGTAGAGTGTTTGCCAGCACCTAATGACACTGCCCAAACAACGGCATATCTCTTGATGAACCACATCTTCTCCCGGTTCGGATTGCCACTAAGAGTCAACTCAGACAGAGGTACCCACTTCACTGCTGAGATCATGCAAAAGATCTGGAGATGTCTAGGGGTACAAGCTAAACTTCACATTTCACATCAGCCAATCTCATCAGGACAGGTAGAGAAATCGAACCAGACGGTGGTCTACATGCTAAGGAAGTACGTATCAGCTAATCAGAAAGACTGGGATGTGAAACTCCCTCTTGTGCTGATGGCCCTCCGAGCCACACCGCAGGAATCCACACGGGTGTCCCCGTTTGAACTAATGACTGGGCGGCAGATGACCCTGCCATTACACCTGTTGTATCAACCAGGAGACCACAACCTTGTCACCGCCTACACCACGTCCCAGTACCTGGATGAGCTCCATAAACACTTGAAAACAACTTTCGCTTTCGCCCAGCAACACCTGAAAACCAGCGCTGAAGGCCAGAAAGCATATTACGACCGAAAGGCATCACACCAAGAGCTCAATGTGGGCGACAAAGTCCTGTATTACAATTTCGCCCTGCCACCCCAGGGGTTGTCCAAGAAGTTCCTGCCCCACTGGACGGGACCTCACGAAATTGTGAACAAACTCTCCCCCGTTGCATACCAAATCCGGCTGAAACGGGGAACGAGAGAACCCGTTCTCAAATGGGTCCACCGCAATCAGATTAAAAGACATGTGGCCACTAGCAGGGACAGACAGGGAGAGGCCAATGCAAGCTAAACCCAACCGCTGTCATCGCAGAAAAGAAAAAACTGTCCCACACAACCCTGGACAAACCTCACTGACCTGTGCCTTCTCTCTCTCCCCCTTCATCCTCCATACCTCTCCCTCTTGCCTGTAACAGGATGCTGCTGTGGATTGCCATCATGTGCCTTCAGTCGACCAGAGGCCAGCCGCCAGCCGACGTCATTTCACCAGGACCGGCCTCGGGCATTGTGTTGAGGGAGCAACCTGGATTGCTGATTACTAACTGCCGAACGCACACACAGAAAGTATACGTGCGACTCGACCCTCGAAATGTCTACCTTGCACACTACCCAAGAGCGGTAGCCCAGTACAGCTGGGCAGGTGCCCGATGGACAGAAACCGCCCTCAACCACGCCGAAGCCGATGTCGAGCACATGCTGAACCAACTCGAGAAGATGACCGTCACCCAAGCTGAATTGGGAGGACACAACAAACGTTCCAAACGGTTCCTGGGAGCGCTGCTAGGGGCCGCTGCGGCCGTAGGCACGCTGTTCAACATTGGAATGTCCAGTGTCAACGCCGTGAACATAGCCACGGTGCGACGGCACGTGGCCGAAATTCAGACAGAACTTCCACAGTTAAAAGAACAACTCAACACACAAAGCGCATCCCTGCAAACCATCGGCAAGACACTGAGAGGAACCGTGACAGTCCTCAACACTCATAGCGTCATGTTGAATCAGACTGTGAGCTCCATGAAACAGCTGTTCACAGTTTTCCAGAATGACTTTGCCCAAACACAGTTGGTCACGGCCTTGATGACCGATATGCTTCGAGAAGTAAGTTCCTCCATAGACAGCTTAGCCATGGGTAGGATCCCGCCCTACCTGATACCCCTAAGCCTAGTGCAAACCGTGCTGGCTTCTGCCATAACAACACCCACTGACCCGTTACAAATCCACCTTGCCTACTCCTTGGGCAGTGCCATTCCACTGTATGTTGACCCTGCACAGCGAGAGGTAGGCTTCCTCTTAAGTCTACCCATCATAGAGTCAAGCCGAATCTACCGACTAAAAGATATTGTCAACGTGGGATTTTGGCAGAGCAACACCTATCTTAAGGTACGGACACCCGAAGCAGTAGCTTACCACGACAGCAACACACAGCTGTACTTAGCCCCAAACCTGCACATGTGTACCCTCACCAAAGACATTCACTATCTCTGCCCAAGCAAACCGTTTCTCAGAGACAACACTGATGGGATTTGCGGCCTGCAACATCTGGCCAGCGACACACGTTGCCCGGCGGATGCTAAACCTCGCAGCCAAGTCACCGAGACGCAAGCCGAGATAGTGGGAGACCGGTGGCTCGTTAGCACCCCAGTACGGTCGGCGACACTGACCTACGACCAGCACGACACCGCTACACGTGTCAACTTGTTGAACCAGACCATGTGGATTCAAGTCCCACGAGGAGCCATCCTCCACTTGGACGACCTAGCCTTGTATCACCTCCCGAGTGAAGAGTACCAGTCCGAACTAGAGATTCCACCCTTCTTCAGGGATCGCAACTTCACTTTCGATCCAGAACTGGAAGAATGGATTCAGAAAGGGGGGTCACAGATCATCGACATCGTACCCCTTGACACAGCCCTCCAAGCATTGTCCAGAATGCCCATCCTGAACGCTTCACCTGTTGTCCAAGCATGGACCGCTGCTGACACTGCCGTGTGCATTGCAACGATCATCGGCCACACCCTAACCTTGGGCCTGGCCTACGTCCTGTACCGGCGAATCAACGAGACGCGGGCCTCTACAGCCAGGCTCACCAAAGCCGTGTCTGTAGGGTTCCGGAAGGGCCCTCGGAAAGAAGACTCCCCGCTAGAGAACGCGGAGGACCTCATCGAGCTGAGCCCTCAGTCCTAACCGTCATCTACAGCAGCCCACTTTCAGGATTCACCTGCCATCTGCCCAGTTATACTCGTGATGGTTCGACGAGACCCACACACGGGCCTGCCAAACCATCAAGGGGGGACTGTAACGGTAACCAGATGGCCCAACTCTGCCAGTTGATGAAATTAACCAGATTAATCTTTAACCACCCCTTACCCTCCATTTGGAGTGATACACACAAGGAAAGGATTGTCCTATCTTGACTGAGTCACTGACTGCAATTCGCACACACAGCATTTCTCTCTAATAATTAAACAAGAATGCCCTGTTTTACCGACATGTGATCGACATGGGACCACAAGGCCCATTTGTCGAGATCTTCGGGAAAACCCCCGAAGAGTTTCTGTCTGAAATTATATCTTTCAAGGACAAAACTATCATTGTATTCCTTGATAAACTAATCAATTCAAAAACAATACGATTCCCCGAGGGGGTCGAGCACGAGCCTACCACACTGATTGAGCACGAGTTCACCCCCCCACTGTTGAATGCTCAACGAACTCTGCACACACACACACACACACAGAGACAATCCTTTTGTGACAATCGTTCATGCTTTAAATGTATGAAAAGTTTTTCTTGTTGTGTTTTATTATTCCCATGTAACCAAGCTTATAATCATGATCTTTATGGTATGTAATCAACCCTGATATGCGCTAATCACGAAGAAACATGTATATCTGTCTCGCTAGCTTACAATTATACCATGCGTGGTATTATTGTGATCAGAGAAATCTAATGGTACTGAATTCTTGACCCAAAGTGCAACATTAGGCATTCTTTTATTAAATACCAGTTTAGAAGTGTATTTTTGACTTAGTTATCTTCTCTGCACATTGCCCGGAGGACGGGTATTTTGCAAACATAGAAGGTTGCCGCCACGCCTCCTCCCAAACGATTGGACCAGGCGCGCAAGAAAGGCGTGCCTCTCGCTCCTTCAAAACTGGGAGCGTCCTGTCTGTTCGGCAAGCAAGTTCACGCCAGAGAGAGTTACAACTTTCCTGAACTCCAGCCGGAGTTTCTTCTTTTTCTTATTCGTCGTTTTTCTACTTTGTTTTAATCTAAGTTTCTTTCTTTTTCGATCTACCTCAGTTTGATCATTTGCCTTCGTTCAGTGTATTCACGAACGAAACGAGTTTAAAATTAACCATCTCGTACGGACCGCAGCTGAAGCAATCGCAAACATCTGCCTCCTATCGGAAGACGCTCCAGACACTCCGACCGAGCTGCCTTTATAAACACAACTGCACAAAAGGGGCCGTAAACGCAAGTAACGTACTTAATCTGATTTCATTGCTATTTTTAAGGTTGTTTAGATATTGCTTAGAAAGCCTTTGGGTCTTGTGTTGAATTGTGTTGAGCTGTTTGAACTGTACACTCTCTCACTCTCTCTCTCTCTCTCTCTCTCTCTCTCTCTCTCTCACACACACTCTCTCTCTCTCTCTCTCTCTCTCTCTCTCTCTCTCTCTCTCTCCCTCTCTCACACTCTAACTTTATCTCTCCAATATTTCGTATTGCAATCGTTGTTGTTAATTGTTTGTTTTGCTATGCATATTTACTCCTGCGTGATTTAATAGTTTATGTAATCTTTAGTTGTGTTTATTAAATTTCATAATCATTTTGAATCAAGTCTGTTTTCATGGTTCCATACTTTGAAGCCTCTGAAAATGTCGATATAAGTTACCTGCTCTACCTGATTTAACTATTGAAATATTTAAAAGTGCCTTACACGAAATATCATATTCTTTGTGGCCACAGAAATGATATGATCGCTGTTTACAGGCCGATAAATTGTGATAAAGAATTAAGTCTCGCTCCAGTCCGCCGGACGGACAGATTGCTTGATAGATTTTAATCACATCAAAATTTACTCTGATAATCTACCGAATCTTACCTATAGGAATAATTACTACGAGCAATCGTGTTAATTATTCATATACGGTGAGGTTAGCCTCGTCCCTATTTGGGATAATCAAATTCGTGTATGCGATAATACATATTCATTATCTCATGAATAGTATTCCCCATTTGAGTTAACAATTTCCCCAAAACAAAAGTCATTGTCGCTACAATGGTTAAGGCCTTTCTCTGTCCGAGACCAGGTTATGTTCCTAAAGTACCAACTACTATTGTTAGACCTATAGTTCTGCAGGCTTTCTGTCCTCCGCCTTTTCTGACGTCAGACCAGGAGAAACTTAATTTGCTGTGCCCCGTTAGGGCTTTAGATGCTTATGTCCACAGAGCTGCCCTGTGGAGGAGATCGGAACAACTGTTTGTCTGTTTTGGGTCACCTAAGAAAGGGTGTCCTGCATCTAAGCAAAGGATGAGCAAGTGGGTGGTCGAGGCCATCTCGCTTGCTTACGGTTCGGTCCATCAGCCTTCACCTTTGGCTGTAAGGGCTCATTCCACCAGGAGTATGGCTGCCTCTACAGCTCTTCTTTCAGGAGCTTCTCTTCAGGACGTTTGTGATGCGGCAGGCTGGTCCTCACCGCACACTTTCGTCAGATTTTATTCCCTTGATCTTAGCTCCACTCCCGGGGCTCAGGTTCTCTCGTCGGTTTGTGTCTCCTAATGACACACGACGGGGATTTGGTCGTATGGGGATGTGGGTATTGCGTTCCCACTGCGATTACACGCAGCGGTAGTCCTTGAAGGGGAACGTCCCAGGTTACGTATGTAACCCTAGTTCCCCGAAGGGACGGACGCTGCGTGTCCTGCCATTCTCCCGGCATCCCCTTGGGTCGCTTGCTTCAGTAACTTTAAGCTGGCGGCTTGTGTGCTCAGGGGATATTTATAGCTTCCTGGTCGATGATGTCACTCGCCGTACGCTCATTCTCTCCATTGACTGATTTCATTCATGCTTCAGACACGTCACGCTGGAGGGCGTTCCCACTGCGATTACACGCAGAGTCCGTCCCTTCGGGGAACTAGGGTTACATACGTAACCCGGGACGTTTTTTTAATGTATCAAGAAAGTTTTTTCTTGGTTAGTGTGAACTTTAAAGGAACATTCCATTCACTCATTTTGAAAATGTTATTAAAACGTTATTTCTGAATGTTCTTTTAAACATTGAAAACGTCCAGTTTTTTTAATGTATTAAAAACTTTTATTCTTGGTTAGTGTGAACATTAAAGGAACATTCCATTCACTCATTTTGAAAATGTTATTAAAACGTTGTTTCAGGGGCTTCCGTTTATGGCCGCCATAGAGTAAGATGCGGAAAGCATCGCTCCCACAGAAAATCCTGTTTATATTGCATTAACTTGATTAAAACGCGGCTACGCTTGTATTCTCTTTAATTTAAACTGGATACTCTTCTTTTGACAACTTTTGAGGATGCCCCCTAAAAAACTCGTCGAGAACAAGAAGGAAACAACTAACGCCACCGATGACAGCCCCTCAGCTTTGTCGGCTAGCTTGGCGTCGCCTCCTGAATGGTTCCAGTCAGAACTGGAGAAATGCTTCACGAAAATTCAAGACATGCTAGACGGGCGTCTGTGCGAAATACGGGACTCAGTAGACAAAGTACACAGCGACCTTCAGGAAACGAGGCAAAAACTGTGCGAACTCGAATCACGCCAAGACGGATTTGAAGAAGCCATTGTGAGTCTGCGTGAGGACATCGCGGATGGTAAAAAGCACGCGGAGTCTGAAATACTTACTTTGAAAGATAAGGTCGATGATCTTGAAAATCGCTCCAGGCGTAACAATTTACGCCTCGTTGGCTTTGCTGAAGAGGTAGAAGGGAGAGACGCAGTGTCGTTTGTGGAGGAATGGCTTCCAAAAATCATCGGTGTTGATCAGGAGCGCCCCTTTGAAATTGAACGAGCTCACTGTACGCTTCAGCGCCGGCCGGCAGAATACGAAAGACCACGGGCCATCGTGATCAAATTGCTTCGCTTCAGAGATACAGTCTCAATACTGAATACTGCACGAGAGAAAAAAGAGCTTACATATGGCAATTCCAAAATCATGATCTTCCGGGACATGTCAACGACCCTCTACAAGAAGAAACAGGCGTTTGCTCCTCTTAGAAGACGGCTCCGGGACCATAGTATTTCATACAGCATGCAGTACCCGGCCACGTTGAGAGTGGATCTTTCAACTCGAAAGACACTGCAGAGGCTTATTTGAAAACTCACCATCCAACACTTCTGTCGTCAACGAGTTCGGAGTGAGACTGTAGGACAGGTACATTGGAAATTGTAACTGGATCTATGGATATGTGAGCTCCGAATAGCTGTAAGAATGAACAATAAGGAATCTGTTAAATTGTCTATCTTACCATTCTATCTATAAGTTGTTCTCTGAAATAGTTCTGTCCAGTTTTTACGTAATAATTTTATTTGCCCAGTAGATGGCATAGACAGCGTTTATTCTGTGGATGTATGTGGGTAGCTTTAGCTTGAAGTTGCGCATGTTCAGTACGCAACGTTACGCGTGTGTTTTTTCGGGGGAGGGGATGGGAGGTTGGGGGTGCCATTTTCTTGCTTTTTTTTTTCGATCTTTTTATGTTGCTTTCATTTTATTTTGACTTATAACTGAAAGAGATAAATATAACTATTTGTCCTGGAATGTTAATGGGATTAATAACAATTTAAATAGAAAGAAAATACTGTTGTTTTTAAAGAAAAGTAAGATAGACATTGCTCTTTTACAAGAGACCCATTTGACTGAGGAGGATCATTGTAAGCTATCACGTCAGTGGCCTGGACAAGTCTTTTTTGCTTCATATAGTTCTCACTCAAGAGGGGTTGCTATTCTGATAAACCGCAGAGTGCCTTTTGTTTTGGAACATGTGGTCAAAGACAACTGCGGAAGATATATTGTCCTTAAAGGATATATTGCATCTGAAAGTATCACAATAGCAAATGTGTATGCCCCCAATCAAGTTGAACCTCAATTTTTCCATAATTTACATTTCAAACTTTTTTTGCCTTGTACAATCATTGGAGGTGACTTTAATTTGGTCCTAGACCCATCAGACAGATCACCTGTTAAATGTTCTGCCTTGACACCATCAGCAAGAGCTGTGAAACACATGATGTCTGAATTAGAGCTGATAGATATTTGGAAGACTTTACATAAGACCCAACAAGATTTCTCTTTTTATTCCCGGCCACATAAAAGTTTTCTAGAATTGACTTTTTTCTTTTGCACAAAACACAGGAATACTTAGTTGACTCATGTGAATACCTTCCACGGACCTTATCTGATCACTCCCCATTAGTCCTTACGGTTAATGCTCCTACTACCGGAACACGTCTTAGAAGATGGCGATTTAGTAACTATCTCCTCAATGACCTTGACTTTATAGCTTTTTTAAATGACAATATAGACATTTTTTTTAACTTTAATGTGGGCTCTGCTCCTCCAGGGGTGGTTTGGGAGTCATTAAAGGCCTATCTAAGGGGAATAATTATATCATACTCATCTGGTAAAAAGAAAAAATATCTCAGACAACTGAATCTACTTTCTAAAGACATCAAAAAATTGAAACAGGATTGTTATGTCCGTGGAGATGAAAATATGTTTCAGAAACTAAGCTCACTGCGGCTTGAGTACGATACGCTGTCCACTAAAGAAGCAGAGTGTGTCCTCCTTAGATCCAAACAACGATATTATGAGCATGGGGACAAAATTGGCAAATTGTTGGCCTGGCAAATACGAAAAGAAGATGCAGTGAGGTCTATTAATGCAATACGTCGAGTTGACAATACTGTTATCAGGGATCCTACTCTTATTAATCAGGAATTTATGCTATTCTATAAATCGTTATATACCTCCCAAGGTACTGATATGGTGAAAACACATACTTTCCTTGATAAATTGGGCATACCATCTCTTACTAAAGTTTCCAGGGACAATTTGGAGGTGGACATCACTAAGGTCGAAATACAAGAGGCCATATCATGCCTAGCTGCTGGCAAATCGCCTGGTTTGGATGGTTTTTCTATGGATTTTTTTTAAAGCATTTATACCCAAATTAATTAAGCCATTGCAGGATATGTATATGCAAGCTATTGAGTCTCAACGTCTACCAGACTCTCTCGAACAGGCTATGATAACTCTTCTACTTAAAGGTGCTATATGGAGATTTTAGCAGCCTCTAGCGGTGATGTTTCAGATTGCAACAAGAGCGCTCATGCTCGTGTGCGATCTCAAGAGCGAGCATTCACTACCGGCCACACGGAGACTTTCAACGCAACGGCGAAAGCATCACACAACATGCTGGAAACTCATGTAAACTCCCACTGCCACTTTACAATAATAGGCTACTTTTATCATCTTGACGTTGAACTAATGCTCCATGCTCGTACCATAATAACGTTAACTGCATTGACGGCGAACTAATGCTATCTAACTTGAGCCAACTAAAGCACAAAATCACAATATATTTCACATGCTTTGAAGTAATGTTAGCTTACCTGTCCAAAAGGAGGAAAGCCAACTCAGGATCTGTTTTTATACCTAAAACAAAGCGGAGGTCTCTCCACAATTCAAAAGCTCTGCCGATGTTGATCCGTGTTTTCGTCCTGAGGCGATCAGAATCACGTTTGGCTTGACGAGCTTCAGCAGATAAAACTTTTTTTTTGTTTTTTATTTTTTTTGGAGTTTGTGTTGTGCTGAAGGCAGGTCGTTTTGGGGTGTTATCAGACTCCATGTCGTTAGCTGAAGTGCCGTCGGTCACATAGACTGTATAAGGAGAGAGGCTCGGGAGACGCGCGCATGCACGTCACTTCCGATGGATTTCGCTGTAAATCCGACCCGGAGACTTCACATATAAATATGAATACTGGCCTTCAGAGGTAATAGCAAAACCCGAAAAGTGGATAATTGTAATGTGTGATTACAACCCCTTCACACACAGGCAATAAAAAAAGGATTCATTGTAGAAGAAAAGTTCCATAGAGCACCTTTAAGCCTGGTAAAGACCCTTGTCTGTGTGGCTCAAATAGGCCAATTTCATTACTCAATTCAGATTACAAGGTGTTTGCCAAAATCATTGCCTTAAGATTGGAAAAAGTAATCTCACAGTTAGTACATATGGATCAGACAGGATTTATTCAAAATCGATGCCTTTTTGACAACGTTCGCAGGCTTCTAAATGTAAGTTTTTCCGCCTCCCAGGTGGATTATCCTGTTATTGCCGTTTCTTTAGATGCCGAAAAGGCCTTTGACCGAGTTGAGTGACTATATCTGCTTTCGGTCCTCCAAAAGATGAATTTTGGCCCTAAATTTATTAATATCATATCAACTGCGCATGCGTTAACTCTAACACAAGCTCACTGAGACAACTCCGTCGAATTGATTCCTAATCCTTGATTTTCTTCTTTCACATTTAGTTATAAACCTAAATTTTCCAATTTTACAAACGTTTGAACATATCGCCGATACTATTCCTTATAAAAAACAATCAGATTGCTTTAATATCGCTACTTATATCCAATTTTCCGAACTTCTGCTACTAGCCTTAGCCCGCTAGCACTGCACGCGTGGTCTCTCGCCTGTTGATCGTCTTATTTACACCCGTATAACTGAAAGCTATAATTCGCCACTATAGCACATCTGCTATAATGGCGAATATATCGGATGTGTGTCTAACGTTACCTCTGAGTGCAGGTGAAGACACCTTCGAGCTGCATTCGGTGCAGTTGGAGCTTGAATCGGTCGAGAGGCGGATCCGCGAGCTGTTGGAGAGACAGGCCGAGCTGCGAGATCGACAGTCCGCGCTTGAAACATCACGTGCAGATGCTCACAGGTCAGTGGTTAATAATTTTTTGACTCCGACCTCGTCTACTCCGTGTGTTTCTCTGCACAGGTCCCGAGCAACCAGGACGCGATCATCCCTGGCTTCTTTCACTCCGGCACCGACACAGCACCACGGACCCTGGGTGATTCCACGGCGGAAGACGCGAGCCAGGACCAGACCAAGGACCTCCCCGCCCCTCCCGGCCTTCGAGATCTCCACCCGGAACCGCTTCTCCCCTCTTCGCGAGTCGGAACGCCACGACGCCGTGATCATCGGCAGTTCCATCGTCCGTCATGTCCGCGCTACCTCGGGTAAAGGTAAGGTGCTGCTTTCCTGGTGCTCGTGTTCTCGATGTCGCTGCGCAGGTTCCCGAGATCCTGAACGGTGACGAGCACGTCGGAGCTGTCGTGCTGCACGTGGGGACGAACGACATCAGGCTGCGGCAGACGGAGGTTCTGAAGGAGGACTACAGGAGGCTAATCGCGACGGTACGCAGCACATCGCCTGAAGCAACGATCGTCGTGTCTGGACCGCTTCCCACGTACCGACTAGGACAAGAAAGGTTCAGTAGATTATTTGCTCTGAATGAATGGTTAATGTCATGGTGTAATGAACAGAGACTGCTCTTTGTAAATAATTGGAATCTGTTCTGGGAGCGACCTAGGCTCTTCCGTGCTGATGGCCTGCACCCCAGCAGAGTCGGAGCGGCTGTTCTGTCGGACAACATCTCCAAGACGCTACACACCATATGACTAGTAAGTCAAAGTCCAAATCACAGTCTTTGCTGTCCCAACTTAATTGATATAAGTACCAATGTAGAACATTATATAGAAACTGTGTCTATTCCTCGTTTAGTAAGGCCAAATAATATATATAATGTAGGATCTAGGGAAAATTTAATTGTAATTAAACCAGAAAATCTCAATATCAGTGATAAACAATTTCTAAAGCTAGGTCTTCTAAACATTAGATCGCTCACACCTAAGGCGGTTATTGTAAATGAAATGGTCACAGATAATAGTTTCTATGTACTTTGCCTTACTGAAACCTGGCTTAAACCAAATGATTATTTCGGTATAAATGAGTCTACTCCGCCAGGATACTGTTATAAGCATGAGCCCCGTCTGATTGGTCGTGGCGGCGGTGTTGCAACAATCTATAGAGATATTCTTAATGTTACTCAGAAAACAGGTCACAGGTTTAATTAGTTTGAAGTACTTGTGCTAAATGTTACACTCTTAGATTTAAGAAAGAAATCCCTATTATCTCTAGCCTTGGCTACTGTATATAGACCTCCAGCGCCTTACGCCGATTTCCTAAAAGAGTTTGCAGACTTTCTATCAAATCTATTGGTCAATGTCGATAAAGCAATAATTGTTGGAGATTTTAACATACACGTAGATAACACAAATGATGCGTTAGGGGCTGCGTTTACAGATTTATTAAACTCCTTCGGGGTCACGCAAAACGTCAGTGGTCCCACTCATCGCCAAAATCATACACTAGATTTAATTATATCATATGGAACCAATCCAACCGATATAGATATTGTACCGCAAAGCGATGATGTAACTGATCATTACATGGTAACTTGCATGTTACGTACTGCTGAAATTTGTCATGTTGCGCCACGTTATCGACCAGGCAGAACAATCCTTCCAACCACTATAGATAGATTCTCAAATAGCTTACCTGATCTATCTCAGCTGCTCAGTGAACCCAAACAACCAGATGAACTAGAGGAAATGACTAGCAGTTTGAGCACCATTTTCTCTAGTACATTAGAAATTGTTGCACCAATTAGATTAAAAAAGGTTAGAGAGAAAACTAGAGCACCATGGTACAACAATGCTACGCATGCTATCAAGAGAGAAACTCGTAACTTAGAGCGTAAATGGAAACAAACAAATTTAGAGGTCTTTAGAATCGCATGGAAAGATAGTATGTCACGTTACAAAAAGGCTCTTAAATCAGCCAGGGCTGAGCATCTCCGCAGACTAATAGAAAATAACCAAAATAATCCAAGGTTCTTATTTAACACCGTGGCCAGACTAACAAATAAACAGGCATCACCTGAGCAAAATATTCCGTTACAATGTAGTAGTAATGATTTTATGAATTTCTTCACTGAGAAAATAGAAGACATCAGAAACACAATTGTAAATGTACAATCTTTTATGGTGTCTTATGATTCAGCCTCAATTATCGCCCCTCAAGAACAACTACACCGCTTTACAACTATAGGACAGGAAGAGCTAAATAAACTTATTATTGCATCTAAACCAACAACTTGTTTATTAGATCCAATACCCACTAAACTACTTAAAGAAGTGTTACCTGTAGTGGAAGAGCCTCTTCTCAATATTATTAATTCATCTTTATTTTTAGGTCACGTTCCAAAAATATTCAAGCTGGCAGTAATAAAACCTCTTATTAAGAAACCACAATTAGATCCAAATAACCTAGCAAATTACAGACCCATTTCAAATCTTCCATTTATGTCTAAAATACTAGAAAAAGTTATGTCCGCCCAATTGTGCTCTTTCTTGCAAGAAAATGATATCTATGAAAAATTTCAGTCAGGATTCAGACCGTATCATAGCACAGAAACTGCGCTAGTTAAAATTACAAATGATTTACTTTTAGCTTCTGACCAAGGCTGCATCTCAATACTAGTTCTACTCGATCTTAGCGCTGCATTTGATACTATAGATCATAAAATACTCCTGGATCGACTACAAAACTACACTGGTGTTCAGGGACAGGCATTAAGCTGGTTTAGATCGTACTTATCAGACCGTTACCACTTTGTCTGTTTAAATGGGGAAAAAATCAAAGATAACGTCAGTAGACTATGGAGTACCGCAAGGATCTGTTTTAGGCCCTCTATTATTCTCAATATATATGCTGCCACTTGGTAATATTATAAGAAAACATGGAATTAATTTTCACTGTTATGCTGATGACACTCAAATATATATTTCATCACGGCCAGATGAAAACACTAACTTATCTAACTTGACAGAATGTCTTAAAGATAAAAAATACTGGATGACGTGTAATTTCCTGCTATTAAATTCAGATAAAACAGAGGTATTACTTATTGGTCCAAAAAACTACCCACAAAATCCCTTACAATACAACTTTAATTTAGAAGGATGCCCTGTTACTTTATCCACTACAGTAAAAGACCTGGGTGTCATACTTGACCGCAACTTGACTTTCTAAACTCATATTTCATATGTTACAAGAACAGCCTTTTTCCACCTTAGAAACATTGCTAAGCTACGGAACATGCTATCCGTTTCTGATGCAGAAAAGTTAGTTCATGCATTCATGACCTCGAGACTAGATTACTGTAATGCTTTATTAGCTGGTTGTCCTGTATCCTCAATAAACAAGTTACAGTTAGTCCAAAATGCAGCCGCTAGAGTTCTTACTAGATCAAGAAAATATGATCATATAACACCAATTTTATCATCTCTACATTGGTTACCTATTAAGTTCCGTATCAATTACAAGGTATTGCTTCTGACTTATAAAGCTCTAAATGGTTTAGCTCCTGTGTATTTAACAGACCTTCTATCGCCCTACAATCCGTCACGCTCTTTAAGATCACTAAATTCGAGGCTTCTGGTCATTCCTAGGATATCTAAGTCCACTAAAGGAGGGAGGGCGTTCTCACATTTAGCTCCTAAACTCTGGAATAGCCTTCCTGATATTGTTCGAGGCTCAGACTCGCTGTCCCAGTTTAAAACCAGATTAAAGACACATCTCTTTAACCAAGCATTCACATAATGCTTACCTTTTATACTACTGCCGAATCAGATCGAATGCAGTAATATTATGAACATCAGCTATGCTAATTATTTCTCATCTGCCTTTCTGCTGTTATCTCGGGACGCAAGTCCAGAGGTAAATAGCGTTCGTCAGCTACAGTTTGTATCCAGCCTCTCACGGAGACTTCAGATGATCCAACACCTGTGATGAGACGACTCAACACCTGTGATGAGACGACTAAACGCCTGTGGAGAGACGACTCGACGCCTGTGAAGAGACGACTCAACGCCGGCGATATGTTATGCCCTAAATTAATACATGATGAACTAACTGTATTTTCTATGTACATTTCTAATGCACTTTCTGTAAAGCTGCTTTGAAACAATGTGTATTGTGAAAAGCGCTATACAAATAAATTTGAATTGAATTGAATTGAATTGAATATGGTTAAGATGCTTTATAACCATCCAACAGCAGTCATTCAGACCAATGGTGAAATCTCGACTCTATTTTCCTTGGAGCGGGGTACGAGACAGGGTTGTCCACTGTCTCCCTTTTTATTCGCGCTAGCAATAGAGCCCTTAGCTATTGCAATTCACTCGCATGACATCATTAGTGGTTTTACAACCCTTCAATCTCGGCATATAATCTCACTATACGCAGACGATATCATGCTGTATTTGATTAATGTAAACTCTACTATACCAGCATTGATGACTCTACTTGTCATGAATTATGTGGCTGTTCTTTTTTTTGGCCATGTGAGGTCCTCAGTGTTCTTTTGTTGTTGTTTTTTGCCTGCCACATGTTCTCATTATTGATTAATTAGTTTTACCTGAACCTTGTTAAGTTGCCTATTTAAAACCCCTGTTGTCTTGAGTTCTTTGCTCAGTCTTGAGTTGACACCGGGTTGACTATACCTTTCCGGGAGTTATTTTTCCAGTGTATTTTTGTTTGTTACTGACCTGTACATGCCTGTTTTTTGGATTATGAGTTTGCCTCCTGTTTTTGGATTATTCAAGGATTCTGACTAAGATAGTATATAAGGGCGCCTTGCAAACATGACAGATCATCTTATCGTCTTCAGGGACTGTTTGTCTGTTTTCACTACTCAGAGATCAGGTAAAATGAAACGTGCAGAGAAGGCTAAGACCTTAAGAAATGTGCAGACCCGTGTCCTAGATATTTGACACCTGGTGATACACATGAACCGTGCGTGTTTTGTCTGGGTGAAGAGCATGCACGGGAGGTTCTCGAGGGAGCCCTCTGTGCAAATTGTGAGCGTTTTTCTTTGAAAACACTCCGCTCTCGTCTGACCCTCTTCTCGAGTGAAGAGGGCTCAGCATTTGGACTTCGTGGTTCGGGTCCCGCTCGCGCTGAGGCAGAGCGGCGACTTGCATCATGGGGCTCCCAGATGGAGCTCGTCGATCACCTTGAGAGGGCTGTAAACCTCTCAGATGACTCGACGGCTGACAAGGGTGAGCTGCAGATTGATGAGGAAACTGTTTCTCCTAATGTATCTGCAGCTAGTGCTTTTTAGGACGTGCAGGAGATGGCTGAGGGGGTTCTTGATCCTGAACCTTCTCAGCCACCCTGCCCTGTGTATGCTGAGCTGCTGGATGTTATGGAGCGCGCTGCCTGCAGGCTGCAGCTGCCATGGCGGCGCGCTAGTGGACAGACCGCTCGTGGCAGGCTCGGCGATCGGTTTCTCCCCGGCCATAAACCACCAGCTCAGGTGAGCCTTCCAGGCTTGTGAAGTGGTGGACCCCAGGTTCATATAGAACTGTCTGGCGAGTCTTCACTCCGCACGCCGCAGGTGAGCTGTTTGGTCTTTTAAGAGTCATTTTCTGAATACAATTTTTTGAAATGTATCTCTCTACAGACCTAGTTCCCTGTATAGAGCAATGGGGTTATGTCGGGATAATAAGGTAAGAGAAGTTTTCTGGATTATTAGGGCCCTGGAGTTCCCCTTTAGGTGGCTAGAACGATTCTAGAAGCTCCTGTGGTTTGGGCTTCTCTTCTGTATATATATTTATATATATGTAATGGCCAGTTGGCTGTTAGCCACCTCAGGGTAGAGTAGTTGGTCTCTCTCTCTCATAGAGTTAATTTAAGTTTGACTGACGCTAGAACTTCAGATAGATCTTAGTCCGGTCCAACAGTTGGGACCGTCTGACTTTTTTTCCTGAGTACATCGCCCCCCTGAGCTCTGTCTTGGCAGTGGGCTGAGCGATTCTGCAGCCCTTGTTCGGAATAATAATAACTAATTTTTCTGCAAGGCTGTGGCTCCTCCGAGCCCTCAGGTAGATCTATGCTTACAGGCTGGCCCTCACCAGGGCCGCCTCAGTAGCTGGCCTAGGCTGTGCCAGGGATGGTAGGCACTCTTGTTAACCCTCTGGGGTCTGAAATCGCGCCGGCGCGATTTGCACGATTTTTTTCACATAGCAGCAAAATAGACTTAAAATACTCAGTCATTTTTTGTCATACACTCTTAAGAAATATGAAAAAATTAACTGTTAAATGTCTACTTTTTTATGGGTCCACTTCCAATCGAAATAAAACATTGTACTTTTGTAAAATAAAGAAAATAAACAGGGTGTGCTTTCTAACTCTCCTTCTCCGTGAACTTTTTTACTGGAGCACGTCTCTAAACGTAAACAAAACTCAGCGAATACTAGTCACACATGCATGAGCAATATATCTTTATGATCATTTAAGTGTGTACTTTTAAATTATCTAATTCAAAACTAAAACAAATATTCTCTGTTTATGTAATCTATATAAAAAGAGAGAGATGTCAGTCGTTCTCATTTCAGCTAATTATCTTTTAATGTGACCACGCTCACAGAGAGGCGCGCTATTCAAACGCAAATAATCTGAGGCAAGTCATGCAAACTGTTAACACCCACATATCAGCTGAACAAAACACATCAAGTTGAACAAGAATCGTGGACTTTACCTCTTGCTGCGCTCTGAGGAATAATACTGTCGTCCTAATCCTGGAACAATTTACCTCAGAAAACACATCAAGTTGAACAAGAATCGTGGACTTTACCTCTTGCTGCGCTCTGAGGAATAATACTATCGTCCTAATCCTGGAACAATTTACCTCAGAAGTCCTGGTAGTATCATTCCGAGGAGCAACGAATCAAGCTAATGTAGTAAGGTATTTATTCTTAAGAGCTTTGTTATAATCGCGATATTGATAGTGTGAATGATGAATGAAAGGCACAGACGCGCGCGCGCTGTTGTTTACAGCTGTAGCAGCTACAGCGCGCATCTCACACTCGCATAAACACGATATGTTACAGACTAAATATGAATATTTAGACAAGATTCTTCAGAATTGGTTCAAAGTTAGTGGAAACATCTTGAAAAACATTTGTCTTTCTCTTTTCCCACTGGGTACCACAAGAAAGTGTGAGGACAATATATATAAATATATATATATGTACAGTGAAGAAAATAAGTATTTGAACACCCTGCTATTTTGCAAGTTCTCCCACTTAGAAATCATGGAGGGGTCTGAAATTGTCATCGTAGGTGCATGTCCACTGTGAGAGACATAATCTAAAAAATAAAATCCAGAAATCACAATGTATGATTTTTTTAACTATTTATTTGTAAGATACAGCTGCAAATAAGTATTTGAACACCTGAGAAAATTAATGTTAATATTTGGTACAGTAGCCTTTGTTTGCAATGACAGAGGTCAAACGTTTCCTGTAGTTTTTCTCCAGGTTTGCACACACTGCAGGAGGGATTTTGGCCCAGTCCTCCACACAGATCTTCTCTCGATCAGTCAGGTTTCTGGGCTGTCGCTGAGAAACACTGAGTTTGAGCTCCCTCCAAAGATTCTCTATTGGGTTTAGGTCTGGAGACTGGCTAGGCCACGCCAGAACCTTGATATGCTTCTTACAGAGCCACTCCTTGGTTATCCTGGCTGTGTGCTTCTGTTCATTGTCATGTTGGAAGACCCAGCCTCGACCCATCTTCAATGCTCTAACTGAGGGAAGGAGGTTGTTCCCCAAAATCTCGCAATACATGGCTCCGGTCATCCTCTCCTTAATACAGTGCAGTCGCCCTGTCCCATGTGCAGAAAAACACCCCCAAAGCATGATGCTACCACCCCCATGCTTCACAGTAGGGATGGTGTTCTTGGGATGGTACTCATCATTCTTCTTCCTCCAAACACGGTTAGTGGAATTATGACCAAAAAGTTATATTTTGGTCTCATTTGACCACATGACTTTCTCCCATGACTCCTCTGGATCATCCAAATGGTCATTGGCAAACTTAAGACGGGCCTTGGCATGTGCTGGTTTAAGCAGGGGAACCTTCCGTGCCATGCATGATTTCAAACCATGACGTCTTAGTGTATTACCAACAGTAACCTTGGAAACGGTGGTCCCAGCTCTTTTCAGGTCATTGACCAGCTCCTCCCGTGTAGTTCTGGGCTGATTTCTCACCTTTCTTAGGATCATTGAGACCCCACGAGGTGAGATCTAGCATGGAGCCCCAGTCCGAGGGAGATTGACAGTCATGTTTTGCTTCTTCCATTTTCTAATGATTGCTCCAACAGTGGACCTTTTTTCACCAAGCTGCTTGGCAATTTCCCCGTAGCCCTTTCCAGCCTTGTGGAGGTGTACAATTTTGTCTCTAGTGTCTTTGGACAGCTCTTTGGTCGTGGCCATGTTAGTAGTTGGATTCTTACTGATTGTATGGGGTGGACAGGGGTCTTTATGCAGCTAACGACCTCAAACAGGAGCATCTAATTTAGGATAATAAATGGAGTGTAGGTGGACATTTTAAAGGCAGACTAACAGTTCTTTGAGGGTCAGAATTCTAGCTGATAGACAGGTGTTCAAATACTTATTTGCAGCTGAATCTCACAAATAAATAGTTAAAAGATCATACATTGTGATTTCTGGATTTTTTTTTTTAGATTATGTCTCTCATAGTGGACATGCACCTACGATGACAATTTCAGACCCCTCCATGATTTCTAAGTGGGAGAACTTGCAAAATAGCAGGGTGTTCAAATACTTATTTTCTTCACTGTATGTATGTATGTATGTATGTATGTACACTCACCGGCCACTTTATTAGGTACACCTGTCCAACTGCTCGTTAACACTTAATTTCTAAGCAGCCAATCACATGGCGGCAACTCAGTGCATTTAGGCATGTAGACATGGTCAAGACAATCTCCTGCAGTTCAAACCGAGCATCAGTTTGGGGAAGAAAGGTGATTTGAGTGACTTTGAACGTGGCATGATTGTTGGTGCCAGAAGGGCTGGTCTGAGTATTTCAGAAACTGCTAATCTACTGGGATTTTCACGCACAACCATCTCTAGGGTTTACAGAGAATGGTCCGAAAAAGAAAAAACATCCAGTGAGCGGCAGTTCTGTGGGCGGAAATGCCTTGTTGATGCCAGAGGTCAGAGGAGAATGGCCAGACTGGTTCGAGCTGATAGAAGGGCAACGGTGACTCAAATAACCACCCGTTACAACCAAGGTGGGCAGAAGAGCATCTCTGAACGCACAGTACGTCGAACTTTGAGGCAGATGGGCTACAGCAGCAGAAGACCACACCGGGTGCCACTCCTTTCAGCTAAGAACAGGAAACTGAGGCTACAATTTGCAGAAGCTCATCGAAATTGGACAATAGAAGATTGGAAAAACGTTGCCTGGTCTGATGAGTCTCGATTTCTGCTGCGACATTCGGATGGTAGGGTCAGAATTTGGCGTCTACAACATGAAAGCATGGATCCATCCTGCCTTGTATCAACGGTTCAGGCTGGTGGTGGTGGTGTCATGGTGTGGGGAATATTTTCTTGGCACTCTTTGGGCCCCTTGGTACCAATTGAGCATCGTTGCAACGCCACAGCCTACCTGAGTATTGTTGCTGACCATGTCCATCCCTTTATGACCACAATGTACCCAACTTCTGATGGCTACTTTCAGCAGGATAATGCGCCATGTCATAAAGCTGGAATCATCTCAGACTGGTTTCTTGAACATGACAATGAGTTCGCTGTACTCAAATGGCCTCCACAGTCACCAGATCCCAATCCAATAGAGCATCTTTGGGATGTGGTGGAACGAGAGATTCGCATCATGGATGTGCAGCCGACAAATCTGCGGCAACTGTGTGATGCCATCATGTCAATATGGACCAAACTCCCTGAGGAATGCTTCCAGCACCTTGTTGAATCTATGCCACGAAGAATTGAGGCAGTTCTGAAGGCAAAAGGGGGTCCAACCCGTTACTAGCATGGGGTACCTAATAAAGTGGCCGGTGAGTGTATATGTGTGTGTGTATAGCTTCTTTTGTCACAAATAAACTAATCAACTGTTATAGTGTTTGTTCCAATTATAGCTATATCAAAATAATGAATCCTTAACTTTGAAATATGTATGATAAAATGTATTGGCCTACTTTAAAAAAAGAATACTTTATAAGACATTTATGGAAAGAAAATTTTCTTTTCAAGATGTTTCCAATTCTAACTTTGAACCAATTCTGTAGAATGGCCCATATAGCCTATTTGACCAGGATTTGTTTCTAGGTATGACTAAAAATGTGCTTTTTACTGTCATTTATATTTGGATTGTGTATATATATTGTCCTTGCAGTCTTTCTTGTGTGACACACCTGAATGAAAGGCTCATTATTATGCAGGGTCATTATCTAGTCAGGTGAGAACCACCTAATTATTCATGAGGGGGTTGGGCCGTCCACATAATCCCTTTCCACTCAAAAAAATGTTTTTCACAATTTAAAATCTATTGTTTTATGTGAGTGATTAGGTAGGATGATTTTCAGATCATTTTGAAGAAAAAAAACTCAAGACAACATCCATTAGTCAAAAGTCTTGTGGACCGATATTTAGTATGCGTTTTGTGGCCTTATTTCAGAAACTTTATTTTTTTGTTTTTTCAATAACCATGCATAAACAATATTCTCTCAAAAATACAAACATGTACATACATGTTGCTCATACATTATGGTAGCCATATTTGTGCTAAATAGAGTGTAATTTCACCTGTGTCATTAATATGTTTATAAGCACCTGAAAAAAGCACAAATGTCAGGGCATGTCAAAACATCTCAAGAACCCCCAAAACACCTTAGACCCCAGAGGGTTAAATAACAATTCTGCCTCTGACCCTTCACTTAACATGTATGTTGGTTTTAGTGTCCCTGTAAGACAGCCTCCTCCCTTGGGAGTCGTTAGGCCAAGGCCCACCCCCTTCTCTGCATTCTGGGGTAGATGAATGTAGCATGGTGTAGAGGTATGGTTTATAAAGACCCTGGGTAGGCCTCAATCAGGCCTCCTAGTACAATGTGTCTTTATTGAGCAGGGCTAGGCCGTCTTTCGCTTCACGAAGAGATTGGTTCTGTCTGCCCGACCCTGCCGTGCAGAACTAGCATACGGATCTTGGCCGCCAGTATAGGCTTCACTTACCTCGCTGAGCTACTGCTCGAGCATTGGGTTGTAGGTGCTTGGCTCATCAAGCCCCGCTACCCTAAGGATGGGCACAGATTATTTTCTGTCGCCTCTAGAGCCGCTGGCAGGCCCGCACCCTGGTAAACCGCAGGGTGAGGTGGGAGTATTCCCCTGTGACTCAGGGTAGATCTGAGTCCTCACCTTCAGTTCTGTATTATCCTACCTCGCACCACTATGGCTCGGGTCGAGCAGGAAGTTCTTTAAGAAGCCTTCACCTCTTGTTGAAAGTACGCTCCCTTGAAGCCAGAGCATTGCCATGAGCTGACGCCCCTGCGCTCAGATGGTAGGCCCCTGACTCTGGGGCCTCCGTTTAGGCAGAGTGGCGTACGTTGTACTCCCCTTGTTTTTTAAGGGTGCTAGCTCTCTTGTTGAGTACACTGCCGTGGGCAATGTGATTAGGCACCATGATGCTGTAGGCGCTGTGTAAACCACTTATCTGCCAAGAAAGGCTGTGCCATCAGGTAGTAGGCTTCAGCAGGCCTCATTGACTGGGCAGCCCCCGTGAGGGCACTGTAGGCCAGCCTACCTCTAATCGAGGTTGGCCTTGGTGGTTTGGCAGTTGACTCACCGTTAGGTAGCAGGCCTTAATCAGGCCTCCTTAGGAGGTGAGTTTCAACGTTGTGGGACATACTTTATAGCCGCTACCAGGTAGCTAGCCGTATTAGGCCTCCTGTGTGTGGGCCCAATATTTATGTTGGTGTAGTATGTTCCCAACAGTGTCTCTTTGTAGCAGAATGTACTTGCTGTCAGCTAGTAGGCCCAACCAGGCCTCCCTGATAGGCAAGTCCCCAGCTGGCTGGCCCTGTAAGGCCGCCTCAGTACGATCACCCAGTCTCAGCGACCAGTTGCTATCAGGTAGTAGGCCTCACCAGGACTCCCTGAAGTTGAATTCCCATATTATGGTTTTCAGGTAGAAGGCCTCACCAGGCCTCCCTGAAGGAGAATTTCCACATACTGTGGTTATCGGGTAGAAGGCCTCACCAGGCCTCCCTGAAGGTAAGCTCCCACATTTCCTGTGGTTATCAGGTAGTAGGCCTCACAGGCCTTCTTGATGGTGAGCTCCCACATTCCCTGTGGTTCTCAGGTAGTAGGCCTCACCAGGCCTCACTGAAGGTGAATTCCCACATTCTATGGTCTCCAGGTAGAAGGCCTCACCAGGCCTCCCTGAAGTTGAATTCTCACATACTGTGAATCCCATGTACTATGGTTTCCAGGTGGAAGGCCTCAACAGGCCTCCCTGAAAGAAAACTGACCACATGCTGTGTTTTTCAGGTAGTAGGCCCCTCCAGGCCTCCCTAATGGTGTGCTCCCACATTCACTGTAGTTATCAGGTAGCAGGCCTCACCAGGCCTCCCTGAGGGTGAGTTCCCCACGTACTATCGCTATCAGGCAGTAGGCCCCTTTAGGCCCCCTCGAAGGAAAGCTGACCACATACTGTGGCCTCAGGTAGTAGGCCTTACCAGGCCTCCCTGTGTGTGGTTTCCTAGCGGTGCTGGGTTCAGGAAGCTAGTGGCCTCTTGCTATCAGCTCAGCTGGTCTTAGCAGGCAGCTGCTGAAGGCGAGTTTGCGCCTTGGCTCATCTAAAGTGTTCATTCTCTGCTACTGGTTCCCTCTCGGAACCTCTTTCCTGCCTACAGCCGTCCTGGTGGCTTTTCGGGGTGAGTACGTTCCCCTGAATAGTGACTGGCTGGGGTTCCTTCGGGTTCCCTAGCCACATTCCCTAGAAGGGACCCCTTCTAAATTGGAAGCTGTGGTTCCAGGCCCTGAGCAGGCCCAGGTAGGCCTTTCATGTAACCATGTTTGGAGGTTTCCTGTTGGCTTAGCTTGGGCTATGACCGTAGGGAGTGCTGTCACTGACAGCCCAATGTGACCTGTGGGTGAGTGGTTCTAGCGTTTCATTTGATTTTGCTGGTTCTGACAGTTGTCACTGCCACCTGGCATACACTCCCCTCAGCATGGCGGAGTGGGTATATCGTTCCCCATAGCGTCGAATGACGTATTGTCGAGTTCCCTTCGAAAGGGAACGTCTCAGGTTACGACTGTAACCTATGTTCCCTGAGAACAGGGAACGAGACAATACGTCTCCCTGCCATGCCTCGGGGCCTGCCTGCCATACAGTCCCTTCAGACGATAAGGTGATCTGTCATGTTTGCAAGGCGCCCTTATATACTAGCAGGTCGCTCGTTAATCATGCGCTAATGATTCACGGGCTGTTGCCGGTCAACATGATTGCTGTGAGTTGATACTTGATTTCAGACACCTGTCACGCCTGAGGCGTTCCCCATAGCGTCGAATGACGTATTGTCTCGTTCCCTGTTCTCAGGGAACATAGGTTACAGTCGTAACCTGAGACGTTTTGGAGTCTCTCATCGACTTGATTCAGACGAAGAAGTACAGTCCGCTCAAACTTTGCTATCAGCTGAGCTGATTCCCTTCATTAATCACATAGACAACACATACAATTACTCTGTTTATGTAATGAATGCCATACTGTAAGAACCAAAAGTTTTTTTTCATTTGGTGTACACATACCTTGACTTGCCACCGATGTCCTCTCTGTGCTGTGGTCTTCAGATGGACTGCTCAGGCAAAACACTGCTTTAAAATAATAATAATTATTATTATTATTATTATTATTTTAATAATAAATAAGTAAATTATAAATTACAACAGTACATTTTTATTATGCAGGCCTAATAGATTAGATTACCATCACAGTCTTGTTGGGTTAAGACCAATGGCTGGTTGTCAGTAGTGCTTTGAATTAGATTTCATTTTAAACCCAAGGCATCATTTAGAAAATACATATCACTTCCTTCAAACTGTTGCTGATGTTTAAGGCAGGACTGCTTTAGGATAAGCCTACTTTAAGCAAAGCAAAAATATTAATCAAAATATCTACCAGTACTGCTGATTGTGTAGGCTTTATTATTTGTTAAATTACTATTACCATTATGCAGTGAAGACAGATTATTATTATTTCTCAATTTTCTTTTAAATATCTGGTTTACAGGTAGAGCTAAGGAATAATACAAATCAATCAGCAATATTCAAGTTAGGCTAACTATCAAGAATCAGCCCACTGGCATTTTTGCATTTGGTACATGCTTTTATTAAAAGCAACTGCACTCACCAATAACACATATTGGGAACTCTTGTGTTTACTAAATCATACTCAAGCATTGGTCATGCCATGCTCTACCAACTGAGCGAAAGTAATGTAGTAGAATGTTCTTCCTTTAGCTTCAAGGTATCATTTCGGCTCTGAAAAATATTCTGCAGATGGAATAACTAGAAAAAAAATAAGGATAGCCAGTCACTTGATAAGTCACATAAAAACTGATTAAAATATGACTACTGATTACAATGCCAGCCCATTTAACAAGTTCACATGCATAGAATTTATTATCTGTGCACAAGAACATGTGCTATTCCCTTAATTATTGAATTATTTAATATCAATAGCAACAAATTTTTTACAAACATTACTCACAGGAAGGTCTGCTTGGTCTCAGTTTTTTTCTTTTTAATCAGTTCCTCATCATCATCTTCTAAGAAAATAAAGAAATAAAGAAATATATATATATATAAAGAAACAACAGCAGGCTTTTTGCAATGACAACACTCTTTTCTTGTCAAGTTATTAAACTTACCATTATCAACATCCTCTCTATAATGTGTGGGTTTACAGATAAGTCTTCGAGCAGGCTCTTCTTCACTCTCCAAATTTGATGAATACATGGCATGCTGAACTTTTCGCTTTCCTTCAGCATAACTCTCTGTTATGAAAATATGTACAGTATTATGTTCTGCCCTCAAACATTTTTGATAGTTTGATCCCCACACCCTTCATAGTGTCTCTCAGCAAGGCACTACACCTCTCTGTGAAGGCTGTGTAAATCATGAATTCAGTTCAAAGCATCTGCTAATAAGTATGTGCTTACACTTTTTTTCTCATTCAGATTTATCTTACATAACATCATATGCTAAAATGTATACCTGCATATCCAAGAACAGACTCCCTGTATCGTGACCAGGTTTCCTTGTCTGGGATTGCTCCTTTCTTTACTTTAACTAACACATTTTTGCGTGGCCAATGGCAGAAAACAGCCTGCCATAAAAGAAACAGATGGCTAATATTAAAGACTCAAATTAAATATTACAATTTACCATCAAATACAAAAGGTTTGCTTTAAAAAATTATTGTACAAATCTCATTGTTACACATGAGCTTTCATGTATGAATACAAAAATACAACTTACAATGTAAAAAATTAAGCAAGCGTAGATTTGTGTACTACAAGATTCTATAACTTATTTGGTGTTGCCAAGTCTATTTCATTTGAGACTTGTACTGAATTGGAGACACCATTCCTAAAATGCTTTGAACAAAACTTTGAGAACCCAGCATAAGACATTATCAAAATTCAACAATCAGTTACTACCCCTTTTTTCCAGCCATATTGAAGGAACTGTTTCCACAGTGTTGTCTTGTTCAAATTTTATAATAGAAAAGCAGTCCTCTGTGACCTAAAAGGCACACACATAAAAACTTAATAACTTAAAAACAAATAACATGAAAGTTAGCTGGCAAGTGAACACTTACCATAATTTTGATAGCCGTCTTATCAGATTATGAAGAGGATCCCGACCAAAAATTATAATAATACAATAAAGGTAAGGTAGACTTGTGAAAGTATAAAACATGCAAGACAAAACATAAGGCAGGATAGGCATGTTACATTTTTCTTCATTTAGTCCAAAAGTTAGTGAAGAACTGATGTCAAACTAAATAAAAAAAAATCCTAAATTCATTTTCACAGAAGGTTTTCCTTCACAGATTTAATAGAAATATTTACAAACATATTTACACAATTTATGTAACGGCACTCCTTCTATGCTATGTACCATTCGTTTCAAAGCAAACAGTTTGACGCGACAAACTCATCCAAGTCGTTGTATTCCTTTTTCCTTCTTGTTTATTTTGTACTTCAAAGCAAGAACAACCTTTAAACTTTGTATAACAACAAAAATATGGAACGACGGTCAAAAAACTGTATTGCTCCGTCACTTGCTAATATCAACTAACCGGATATTACGTTTTAATCCCCCAGGACATAACAAAAGCATAAGTAATTATATTATAAACATTATTAAACCTTGTAAAAGATACAAGTACAATAATTAATGATCTAACACTTCAATATTATCAAATTTACACCATGTACATTATGCCTCTAACAATTTGTGAACCGTAAGAAAACCGTAAGAAAAATTACTTTGCCGTTATCCTCTACCACAAATGCCTTTCTGACTAGTAACTCTAAAGACAGCTTCTTCATTCTAGTGTGGTTAATGTGGCCTTTATAAACTCCAACAAGCCTGGAATCACAAGGCTCCATAAACAGTGGCTCTAGGTGGTCATAGACACGACAAAGCACGCTCTCATGCTGTCCCTCTGTCAACTGTAATGAAACTACCTCACAGCATTCCACATCACTAAGGGCAAAAATGTTTTCTGGTCTCTGAGTTCTTAGAGTGGTAGTCAGTTTTGGTGGTTCTTTTACCTGTCTGTCCATCTCACCAAGCCGTTTGACAATTTGTGAAAGAGGACTTCTGCCAGAACGAACCATTCTTGGCAAGGACCGGACTGACAAGAATAGATAGTGCCACACTAAAAAGCACGAAGTGGTCATACAATCTGCCAGGTATGACACCATTTAGCACCATTTTCCCAGTATAGAGAGCAAACTGCCGCAGTTCTGTTGCCTTCCCCCGATCAATTTCCTCGAGACCACGTGGCTTTCTAGCAAACACAGAAGGGATGGATGGTCGAAGTGCCACAAGTCTTTCACTGACTTCCTTTATCTGACCAGAAGACAATCTAATCCCCTTTGGACCACGCAACCACAGGATTACTAATTTATGCATGACACCTAGGCAACATTGATGCATGTAATCAACAGGGAACTGCCTAATCATATCAATAGAAAGTTGGCAAAATGGAGATACGTCTGAAAGGTGGTGGTGTTCCTCCTGCGTCTTCTCTCTGAATGACCTATCTGTTCTGAGAATTAGGTTACTGACATCAGGATAGATTACTCGATGGCCATCCCACAAACCTTTTTGTGTACACTTATCACAGCCATAATACCCTGAGAACTGTTTGATTATTTTCACCAAAGCCTTGGCGGGAGCGTCACAGGTCACACAGCGTAAAGTCACTTTAATTTTTTCGTTTCCAAATTCCAACCCATTTTCCATCAAATTACAGAGATCCCTGACAACATCGTCCAGAAATTCAAGATTACAAGGCTTTGAGGTCCCACAGCACAAAGCAAATGGGAAAACTGAGTAAGGAGACAAATTAATTTGACACAGAACTGGCCACAGTGACAGATTGCTACTTTTAAAGAGAGGCAAACCATCGACGTTCAAAGAAAGGTCTAATTCCTTAAGCTTGCTAAAACACTGTGGGGATACATTTTCAAGTACTTCAAGAGTTGTTCTTTGCAATCAAGGATGATGTATTTCATGCCAGATTTGAGCTGCAAATTTACACTTTCACAAGTCTCAAGCAAAGTTCTTGTTGTTTTGGGAAGCTCTGGATGCCCATTTTTCCTCAAAATCTTTAACAGCGAATCAACTGCATTATGCTTAATTTGGAATTCACTAGTCCACTGAGCAAGACTTCTCACTAAAACAAGGACTTTGAGAGGTAGAAGGTTCGTTTTCATCACTGCTGGTCTCAGATATTTCATCAGAATCAGTTAATTCTGAATCACTTGATTCACAATCTGCCACTGACACACATTGTTGCTCTGGCAACTGGAGAGTAAATAATCTCTTGGGAGACTGTACATCTGATTGCATACATTCTGTATCTTTTTGGACAGACTCAGTGGTTTTCTTGGAATCTTTTTGCTCTTTTCCAGCATTTGTTATAGGCCTGGCTTTTTCTTTGCATATTTGTATTTGTACATCTATTTGAGTTGCTTTATTAAAAAAAGTACCAAAAATAAAAGCTATGAGGCAAAGTAAAAAAGAAAAACGGATCCTACCCTGTTCATGTTAGACTCTGATTGGATCTGTTGAAAAATCAATGTGTGTGAGAGAGAGGAACATATATAGTGACATACAACTGATTCATTTTCTTAACAGTCACAAAAAAGTAGCAATTCAAATAATGTAGTATTAAGACAGTGACAGTACGTTTTTTCTCACCAGGCTTTTGAACTAAAATTTTCTTTGAACTATAATCCCATTTATCAAAAAGCACACCCATTCACATAAACTATAAACAATATTCCCTGTTTTGACACATGGGACAGATTTGTTGAACGTTCACTGCATGATTTCCATTACACGAGAGTAGATGTTAAAACTTCATGCTGATTTGTACTCGGCTTTCGCCAAGATAAGCAACACTAAGACGTAGCTTTACAGTAAACTATGCTTCTCCATCCATTTACGCTTCTTTCCATATGAGGGTGTGACTCCCCTTCTGTCCGGCGTTAACGGCTGCAGTGTACTTGGCGCGTCAGCACACACGACGGCTGCAACTACAGTGTGGTCTCCCTAGTGGACCAACACGACAACCGTCTGGATTGAGCCGAGTAGGGGACATCTCTAGGGTCTTCAAGTGGGCACCTTCCGTCCTCAGTGTTTCGTCGACTAGCCCACGACACCTCAAGAGGGCTCGACAGTGACTCTGGCGTCCCAGAGTCACCCCCCTCCGTCCCCCACTCAACTCAGCCCAGCTTGCTGACCTCTACATCCCTCCTGCTGCTGAGACCTAACCACAATCTCACTATCTCTCCGCAACCCAACCATACGCGCCAACCCGAAAAACTCTACACACAAATCTTACTATGTACAACCAGGCAAACAGAAGATTGCGCTGTTTTCCATAGAAAACCCATTTAACAATGTAGCGCACTCCCTTCATATTCTGGGCTCATCTGCTCACCTATAACTTATATAGTGTGCATCAAAGCGTTTACTCTATTTGATCTGTAATATCACTGTTTCAGTACATTAAGCCACTTTAAGTGGCTTAGAATGCCCTGCTGGGCTGTTGGTTGTGAGTGGCTTAGGCCTGGCATGTTTTCAGTAATTTTTCGATTGTCCTTTTTTAATGAATGTTGCAGCTACTCAGCTATAGAAACGTTGTGTATAACAAAACAAATGTCTAATCGACTCACCTGATAGATTGGCTGCGATCTGGCTTCTGAAGTCGACATATAAAGGTGAGCTGGATGATGGCTGCGTTCAAAACCGCGTACCGCATACTAAAACAGTAGGCGAGCAAAAAAGTAGGCTTAGTATGAACGAATAAGAGAGTGGCGAGAATTACCTAGGTGACGTACGAATTCACGCGAGATTCGGACCTACGTACTGTATATTAATAGGCTTGTTTGAGATGCGCCTTGCCTCGCCTGAAATGTATGCGAGAGTAGGCGGCTGCAGTGAGGGGAGGAGTGAAAAAAGCCCAGGCAAGCCGGACAGATCTCGGTTCTCGCAGTGGGTCTGACACCTGGCTGTGATATCAAAGACTGATATCGCGGGATTCACGCTCGTGCACAGTGTTGCTAATAAACTGGATGTAATTTAAGTTCTGTTGCTTTTATATGAAATTAAATATAATGAACAAGACACCCAAAGTACTTGTTATTTAATTACATTCCAAATATGTGTTTATCAATCATTTTTTCTTTAATACAGACATGTGTTTTATATATTGTTTTAATAAAAATGACATCACATAATAACCCATATCGCACTGTCAGAGAGTTTATTCATCCATAACATATGTATACACATAAAACATGATATCAGAGTTTTAAAATCAAACATTTTAAAAGAGTACAATACATCACGGTTGTTTAAACCAATGAGCAGTAAGCTGTGTCGTCAGCAAGTCGTTTCCCATCATGCTTTTGATCAGCGCAGTCAGTGGAGAGCAAGTGCGCGCGACTGCAGAATCCGACACTTCCGCCTTGCGCTCGCGAGAGTTTTTTGACATACATCAGCATGACATTAGAGCCAGGCGGACCGCTCTCGGACACATTTCTAACCGGAATGCATCTCGCGCTGATCACAGGTGATCGGTTCTGTGCAGATTTTGCTCATCTCAAACAAGCCTATACTTAAACTCAGCGCTTAGCGTCAACGTCACGGCTCTCAGCCCGCCCTCTGTTCATTGATTGGTCGGCTGTTTCCGAACGTTCTCTGTAGGTTAGCTTTAGGTTTTGAGAACATTCCCAGAACTTTCTTTTAAAACATTTAAAAAACTGTTTGAATTTTGAATGTTAAAAACATCGTTCACATTAAATCTTTTTTTATTAATAACATTCAAAGTTTATTATAAATTACATCACAAGGACGTTCCATTCCATGAACTTTGTTCTAAGAACGTTTTGACTCAACATTATGAGAACATCAGTCAAGAACAAATAACATCACAAGCACGTTCCATGAACGTTGTTATAAGAACGTTTTCACTCAACATTATGAGAACATCACAAGCACGTTCCATGAACGTTGTTATAAGAACGTTTTCACTCAACATTATGAGAACATCCGTCAAGAACAAATAACATCACAAGCACGTTCCATGAACGTTGTTATAAGAACGTTTTCACTCAACATTATGAGAACATCCGTCAAGAACAATTAACATAAGCACGTTCCATGAACGTTGTTATAAGAACGTTTTCACTCAACATTATGAGAACATCACAAGAACGTTCAGTGAACGTTTTTATAAGAACGTTTTCACTCATTATTATGAGAACATCACAAGCACGTTCCATGAACGTTGTTATAAGAACATTTTCACTCAACATTATGAGAACATCACAAGAACGTTCAGTGAACGTTGTTATAAGAACGTTTTCACTCAACATTATGAGAACATCAGTCAAGAACAAATAACATTACAAGCACGTTCTTAAAACTTTGTTCTAAGAACGTTTTTCTCTCAACGTTACGAGAATGTATTTTAACTCTATATACATTATAAGAACGTTCCAAAAACGTTATTTCAGGAAGGTTTTTTTACTAACTTTTACATAACGTTAGTGAAAGTTATGGAAACGTTCCCTGTTAGCTGGGATGTTGCTGTTTGAGCATGAAAAAAATTCTGCAAAGATACAAAGCACAAAGTCTCTCCAAAGGGAGTTATTCTCTTTATTAGCAAGCACTGTTTCTAAACTCCCTGATACGCCTCGATTGTAGTCTAGAGTTTTCTTCCGGGAAAATACACATCACAATATTCCTTATTTAAATAATTCCCACTCCAGGCATACGCAAAAAAAAAAAGGGGCGGGCCCTGGTTGAGTTGAGTTAAGAGTGTTGAAACTTGTAGTTATGGTATGTTCTTTTCCAAACACGCTTAAAGCAGTTGACCAATCACAACGCACTGGTCCAGCCAACCAATCAGAAAACATTGTGCTTTTCAGAAGGAGGGGCTTCATAGAGGCCCTAAACAGAGTTGACAGACAGGGAAGGAAGAGAGGTGCTGCATGTCAAATATGGGGGAAATAATGTGTTTATTGAACATTCAAGCATGAAACCCTATTCTAGTTTTTATTTCCTAATTTCTCAGAATCCTCTATTTCCAACTCATCAACATTGTCTTCCTTTTTTATTTTGTCTTAAGTTTATCAAACTCCTCCCACAATTTAGCAACTGTAAGTCAATCAAGTATTGATAAAATTGATCAAATCAACTATATAACTAAATTTATAGTATCTGAATTGGAATGCAACCAGAATTCAGAGTCAGAACTCTGTTGATAAAATAACTGAAATTTCAAATCACAGACTTCAGAAAATGTTGAATAGTGTGAACAGCTCATATTTACATTTTACAATATACATATGTTGTACATTGTTCTTTTTTAACTGAACATACATAAAGAATAAATATTCATGTTTGCACTATTCACCTGATGCTACATAGAAAAAATAAATCTCCTAAAAGGCCATGTTTTCAGTTTCCAAACACATATATTGTTGAAATGATCAGATGCATGTGTTGCTTTATGCTCTGACCCAACAGCTTTGTCAGCAGTGGCTGTTGTGTGATTATTTTCATGTATGAAACTATTTGTGCGGTCATTCAAGAATCGTAAGGAAAAGCAGCCATCTCAATGTGTCCAATGCAGACATGTGTCTGAACAAGCAATGCTGAAATTGTACTTTTAACATACTGTATTCAATTACGGCAAACATGAATCGCTCTCGGTTCAACCGTGACAACATTTCTTGAAGGTTTGTGAAATGCAATTCAGTGGCCTGGTTAAAAAAAAAATATATATATTATTTGGCCGTAAAGATGTTAACATTACACTTTGTGTCTGTAAGAGAAAGAAAGAGGAAGTATATTTGTAACAAAACAAAACAAAACAAAAACATATAATATGCAAGACCAATGAATATCGGTGAAACTATTTTCAGAATTAAACTAAAATTAAACATTTGCATTTATGCATATGTTAGATGCTTTTATCCAAAGCGACATACATTTCATTTGATCAGTTCATGCATTTCCTTAGTCTGGCTATCACCAGACCAAGCTCAATCTTTTAAGATTGAACATTGGTTTGGGGAGTCTGCAATGTATTTTCTACTGCACAAGAGGCGTGATCAACGGGCATAGTTCAAATCACTCTGTACACAATTGGATCCTTTAACCAATCAGACCAACGATCTGGGTGACGTACTTTGCAGCGAAAACTCGAGGCAGGAAACGTGTCAACAAACATGTTGCTTTGGAGGATTGATCAGCGGTTTGTAGAAGCAGCAATGGTATCAAGCGATTTTTCCAGGTTGTGCAAAAAACAAAAAACATGAAAGTGAGTGGTATTTACACTCACTCAAGCGATTTGTTTGCTAAATCAAAAAGAAGCCATTGAGCATCGTCGAGAGGTTAAAAATAATTAGATTGGATTAAAGCCGCCAATAGCGCGCCAGGTGGATAAGCCAATTTGTGATTGGTCCCCGCAAAATTGTAACGGAAGCAGGATAAAAGAATGTACAGGTTTCCAGCCTGAGCTGCAGGGCGAAATCAAATCACCGGATGATCAGGCTGGGTTTAGTCTATCGTTTCCTGGGAATCAAACCAGTATTGCTAGTTGCTCTATACATGCTTTAAAAAAATACTGACTTAGAAAGTGTTTTCTGTCCTGAGAGTTCAAGCTTTGATTCAAGCATCATGGTGCAACTCATGAGGGCATGATTACAGACGTGGCAGAGATAGACAGAATTAATGAACACAGAAGATAGATGGAAAGTGTGATTTGTGTGTCAGATGTCAGACTCCGCTCAGATCACAGGTTATTGGACACTCACTCAAGTGTATGAGCGCATATGAAGACCCATCAAGACATACCACTCACATCGTACAAACAAGGTAGACAATCAGAGGTGTCAAAAGTATTCACATTCATTACTCAGGTAGAAGTATAGATACTAGGGTTTAAAAAGACTTCTGTAGAAGTTGAAGTATCAACTAAAGCTTTGTACTCACGTAAAAGTGTAAAAGTTTCTAAACTACTTAAAGTATAAAAGTAATGTAAGGGGGAAAAAAAATGCCATTAAGGACAAAAGCTTAGGCTGCGCCACAGGGGCCTATTAGTGCACTACCCATCTCCTCAAAAAAAATTTTTTCCAAAGGCCATAATGACTATATTGTTATAATAAAATGTTAATGTTGAAAAATTTGGGGTGCATTAGGGTAGCTGTTTCCACCGCATATATGAATTTAAAATAAATTTTAGTACATTTTAGTACAATGCAAATACATTAAAGAACCATATATGTGTACTAGCTACTGTGCATAAACATGTGTTTCATGGAGTGAAATATATGATGAATAGTTGACTATAAGTAAATGTAATGGTGCACAGTGTTGCCAGATTGGGATGGTGATACAGCCCAAAAGCTCACCAAAACCCGCCCACTCCAAGAAAAAAACACCCATAATTTTATTGCCAAAATAATGTGATATAATTTTATTGCCATGTCATTCAAGGTTGATAAGCACAATTTCTATCTCCTTAAAACAAAATAACGATGATAAAAAATTTTTTTTTAAATGTTTTTCCAGGAAACCGGATCAAAACAGAGCAATAATTAAAGAGAAATAGCAAATAATATGGCTAAAATGTCTAGGTGTCAAAACGGCAATCAAGAAATGAACTGATGACTTTAACCCTCGTACATATTTACATATGTTTATTTTGTATTCCGCCTTTCAAGAATCCAAGGTCGCTTCACAAAATAATACAATCAGTTGACAGACAAAGAGACAAGCAATCTGCGTATTATAACTATCAAACAAGCAGAAAAGCAGATGGAGACAACCAACATGAGAAGTTATAGAATCAAAGAAAACATACATTTTGATAAAGTAAACATGTAACATAAAAAATTTGAAAGTGGAAGACAGAGAAGTAAAGAGGAAAATAATTAATTATGGAGCATGGTGAATAGATGAGTTTTAAGTTGAGATTTGAGAAGGTCTGGTGGTTTAGCCTGGTTAAAACCAGACCAATCTCAGTTATAACTGAGTAAGGGTCTGGCAAAGCTTCATAGAGAACCCATTTCCAGAGGGGCTTCACCAACGGACGCCACTCAAATGCCTCTGGATAGACCTAAAACCAATCAGAGCGATGAAGGAGATGACGTATGCAGAGCAACGGAGAAACATCTCCAGAGTGTTGTTCTTTGCTCCGGTTTTAATGGAACACTCCATAAACTATGTTATTCCCTTAACTAAGACACGTTGATACATACCTCTCTCGTCTCAGTGCGTGCACTCAATCGCTCTGGCGCGCTTGTTATATTTTATAACACCTCCACGTTTTATTTTGTCACCGTACTTGATTGTGTAACTACTCGTGTAACTGTATTTAAATAGAGAAAACGTGGAGGTGTTTGATCGCTTCTAACTTCATCTCTGTTTGGATTCTAATGAACGAGCTGGGCTATCAGTATCAAAAGTGTTGCGGCGCGCCAGAGCGATTGAGTGCACGCGCTGAGACGAGAGGTATGTATCAACTCGTCTTAGTTAAGGAAATAATTATGAAAAAACGGTGGAGTCTTCCTTTAAAGGTGGGGTATGTGATTTGGAAAACGACCAGCAGATTTAGAAAATACACAACTCAAATGGTCATACCTTCTTTTCTCCAACGCTGTCTCTGATTCGCACGAGGGGGATGGGGGGAGGGGGGGTATGGTACGACCGTTTGATTGACAAACTTACTGTCCAATGATTCTAGGTGGTCTTGGAAATGATTGGCTGGAGTTTTTCGAGTCCTGCCCGTTCCACAGATGATTAAATTGCTTAATTTTAATTTTAGTGCTTCTAACTCAGTGGCTGTAAGTGGGTTAGGAATAGGATTTCAAGTGATTTTGAAAAAATGGACAAAAAAGAGAATCACATACCCCACCTTTAACAAAAAGGAAACGTTCAAATCACTTAAAACAGACGCGATAGCTGATTAGAACGAGTGATGTTCCACGGCAGCATCCATCTTTGTAATGTACAAATCTGCTTCACAGTTGCTGCGCTGTCGTCATCGTGTAAAGCCCGCCCCAACGTTTCTGATTGGTGCCGCGATTTCGGCGTATTGGAAATGGGTTTGAATGAGCTCTTTGCCAGACTAACTTGCAGAGCAAATCTAAATTTGCCGGAAGTTATCTGGGTTTTCCCAGGCTACTGGAGGTTAGGAGTGGCACGAAGATTAGGGGGCAGCTTATTCCATAGCTTAGGGCCTATAACGCTAAAAGCCCTACTACCACCTACAGTAGAGAGTTTATACTTGGGTACGACAAGCATATCGACAAGGATCTCCTCAACCACCACCAATGTGCAGCATCCATATTGCGTCAGAATGCCCACCACACACCAGCTTACTGGTTGAGAGGACAGTGATGATGCCAATCAGTAAATGGGGATGATTAGGAGGCCATGATGGACAGAGGCCAAGGGGCAAATTTTTGGGGGGGATTTTTAATGACCACAGAGAGTCAGGACCTCGGTTTAACGTCTCATCCATGGCGTCTGATGATCTGTCCTAGTGGCAGCACGTAAATGAGAAATAAAAGAGGAACAAGTACAGAACCTTGTGGTACACCATGAGAAATAGTGGCGGTACGGTGATCGATTCTCACATATCCTAACAAATTGCTGTCTATCCGATAGATGAAGTTAACTACTGAAGAGCAGCACCTCGATACCTATTTCAGACAGTTGAGAAAGAAGTGTAGAGTGGCACACAGTGTCAAATGCTGCACTGAAATCTAGAAGAACCAGGATACTATGGGCATCAGAACCAGAAACCAGAAGGAGATCATTTAGCACTTTTAAAAGTGATGTTTCTGTGCTGTGATTGGGACAAAAACCAGATTGAAGTGGTTCAAAAAGATTATGTGTCTCTAAATGTGACTGCAGTTGGGCCACAACTACCTTCTCAAGTAACTTGGCAACAAAAGGGAAGTTCGAAATTGGTCTACAATTGACCCTTCGTGTGGAGCTTGATTGACAGGTAATCTGACCAATCATACTTCGCCATCCGCCATTTTGTCCGACAAAGCAGTCGTGGGAGGATTTGAACTTGAAAAACGCTGTGTACTGACGCCTTTCCGCGGTTAAAACAACATTCCTTCTTATGTTCATTCATGTTTATTTGATGCTATAAATGAACTAGATGGAAGAGATGATCGGATCACGAGCAGCTTTAACTGATGCTCTACAGCGATCTGTCACGACACATTAAAGAGCCACAAAACGGTATTTATTGTTTAAATTTCTTTTAAAAAATGACCAAATTTGAAAGGTGAGACTTTGTTTATTATGTTTAATATCAAAAGTACCCGAAAAGTAACCTGGTCTGTCCTGTCTGTCAGTCTCCTCTCTGCTCCGCGATGTATTTTTCACTGCGTGAGAACATGAGAGCGGCGTAGCTTGTCGGACATAGCGACAGTAACTAAGGGGGGCGGGTCTTTGCGAAGGGTCAATTGTTCTGAATGGTGTTGTCGAGGCCAGACTTCTTTAGTATTGGAGTAATGGCTGCTACTTTCAGATAATGCGGAACATAGGGAGTGGCAAGAGATCTATTTATAATATGAGTAATAGGTTGAATAAGTGAAGGCAAAATGGTTTTTAGAAGGTATGTTGGAATAAAATCAAGAGTACAGGAAGTAGAATTAGATTTGATAATCAGTTTTTCAACCACAGATGTATTTGTGAGTAAAAAAGTGTCTAGCGTCTAGCGTTTCACCATCTATGGAGTTGAATAGTAAGTGGCAGTTTGAGAAAAAGCTTGATAAATGTTATACAATTTTTGTTGGAAAAATGACTGAAAACTTTCACAGAGATCTACAGAGCCAGTAATAGCTAGAGATGGTTTGACCAGTTTATTTATCTCAGAGAAAAGAGCTTTAGGTTTGCACTTGGCTTTGTTGATAACAGTAGAAAGATAGTCAGAACGTGCAATGTTAACCGCTTCTTTATATTTCACTACTGAATCTGAAAAAGCCATGGCATAGATAAGGAGGAACATTTTTTGCAAAGTCTTTCAAGACACCTTCATTTTGTTTGCATAACTCTAAGGTCAGGGGTGAACCAAGGAGAGGAATAGGTAGATGGGACAGTGCTAGTTATTAATGGAGCAAGATCACCAAAACATTACAAATAGGTTCATCATAGGTTGAAACTATCTCATCAGGACTCAGGAGATTGAGTGAGGAAGGAAGAGCAGAAACATCAATAGTAGCAGAGAAAGTGTCAACAGTTATAGATCTCAGGTTACAGTAAGATATAGTAGTTTTAGTTTTTGGTTTTACAAGAGAAAGTGATAAGTCAAAGACAATTAGATTATGATCAGAGATGCCTAAATCAGGACCCTGAGCATGCACATTGTCAATACCAACAGTACAAAGCATATGGATTTTCCCACACATTCTCACTCTCATACTCTCGATTTGCTGAGATACTTCAAAATAATCCAAAACAGACATAAAGTCTTTTGCAGAATCAACATGTATGTTAAAGTCACCTAGCATCATGATTCTATGTGAGATTATATGCGAGAGTGAGAAGTTCAGTCAGTTCAGAGCAAAAGTTTGTATTATATCTAGGGGGTCTGTAAATCAACAAAATCAGAAACGGAGCGGGACCAGCAAGTTTAAGTGATAGACATTCAAAACTAGGAACATCAAGAATGTCATATTTAGTCACTTTACAATTTTTCTTAAAGATCACAGCCAGGCCACCACCTCTGCCACTAAGTCGAGGTTTTGTCAGATACCTATATCCAGGAGGGGTTAAAAGGTTCAGTTAAATGAAATCATCAGGTGTTTGCCATGTTTCAGTCAGAAATAGTAAATCCAGGTTTCTCTCAGTTGTAATTTCATTCAGAAATGTACCCTTGCCAGTCACAGAACGAGTGTTCAAAGGAGCGCAATTGTGTCGATGGGGAACATGCGTTGACGAGTAGACCGCATCTCTGGTTAGGGGTATGAGAGTCCTGGCGTGATGAAGAGTCACATCGTTACTAGGATAACGTTTCGATCTCTGCGACCAGATCACATGCAGGCATTGATAGAGAGGAGTTGCAATCATAAAACATCAACGTTTAGCAGACTGATGGATATAACGTGCACGACTTGCAATTCCGAGGGTAGTATCCTGAAGTGTTACAAATTTTTTAAATGTTTCATTTAGATTCCAATACCAAATTATAACTGAGAATGTGCATTTCAGGTTAGGATAGCAGCTTTGAAACAGTTTCCAGCACGAGAATCTGGCAAATCCTGTTTTTCTGTATATGTCAGATTACTGAAACCCTTAATTGCTTCTTCCTGACATTCCTGTTTCCCTCTATTGTAAGCAGAGTACTGATACCCTTGGCAAAAGATACACTCGAGTCTCCTGGTCTTCGCTTCTGAATCTTCTACACTTTAGGAGAAATAAGTTCACTACAATACCAATCAAATATAGATGTTTCCAGTCGGGAGGGACGATTTAGGTTATACAGGTCAATGAGAAGTAAAACAAGTGCAAAAAAGCCCAGGGCCAGCGGTCTCAATGCCGGGGGGTTAATAATAGCAAAAGACATCTCCTTGCACAGTTTAAGACAGCACTCACAGAAAGCAACAACACCACATTAGCCAAACCTAGCTGATATTAGGTGTGATCCACAAATCCAAACAAAACAGCTCGCCAAACAAGTGGAAACTTGCTTACCGGTTGCGTCAAATGATATGGAACCCACGGATATGCAGTGGTAGAGGGCTTACAGGAAACAGTAAAGTGAGGCCACAGCACTCCACGTTAGCCAGGCCCGGATAGGCAGAACCACAAAGAAACACTATTCAATGAACAAGAGGAAACTTACCCACCGAGAGTGCAGGGTGCTAAAGCAAAAACAGTGGGCAGAGGGCTTGAGGGGATTTCAAAGTGAGACGCTGAACAGAAGTTTGCAAATACTGTTCAAGGAATGTCAGAGGGACTTCAGAAGATGTGATGCTTAAGTCCCAATATCACATAGTAGTTCAAGATGCTTCACTCAAACATCCAACACTGTTCCATTCAGTCCAGATTTTATGTCCTGAGAAAGCACATCCAAAACAACATGTTGACATGAACAATTGATGATGAAACGTAGCAACAGACGATTAACAAAACAACAAAACAACGAATAACAATGAGAAGCGGCAGCCATTTTGCGCACAGCGTACTCTCACCGGAAGTTATCAAGTAATCTGGTGGGCCAGAGCATGGTATTGGATCTGGACCAATCACATGGAATCCCAGATAGCAAATGACATCTGGCCAAGTTGTGACCCACATTCTCCTGGCCCACATACCACATGGAATAACCGCGATGACTCAAGCTGAGTGTGGCTGGCAATGGCATACATATCCAGGCCTCATCTTGGCCAACTATGGCACATATGCCTCAGTTCTGGCAGAGGTAAAGGTCACATGGGCCACACACAGCAAGCCGCAACTCACACTTAAACCGACTTGATGTGAGTTGGCCAGACACGGCCCATTTGATATGTGCCGCTGCCAGAACTGAGCCATATGTACCATAGTTGGCTCAGATGAGGCCTGGATACGTATGCTATCTGGTACATTTGGCTGTAAATTCACCAAATGTGATCCAAATGTATTCAGGCATATTGGCTATGCCATGTGTGGGCCACTTTAGGTTCACATTTAGATTTGCCAGTAATTACTGTCCAACATCTTTGCCAAAACTGGCAATAGCTGCAACATATGTCACCCACATTAGCCATTGTAGATTGTGCTACATTTTTGCCTAAGGTGACCCACATTTGGTTGGTGATATTTGGGCCACATTCATTATTTATCATATGGACCACTTTAGGCTCACACACTGTTCTCCCTGAAATTGTTTTAATTCAAACTACTTAGGTACAATAAACATAAACTCCAAAATGTTTGCACAATTACTCCATGTTTTTAGTTTGTTGTACGATTTGCATGATACTTTTCATTCTATTGAATTATTTAGATTGAATGTACTTAACTTAGCTAATTTTAGTCTGTTGTCAATGCAACGCAATACAAGGAAGATGTTGATTGGCTCTTTGAACTGACGTCAGACATGCATGGAGCGCGCATTTTCATCTGTTCGTCTGGACTTTCATCATGCACGTTTGCTGGTGAGTAGTATTACATTTAGGCCTGAAACAGCGAATATGTTATAACACATAGATAAATGAGATGTATAAGATTTAGCCAGTAAAACTATATGTAAGTTTAGGCTGTGTTTACATGTCAACGTTCGCCATCGTGTTGTATCGATCAGTCGCAACCGACACTTTTATAAGTTAGTTCTGATACGACATATGCTCTTTGGGATCGTCACATTTAAAATCTAATGCTTAACCTTTTTTGATCAATAATTCTCATTAAACAAATGAACGAAAATGTCGTCTGTTGTGTAAAACGATATCTTTTTTCGATGGTGTTTTTTCATCTTGGCGGTTTGCCATATTAGAAATGATCAACATGGCTTAAATACAGCGCAACTTTATCATTAACCTTTTAGAATTTTTTACATTTCTTTGTGAGTGAAGTATTAAACAAATAGCTTAAATTGAAATTCGACTGCCCGCAAGAAATACTAGCCCATGTAGTTATGTAGTCTAGCCAAAGAAATGCAACCTCGTGCTCATCAGCGTGGTGTTAGCAAGTACATTTCAGTTAATGCGAGTATAGTGTATCATGACATGCTAAATAAATAAATGGATAGCTAGATAGTACTTTATTTTGTATATAAATTTTGTATATAACAGATCAAAAAAGATATAATTTTTTTCTTGTTATGTAAAAAGCCATCTAATGTTTTTTGTTACTCTGCAGATTCAAGTTCAAAGCAAGGCTAATCAAGATGATCTGGAAATGTAAGTATTGCATATTAGCTTGTGACAAAAGGGGATACTTGTTAAAACATTACAGACTTAAACATGGGAGCTATGCAAGAAGCCAGCGTTTTCCATGCCCATATCAAGAATGTTTATGTTTTAAGTCTTTCAATAGCCTTAAAATACACTTATCCCGTTTTCATACAGCAACTGAAAAACAACAATCGGAGGGAAAATTTGAAGCTAAGTTTCGCTGTCAACTTTGTGATTTTCTTGAACCCTGTCAGATTACTGAATATTTTACCCACCTTCGGCGTAGACATCTCAAAGACCACCAAAAAGTTCAATGTCCATTTCACGGCTGTAGCTTTGAAAGCAGAGTTTATTCCACGTTCAGCGCACACAAAAGTAAGCATCACCAAGATCAAAATGAGAGACTGTTTAAACCAGAGTTAATAGTAAGAATAGAGAGTAATGAGAATGAAACTGATGACAGTGTAACTGACACTCAGGAATGTGCTGTGGATGAGATGCTTCAAGGTGAATTTGGCCAAGATGATTTCAATGCAGAAGCAAGCGAAAGACAATCTCAAGATTTAGGAGAACAATTGGAACATAATTTAGCAGCTCTTTTTTTTTAAAATGCAAACCATCCTTCACATGCCAGAGAACTCAGTTCAGGAAGTAATTCAACAGCTTTGCCAAATAGTTCAGTTGTCTCTGCCACTTTTGCACAAGAATGTGAAGGCTGTTCTTCACAAACACTTTGGAGATGTAGATGAGTCAGTTTTGAAAGAGGTGGTTGAGACTGTGGCAGAGAGTGACATATTGTCCAAATCATGTGGAAAAAATGGATGTCTTGCTACTAGTAAAAGGAGAGCATGATATGTAATGCGTAAATTTTCTCTGGTAATGCCGATAAAGTTTGTTGTTGAGAAAGGAAAAAAAACAGTAGCATACGTTCCTCTCTTGCAGATGCTACAAAAACTGTTAAACAAGAAAGATATTCTGGATAAGGCTATCTCAAAACAAGAACATAAAACACATGAATATAGGACATGTAGTGATGGCTCAAACTTTAGAGAGAATGCACTTCTTAGTTGTGATGAATTCACAATCGCTCTGGGTCTGTACATTGATGATTTCGAAGTGGCTAACCCTTTAGGAACATCTAAAAGAAAACATAAGATGTGTGCACTTTATTGGGTTATTGCAAACTTGCATGGAAAATACAGATCCACACTAAACTCAATTCAGCTTGCTCTTCGGTGCAACACTGAAACAGTTAAAGAGTGTGGTTATGAAAGAGTTCTATACCCACTTCTTTGTGATTTAGCCACTCTCGAACAGCATGGGGTCTACATTGAGCATCTTGGTAGAAGTGTTAAAGGGACAGTACTCTTTGTGTCAGCAGATAACCTCGGTGCCCATTCTCTTGCAGGATTTTATGAAAGCTTCATTGTGGACAAGTTTTGCAGATTTTGCATGGCATCCAGGATTGACACACAACACCAAGAGGTAAGATCTGGGGCATTTCATCTCAGAGAGAGAGATAAACACAACAGGCATGTGCAAGAAACATTGCAGGATCCAAATTCAGCTCGAAACACAGGTGTGAAAAGCCCATGCCCACTCACAGCAAATTTGGAGCATTTTCATGTCATTGGTGGTTATCCCCCTGACATATTGCATGATGTCTTTGAGGGAATAGTCCCAATTGAGTTGTCTCTTTGCCTCAAAGACCTGATGGCAAAGAAATGCATCACCTTAGATGTGTTGAATGAAGCTATCAGATCATTTCCTTATACATTTGCTGACAAAATGTACCTCAGCTCAGCTGATTTCAAAGACCTTCTCAACCAAGGGCACAATTGGGGGAAATGGCCATGAGAATTGGTGTCTAATTAGGCTTCTTCCTCTGCTTATTGGCCATAATATTCCTGAGGGTGACAACACATGGGAAATACTCATGCTCCTCAAGGACATTGTTGCATTAGTTGTGGCACCTCAGTTTAATGAAGAGTCTTTATACATCCTTGACTACAAAGTAGCAGAGCATAGGGACCTTCTGCAGTCAACCTTCCCTGACTTTACACTGCGACCAAAACACCACTATATTGAACACTACGCTGAACTGATTAGGGTTCATGGTCCACTTACTGAAGTCTGGACAATGCGTTTTGAAGGAAAACATAAGTTTTTCAAAAAGGTTATACGTGATGCCCATAACTTCAAGAATGTTGCCATGACACTTGCACTGAAACACCAGAGGGCTCTTAGCCATCAGCTAGACTGCAGTTCTTTTTTCAAGTTGGACATGGAAATGGCTAAGGTTACAACAGTGTTAGTTGCCACCTTTCCAGAGAACATTCAAAGAGCACTTGGTCAAAAACTCCCCAAAGCTCAAACACTTCTTGTTGCACCATCTGTCTGTATTAATGATCCTTCTGGTTCTCTTTCAGAATCGTTAGATAAAAAAAACGTTCCCTTTCATTGAACTATACCTTAGGGTTGGACAAATTGTCATGTTCCTTAATAATACAGTAGCCTATAACACTGTGCTTGTTAAATATTTGGAAAAGTTTTAAAACACTGTTTTAAAGATTTAAAATGTGGTAATTGGTACTTCAAATATTTCTTTGTTTTTGGTCAGTCTTTGAAAACTGATTTTGATAAGTGAATTCAAATAAATTGTCCTTATTTGTAATGCAGGTGTATCTTTATTAAATAATTTACAGTAAATAGCTATATTTAAATTAAAGTTTTGGGTTCTGTCTACTCACAACATTCATCCAGATTGTAGGTTTCACATATGTTGTCTGTGCATAACTAAGCCTTTACAGGTTGATTGAACTTAAAACATTTATGGAAACTGTAAGCCCTTACAGGTTGATTGAACTTAAAAAATGTATGGAAACTCGTTGCCCTAAAAAAGTTAATTTTGTATTGTTGAAAAAACAACATATTTTAAGTTTAATGTACCTACAGTTTAAATTGCACTGCATTAAAAACTGTTAGTTCAATGAACTAAAAGTTTTCAATTAAATGCATTTGAAATCTTAAGTACATTAAACTTAAAATATGCTGTTTTTTCAACAATACAAAATTAACTTTTTTAGGGCAACGAGTTTCCATAAATTTTTTAAGTTCAATCAACCTGTAAGGGCTTACAGTGCATTCAGATTACACATTGCTGTGAGTGCTGCATCTTTGCATATAAATGCCCACATGTGAAACAGGCCTACAGGGTTATTTAGCGTACTTGTTTATTTTATCACAGGAAATGGCACATGCAAAATCTAAATCGCTGTCCATCAAGTTAAAAGCAATTGTTGTTAAATAAATTGTGAACCATGCTAGAATGTTTTTCTGCAAGATGCGGAATATTAAAACCTACAACAAGCGCCCATCCCCCGTGTCATCTGTGCCTATCGGCTAAGCCACTGAATATGTACAGTACCATGTTGTAGCCTATTTCAAGAATGCCTCATACCAGCAGCTGTCTGAATGTTTTGCATCCTTCGTTTTCTTGAGTGGTTTGGCCGCTGTTATTTGTAAAGAGGACAGCTTCTGTCCCGCCTGTGCTGCAGCAAATTCATTTTAATTAGATGTTTAGGACGTCACTCCCAGACAACATGCATTTTCATTTAATCTAATTATCTCCCACAGCAGCTCCTCCATTACTGTCGCTCCAGTCATCGGAGAGAGAAGCGTGAATAGAGCTTACTGACGTTCAGCACCTGTAGACTGCAGCTGCCAATATAATGCAGTAGCCTACATGCGGTCTGCTATTAAGCATTTATGCAACAGTTATGTAATTGTGTGGTGTATTTGAGTGCTTATTTTGGCTTTGTATGTATTTCTATTTTTTTTTTTTTTTTATGTTTATAAACTATTAATGTTAGAAGGAAAAACAAGCAATACAACTATAATAGAACATTTCAGGGGAACAACATAATGTGTGGTGGAGCAGCGGCCGGAGACAAACACAAAGCATCGTGTTTGACTGCAGCATGTTGTGTTTCTGTAATCCTGCGAGAGCAGCGAGCAACACACAGCGCTCCCAAAATCTGAAGGCAAATTTTCATTTTACGGCCCGTCAGCTTTCTGATCCACAGCAAATGAATATGGCCACAAACAAATCTATCAAATCCAGCATCAAAACACGGTACACTCCCTATCAGAGAGAGAGAGAGAGAGAGAGAGAGAGAGAGAAGGCCTAAATATTCATCCATGATCACACTCACACACACATGATTACAAGTTCCGTTTTTGTGAAAATGAATCTCTTAAAGGTGCTTAACATTTGTAGCCTATTTATACTATAGGCTGTCACGGTGTGGTTCAGGCAGAGGAACGAGGAGTCCGGAATATCGGTAAAGATAACTTTTAATATATATACAACACAGGCAGAAAGTCAGGAACACGGGCGCCACACGGGCTAACAACAAACATTGACCGACAAAGACTGAATGAACCAAGGGAATTAAATACACGGAGGAATCAGACATAACAAGGTGAAAACAGGTGACACTGATGATGATAACGAGGGACAGGCTGGTAAGTGAGGGAGTGAGTTCAGGTGTGGAGACAAGGAGGATTCTGGGGAGTGTAGTGAAGACGAAGACAGACAGGTGCAGACGAAGACTGTGACAGAACGCCCCCCTCAACAAGGCGCGACCTCGCGCCGTAGAACATCAAAGGGGTGGGGGGGCGGGCGCCCTGAAGGCTGGCCAGGGCGTGACCAAACTAGGAGGGGAAGCCTCCAGGGCGGAGCAGGACGTGCAGGCGGCCAGGGCGGAGCAGGACGTGCAGGCGGCCAGGGCGGAGCAGGACGTGCAGGCGGCCAGGGCGGAGCAGGACGTGAAGGCGGCCAAGGCGGTGAGAACCCTTCGGGCGGCCACGGCGGTGAGGACCCTTCGGGCGGCCATGGCGGTGAGGACCCTTCGTGTGGCCATGGCGGAGAGACCCCCTCGGGTGGCCATGGCGGAGAGACCCCCTCGGGTGGCCATGGCGGTGAAGACCCTTCGGGTGGCCATGGCGGAGAGACCCCCTCGGGTGGCCATGGCGGAGAGACCCCCTCGGGTGGCCATGGCGGAGAGACCCCCTCGGGTGGCCATGGCGGAGAGACCCCCTCGGGTGGCCATGGCGGAGAGACCCCCTCGGGTGGCCATGGCGATGACCTATGGCCCCCCCCCAAAAAATTCTTGGGGAGAGTGACTGGATGAGGGACAGGCTCTGGGACCGGCTGGGCAGACGTGACGTGAACAGTCTCTGGCTGGGCAGACGGGACGTGAACAGTCTCTGGCTGGGCAGACGGGACGTGAACAGTCTCTGGCTGGGCAGACGGGACGTGAACAGTCTCTGGCTGGGCAGACGGGACGTGAACAGTCTCTGGCTGGGCTAGCGGTGAAGGCCCGGCTATGCTGGACGGAACCAGCGGTGAAGGCTCTGGAGGGCTGGACGGGACCAGCGAAGAAGGCTCTGAAGGGCTGGACGGGACCAGCGGGGAAGGCTCTGGCTCGGCAGGCGTGACGCGAAGCACTGGCTCGGCAGGCATGCAGGGAAGCTCAGGCTCGGCAGGGCTGCAGGGAAGCTCAGGCTCGGCAGGGCTGCAGGGAAGCTCAGGCTCGGCAGGGCTGCAGGGAAGCTCAGGCTCGGCAGGGCTGCAGGGAACGTGAAGCTCAGGCTCGGCAGGGCTGCAGGGAACGTGAAGCTCAGGCTGGACGTGGCTGACGTGAAGCTCTGGCTGGACGTGGCTGACGTGAAGCTCTGGCTGGACGTGGCTGACGTGAAGCTCTGGCTGGACGGTCTCTGGCTGGACGTGGCTGACGTGAAGCTCTGGCTGGACGGTCTCTGGCTGGACGGTCTCTGGCTGGACGGTCTCTGGCTGGACGGTCTCTGGCTGGACGGTCTCTGGCTGGACGGTCTCTGGCTGGACGGTCTCTGGCTGGACGGTCTCTGGCTGGACGGTCTCTGGCTGGACGGTCTCTGGCTGGACGGTCTCCGGCTGGACGGTCTCCGGCTGGACGGTCTCCGGCTGGACGGTCTCCGGCTGGACGGTCTCCGGCTGGACGGTCTCCGGCTGGACGGTCTCCGGCTGGACGGTCTCCGGCTGGACGGTCTCCGGCTGGACGGTCTCCGGCTGGACGGTCTCCGGCTGGACGGTCTCCGGCTGGACGGTCTCTGGCGGTGAAGGCTCTGTGCTGGACGGGACCAGCGGTGAGGGCTCTGTGCTGGACGGCTCTGTGCTGGACGGGACCAGCGGTGAAGGCTCTGTGCTGGACGGGACCAGCGGTGAAGGCTCTGTGCTGGACGGGACCAGCGGTGAAGGCTCTGTGCTGGACGGGACCAGCGGTGAAGGCTCTGTGCTGGACGGGACCAGCGGTGAAGGCTCTGTGCTGGACGGGACCAGCGGTGAAGGCTCTGTGCTGGACGGGACCAGCGGTGAAGGCTCTGTGCTGGACGGGACCAGCGGTGAAGGCTCTGTGCTGGACGGGACCAGCGGTGAAGGCTCTGTGCTGGACGGGACCAGCGGTGAAGGCTCTGTGCTGGACGGGACCAGCGGTGAAGGCTCTGTGCTGGACGGGACCAGCGGTGAAGGCTCTGTGCTGGACGGGACCTGCGGTGAAGGCTCTGTGCTGGACGGGACCTGCGGTGAGGGCTCTGTGCTGGACGGGACCAGCGGTGAAGAAGTCTCTGGGTGGACGGTCACTGGTGCGGGCTGGACGGTCTCTGGAGCGGGCTGGACGGGGCTGGACGGAACCAGCGATGAGGAAGGCTCGGGTGGTGGAGTGGGGCTGGTGCCGTCATCGATGGTGAAGGGAGATCCGCAGGACACCAGCACCCACTCCACATAAGCTGCGAAGCTCATCTGGGGAGCCTTCCCAGACAACAGCTCTCTGGTGGCGGTGTTGAGCCCAGCATAGAGGAAGCTGCAGAGGCTGTCGTCCGGGAAGGTCGTGGCGGGAACGAGGCGGAGGAAATCCGCCAGATGATCCTCCAAGGGACGATCTTCTTGCTCTAAGCAGAGCAATTGGACTGCAACGAAGGAATCCATTTCCTTGGGGTCGGTCAATCTGTCACGGTGTGGTTCAGGCAGAGGAACGAGGAGTCCGGAATATCGGTAAAGATAACTTTTAATATATATACAACACAGGCAGAAAGTCAGGAACACGGGCGCCACACGGGCTAACAACAAACATTGACCCACAAAGACTGAATGAACCAAGGGAACTAAATACACGGAGGAATCAGACATAACAAGGTGAAAACAGGTGACACTGATGATGATAACGAGGGACAGGCTGGTAAGTGAGGGAGTGAGTTCAGGTGTGGAGACAAGGAGGATTCTGGGGAGTGTAGTGAAGACGAAGACAGACAGGTGCAGACGAAGACTGTGACATAGGCATTGTATTATTATATTATTTTTAAGATCGTATTCGAAAATACTATTAAAGTAGTTTCTCGTTTTGTTATATAACATATTGGCCTATATTAATAAAGGAATACTTTAATAAAACATTAATCTTTTTGCAGCTCCTTTCATTAAGTTCCATAAAATAAGTAAAATAACACTAATAAGAACCATAAAAGTACCAACGATACTCCCACACTATCTAAATTAAATACGTATTTTGATGTCATGATGCTTTGCATGAGGAACAGACCGAATTTACATCGCCATTGAGGCTACTGATAATCTGCGTCCAGCCTATATTTGTCTAAATTAACATAATAATAATAAAAGGGTAATAAATAATTAAATAATTGTATGTCACATTTTTAATATATGTGCCTACATCAATGTGCCATTTTTTATTCTGGTCATGAAGAAAGATGTAAGCTTCAGTTGATTGAGGAAGATTATCGTTGAAAAAAAAAAACCTATAATTTCTGTCATACAAAACTATGAGTAGCCTAACTATATGAGTAAAGCATACTTTTTTGGAGTGGTGTAAAGATTCATTCAAAAAAATCCTACTTTTAAATTACACAGAAAAAATAGTGACAAAAGGGTAACAAACAAATAACAATTAGAAATACTATGTTCTGATGGCCAGTTGAAACAAACTTTCCCTACATCTCAATGTCCATACTATCCATCCTAAACAGTAGATTATGGGCCCTATCTTGCACCCGGCGCAAATGACTTTGTACACCGACGCATGTATCATTCCTATTTTGCACCCGCGCAAAGCGGACTTTTCCCTCCACAGACACACGTCGGTTAACTAAGAAATACACTTGCGCTCCCCGGGGCGGTTCAGCGCAAAGAGGAGGCGTGTTCCGGCGCAAACTTTCCCTCATGCTATTTTGCAGTTCCAGAAAACAATTGCGCCACTGACCAGAAAAAACCTAGTCTAAAGTCAGTGGCGCGTTGAGCGTACATTCAGATGCTATTTTAAGCACGCATGCTTGGTCATAATACAGAGTGTGAACAACGCGCATACACTGTAGATGATTCTCTCATCTACACAGATGCATTTTCCTTTTTGCAAATGATACATTTTATAAGTAAAAATATTAAAACACGAGGGAAATCATTGTTGTGTCCATGACGATGGGAAAAATATGCATAAAGCTTACATATTTACCCAAATTATTATATGAATGTATAACCGAAGCTAATTTGTGTGGGTTTGTCCCATCCCCAATGTCACTTCTCTTTTTTTTACGGCCCTGACGAGAACATCGATCTCCTCGGCTGTGAACCGATTCTGAAGCGCTCCTGGTAAATGCGCCGTTATAATAGTATTGCGCCATGGAACAAGCGCACCTCGTTCATCATGCTCGGGAATGTGATATGACGCTCTGATTGGTTTATTTCACGTTACGCCCAAACCACACCTATGAATAATGAAGCTACTTCAGACAAACCCCTTTTAGATTTGTGCCAGGCGCAAGAGGCATTTATCCCGCCGGGAAAATAGCAACAGCGCCGGGATCCGCCCACAAAGTTACTTGCGCTTTGCGCTTTGACACTTGAGTTTCAGATCGTTAAAATAGGGCCCTATAAGTGTGTCCCAAAGCATAGTATATTGAAAAGAGTATGCCAGATGTCCCCGGATGGTCTACTATTTCCGGTGGATTTTCGAAGTGTGGATCCGTGCTCACTATAACAGCAAATTTTGCCCACAACCCATTGCGATCGACGGTGAGAGGTTTAGATAAAGGGGTTTGAGTGACCAATAATCAACATTTAAGCTGATAAAAAATATGTATGTAATGTTATCCATTATATTTTATCTGCAACAAAAAACGAGAGGATTTATAAAGGTCCATTTGGCCATTAACTTTTAAATGCATCATTATGCATGAATATGAGGTCTCTGCATGATAAAATTAAATGTAGAGGATTTCATCTGATTTATCTGAAAGATGATTGACAGGTCAGTTTACAGTACGTAACTGGATACATGCAACCACACAACAGAGAGCAACCGTTAAAGACGCTATTTTATGACGTGATAGTATGTCCCAAAGCTTGTCTCCCTACCCCCAAAAATATCATTAAAAACCATGCTGTGTATTGTAAATAATATAATGATATATACTTAAAATAATTGTGTACAGAGTAAAACAATATAAACAATTTAAGTTCAGAAACATTGTCCCCTCCCTTGCCTCACAGTGCCTCACCTACACACACAAGTCCGGTGGGAGAGAACAAATTCTTCAGTAGTTGTGGAACTCCAGTAAGTCGTCTGTCAGGGCTATTTAATTCACTTTAATCATCGGATGAAGTGATTATTTTCTATTTAATACAGATGATTCTCTGTCATTAACCCTTTGATGCACAACATGGGTCTAAAAAGACCCGACTGAGTTTTCATTTTCTATATCTTTGCAAGAAATTAATTTCATCATTCAGCATTCCAGGTATTCCTCAATTAACTTATTTTAGATCATTAAAAATCCTAATTGAAATTGATCATTTCTTACTTTTCGAATAAAAAACGTTTTTGTATCGCAACCCTTCTAATGCGCAACATGGGTCTAAAAAGACCCGTATTCATTTCCTTTGTTATTTCATGCATGGCTGAGTGTTTTTTTGCTGAATCTTTAAAATATATCTATTTTATCATTTGTTATTCCAGGTATTCATTAAATATCTTGTTTTTGATTTCCACAAATCATTAGGTTTTTGTTTCCTTTCTTACTTTATAAACAAACACAGTTTTTGTATTTCTAAATTTTTTTTACATACATGGGTCTAAAAAAGACCTGTATTCATTTCCTATGTTATTTCAGTGATGGCTGAGTATTTCTTTGCTGAATCTTTAAAATATATGTTTTTTTTTGGTAACACTTTATTTTGATGGTCCCTTTTGAATATTCTGTTGATTGTAACTTTGCAACTACATGTCAACTAACTCTCATTACATGACTATAAGTAACTTTGCAACTACATGTCAACTTATTCTAACCCTAACCCTACCATTCTATTACATTTTTTCTCCGTCGCTTTGGTGCATTTCTCACATCACTATTTACATTTGCACAACAGTTAATGCAGTTCTCAAAACAATTAGTACAAACTGCAAAACCTAGTTGATAACCTGCAAAAGCGTGTCACTTGCTCAAAATGGATAACTCACTCCTCAAAAGCAAGTATTCATGTCAATGAAAGTGTCAGTGTCATCAAGATGAAAAGTCCTGAAACCATTGTTTATGAACAAGATAGTCAAATGGCTTTGTCATGTTTTCATAATGACAGTTTACTCTGTAAACGTTTTCCAGTGCAAAAAAGTCAGATCTTGGTGACACTGCCTGAAAACAGCAATATATACTATTTGCACAGCAATTTTAAAACTACAGTAAAGTTACACATTACTGTATTTAGTGAGGTAACTGAGTATAAGACACTGAGTATGTATGTAATGTATATGTACTGTATGTAATTCTAATTTGTTCACAGCATTGTGCAAAAGAAAAAAATACACCCTTATTTGCAACAAACATAAACTCCCTTTGGGTAGAGATGTGCACAACTGTAAACAATATTGCTGTACATATTGGAACTGAACATACAACATACATAGTACTGTAAATCATTTATGTATGCACATCCAGACGTTCCTCTCTGTCTGGCCACAAAAGTTCACCTGAGAAAAAATTTTCAATTTAGGAGACATTTTCATAAAATAAAAAAAGATACAAAAATCTGTAAAATTTGCTTGACAGATTTTGACAAGTTCAACATTTCTATATGTGATGACTCAAGCAATGAAATGAGGACTATTCGTTTTATATGGAATGACTATTCAGAATTCACAAGTATAGTTAATTTTGACTGACATGACATAAGCAAATGATAATGTTATAAAACAGCAGAGAGTTGTATGAAAGCAATTGATGCATGTCCAAAAGTATTTGCAATTTGTTGGAAGGAATGAGAAACTGCAACTATGATGTGCACAAATGACTAAATGTTGTGGAGGTTGAACTAACTGTTGTGCAAATGTAAATAGTGATGTGAGAAATGCACCAAAGCGACGGAGAAAAACTGTAACTATAGCTAGTGACATATTCTAGCTAGCTAATGTTAGCTAAAAAAAGATTGTATTTTAAAGCTTACATGTAGAAGGCCTAACAGTACAGATGCCGCTGTACCAGTGTGATTTTATTTTGTTTGTTGTATTTTCTTTTATTAAATCACATTCACTTCACTTCAAATTCAATACAGTTACATAGTTTAATTTCAGTGTTATCAGTTATCTGTGATATGTGAATGCTATGTGAGACAAAGTGTCAAATAAACATTTTGGGCCCTATCTTGCACCCGGCGCAAATGACTTTGTACACCGTATCATTTGTACTTTGTATCATTCCTATTTTGCACCCGCACAAAGCGGACTTTTCCCTCCACAGACACACGTCGGTTAACTAAGAAATACACTTGCGCTCCCCGGGGCGGTTCAGCGCAAAGAGGAGGCGTGTTCCGGCGCAAACTTTCCCTCATGCTATTTTGCAGTTCCAGAAAACAATTGCGCCACTGACCAGAAAAAACCTAGTCTAAAGTCAGTGGCGCGTTGAGCGTACATTCAGATGCTATTTTAAGCGCACATGCTTGGTCATAATACAGAGTGTGAACAACGCGCATACACTGTAGATGATTCTCTCATCTACACAGATGCATTTTCCTTTTTGCAAATGATACATTTTATAAGTAAAAATATTAAAACACGAGGGAAATCATTGTTGTGTCCATGACGATGGGAAAAATATGCATAAAGCTTACATATTTACCCAAATTATTATATGAATGTATAACCGAAGCTAATTTGGGTGGGTTTGTCCCATCCCCAATGTCACTTCTCTTTTTTTTACGGCCCTGACGAGAACATCGATCTCCTCGGCTGTGAACCGATTCTTAAGCGCTCCTGGTAAATGCGCCGTTATAATCGTATTGCGCCATGGAACAAGCGCACCTCGTTCATCATGCTCTTAAAGGGGATGTGATATGACGCTCTGATTGGTTTATTTCACGTTACGCCCAAACCACACCTATGAATAATGAAGCTACTTCAGACCAACCCCTTTTAGATTTGCGCCAGGCGCAAGAGGCATTTATCCCGCCGGGAAAATAGCAACAGCGCCGGGATCCGCCCACAAAGTTACTTGCACTTTGCGCTTTGACACTTGCGTTTCAGATCGTTAAAATAGGGCCCTTTAAGTGTTAAATGTGTTGTCTAAATGACTGCTAAAATGATTAATTTGACAAAATGTTGTCTTTATTCTTTTGTTTTATCATGCTTGATAAGTAAATTGGATATAGTAACACAAAACCTAGAAAAAATTAAAATAATAATTTTTGGAAATTGAAAACAAGAAATTTTTTATATTTATAAATCATGGAATTTATAGATCATGGAATATTAAATGCTTAAATAAATTGATCTCAAAAGATATAAAAAAAAAAAGTCCAGCCATGCATGAAATAACATAGGAAATGAATACGGGTCTTTTTAGACCCATGTTGCGCATTAGAAGGGGTTTCCATAGCTTGCGCATCAAAGTTAATAAATTAGTCATGAAAAAAAAAAAATGTGTCCGCTATGTCATCATTATGTTACCTAGCTTGTTTGGTAGCTTGTTTAAATACAATAGCTTGTTGGATAGTAAAACACCCACTACAACTAACACAGCTATGGGCCTATGTGTGAACTGATAGGCTAATATTGTAGATCTACCGTTGTGTTGGGATTTGCTCAATATGATGTTAAGTGGCAGATCAGTGGGCTTGTCTGTCCCAGACGAAACCTAAAATACTATGTTGAGGACACAGGATAATTTAATAATTATAATATGACCACGTGGTGAACCTATGAACCTAACTCATATTTAAACAACTATCCCTTTGTGTAAGCTGATGTCCCCATCAAAAATTGCTCCTAAGAAATTCTTTGTTTATTGTCCCCCCCTACTTTTAGATGAAATGTATGCCCATGCCTACACACTCAAAAGAATGTACTTTTCCTTCACAAAAACAGTACATACTTTTAGGGCATAGTATAAGTAAGCAAATTGAGACGCAGCAATTCTCTCAGTTTGACTCTCACAATCATAATTGCTCAGTCACATAGAGTCATGTCCATTTTACCCATAAACCCCTACTGATAAGCTCCGCCCCACCACACCCTCTTTGAGCTGCTATCTGACAGCAGATCAAAAAGCCTCAGAAAATGTCGATTTCACGCAGTTTGGAGCACAATTAAAAGCCGAGTTGATACCCGCCGACCGCCGTGGGTGTCTGTCTCTGCCGCACCACTGCATCCATTGTGCCGACGGCATGAGCTCACAGTCGTCCAATCAGGCGAAACTGAGCATGAGTGACAAGCGGAATGAATGAGTCTGATTGGGTAGCTTTGATTGCAGAGTGCGTGAGGTGACGGCTCTGTTGAGAGAGCACATCTATTGATGTGTCTCTGTGTTTCTGAGGAGTTTGTTGCTGAAGAGTCACAACCTGAGAGCTCTGAAAATCACAAAGTGACAAATTAAGTCCAGTTTTTTTTTATTTGTTAGTGATCCTTATCTTATCTATCCTTATCCTTATCTATCGATTCTTGTCTGCAATGTTTTGCACTCTATTCATACCATACACTTTCTGATTTCCTTTTTTGTGTATTTCTGTATATTCCTTCATATTTTAATATTCTTGTAAGGCCTATTCTATATTTCTATGTACATTGTATACCCTACCCTTTTAAGCTTAAATACTTAAAAATAGACCTAAACTTCATCAGTGATGTTTATTGCGCTCACTGCTGAATTCACTATGGCTTTATGAATGAATGACGTCAGCTGATAAGATTGCCTATATTTTGTGTGTCTGATTCTTAAATTTCCCAAATCTTGACTAGAAAATGCATGACTGCTTCTTAACAGAATTAATTACACTTATAAAAAAGTTAACTTTAAAGTGAACTGAAAAAAAGTGAACTTTAATGTCAAATTAACCCCTTCCACTCTGGGGCATATTTTGGATTTCGGTCTGAATTTGACATTATATACATTTAAATGTTCAGATTGTTCACCCTACAAACATACAGTGAAAGATATTAACAAAACCAGATTGTAATTGTAACCCACAGCTACCCTTTTAGGGAGTAATAACTTGGGTACATGTGATCTATTTATGTCTAGGACAGATTACAGAAGGTGGGTTCGACTCACTGGAGTATAGGGAATTTATAACAGAAACTAAAGAAAGAAATTAAGCAACTCAGACGCAAAGGTAACTGTTGAAAACTAGGAAATTAAATTTATTTTTATTTTAAATTAAATGAATTGAATCTTTTGAAAAAATAAAATAATACAAATAAACCTAAATAAACAGCAATAATAAACAGTAATTCAGTTCACAATTGACACCTCAAAACCCGATTTCATAGTTCAAAATCAGAGTCCAAAGTAAAAAAATATATATGTTCATGAATCAGATTCAATATCCAGATGCCACTGAATTTTAGTTCAGTTTCAGTTCAATATAGGAAAATTCAAATGAGTGATCCTGGGAAATCCAGAAGAAAAAAAAAAAAACCAGCACAGTTCAAGGTTGAGTATATTTTGTCTTACCAGTGCAGCAAAATTATTGTTCTTTTTACTTCCAGGTACAGTCAAGTAGATGATTGGCTTGCCATGTCCAAACCACAGACAGGCAGGGACAGATTGGGATTCAATAGGCAATGACTCAGATTAAAAAAGAAATAGAAGAAAAAAATAATCATTATTCAGCTGTCCAATAAACGCTTTTAATTAGATACATTGTCTGTTCCATTACTCAATTTCCTGTGCACTTAACATACATGCTATTCAACAACATGCCCATTTTTAGTATATTGAAACCTACTGTATGCACATAGCTAGCAAAGCTAGCATCACATGTAACACATTTCTTAATAAATAAAATAACTACTTCAACAAATATATATATTCTGAACAATTAAACATTGTTTACAATTATCATGAAAATATAGATTAGATTATCATTTTCAAATGCATTTATGTCACATTACATTTCAAATGATAACTCTCCATATTTCAGAACCACTCCCTCTCTGGGTGCTTCTCAATATCCCTCCTTGTTTTCTTGCACCTCCATCCTCTAATCTATATCCTATGTCCTGGAAACCGATCGAGCTCAGCCATCTTGAAGGACATCTCAATTCTCTAATTGCACCATGAGGAGGCAAGGATCGAGAAGGAATTTGCAAACGTGTGATTTAGTATAGCATGATCATGAACTGGAGTTTTAATATCTGTTTATTTTACTTATTTTTCAGCATGTACTGCCATGCAGAACAACGTTCACCAAAGAACTGGATAGGACCTATACTGCCATGGAAAAAGAGCTAAAGAAAACAATTGATAAGCAGCAGTACGTGTCAACAACTGTGGACATATGGACTGCCTACAACAGGAGTTTTTTGGGGGTGAAGGTCCATTGGATTGATTCGGAGATGTTGCAACAGAAGAAGGCTGCGATCGCTTGTCGTAGGTTCAGAGGTAGACACACTTATGGCGCAATTGCATCTGAACTTGAGGATATTTTTTCCCAGTATGGATTAACTACTGAAAAATGAAGACAATGGCAGCAGGGGCAGCAACTTTGTTAAAGCTTTTAAGGAATACCAACAAGTCGAAACTGAGGAGGACGAAGAAGAGGAGGCGGAGGAGGATGATGGGAAAGTGGCCTTTTCACAGCGTTCTCACTGGAGGAGATGATGAGGGTGCACAGCAAGGGCAATGAGATTCATAAATGTTTGGCATCAAACCCAGAATCCAGGGCTGTTTACCGCAGTTCCACAGCTAAGTGTTCAGCACTATGGACCAAAGCTAGCTGGCCCACAGTTGCATTTGAGTGCCTAAAAGACATCAGTAAAAGGAAGTTGATTGTGCCCTCAGTAACCCGGTGGAACTCGTTTTATGACGCCTATGTTTGGATCATAGAAATGCCACTAACTGACATTAACAATCTATGCACACAGATTCAGATTAAATGTATGAATGACAGCGAATACCAGTTTTTGAAGGAATGCTAAATGGCCTTTCTCAAATGATCACTGGGTTGCCTGAAATAATTGTGGGATCAATTAAAACTCGCTTTGCCACAAGAATTAACTCCAAGGATGCCCTACTGGCTGCCGTTTTCAAGTTTAAACTGCACTGGGTAAAAGAGGAAACCAGAAGAGATCACATCAAGTACCTTCTCACCACTGAGTGCCACGCCCTAACAGTAGAAGAGCCTGCCACCCCAATGAGTGATGCTCCTCAACCTGCTGCAGTCACCTCCCGTGAGGATGACTTATTTTCATTCGATGAAAAGCCCAATGCCATGGCTGATGCACCTATGTCAGTGGAAACAGAGGTAACATCTTATTTCAATTCTGATCCGGTGATGGAAAGCCTGCATCATTTTCCAAGAAAAAAAAAAATTGGACTACGCTATAATGCACCAACACCATCCAGTGCACCGGTCGAATAACTTTTCAGTCTTGGGAGTCTGGTATTCACCCCAAAACGCAACCGTCTTGGTAATGGACGCTTTCAGCACCTTATTCTGATGCGCTTCAACAGATATTTCAGTCAAGTGGGTAAAATGGAATAGGCTAGCCCCCACCATAGCCGTAGGTGCAGCTTCAATTTCCCTTTACTTTAATTTGTCCATGTTCAGCTGCACGCTGCCTCTGTTGTAAATTTGGCAGGAAACATAACTTTTTAAATCCAATATTCCTGTTGGCAATGTCTAACCATTACTGAAGTTTCTGATTTTGAACTATATTTGTGTCACGTTTAGATGTTTTCAGTTCTGTCATGTTTAGATGTTTTCAGTTCAGTTCCGTGATCTTGTTTCCATCTGTCTTTGTGATTTTGGTTTAGTCCTGTTAGGTTTCCCCTGTCTAGTTAATTAAAAATTCCCTTCACCTGTGTTTTGTTAATTATCCCGTTAGCCCCATTACATTTAAGCCCTGCGTTTTCCTTCAGTGTTTGTTGATCGTTGTCTATGTATGGTTGTGTGTATTGAAGTCCTGAAGTTTATCCTTTGTGTTTTTTGGAAGCCTAGTTTGTAAATAAATCAACTACATTGAAGTTCCCGTGTCCTCGTCTTCAGCAACCTGCACAAACCTGACAGAACGACCAACCAAAAGAACTGAAAATGAGCAAGGTGAGGAATAACAAAAAGAAAAAGGTGAGCCCCATGGAAACACCTATCCTCTTTCAATATGAACATGGGAAGAAGAGCAACTTAAACAGAGTTTTTGGGGTGGATTGAAAGACCCTCTTGCCCAGATACTTCTGGTAAAGGATCTCGATTTGACTTTCCTGGAGTTCGTGGATCACACGCTATGGGTGTGTGGATCCAACTTTGTGGTGAAAGATCTTCTACTCCAGCCAGTTCCGAGTCCAGTATGTCCTGAGCCCGTTGTCTATCCGCCAGAGCCCATCGCCTGCCCACCGGAGCCTGAGCCCGTCACCTGCCTGCCAGAGACTGAGCACGCCGCACTTGAATCTGCTCATGAAGACACCGTGCTGATTGTAATGTCTACAGCTATTCTGTGTGTGTGGCAACACACACATCGATTATGGCCCATGAGTCCAGTCCCGAGTTTCCTGATATGCTGGTCCCGTACAGTCCCGAGTTTCCTGACGTGCTGGTCCTGTCCAGTCCCGAGTTTCCTGATATGCTGGTCCAATCCAGCACAGAGCCCGCTGATCCTGCGCCAGAGCCCGCTGATCCGGCGTCAGTCCTGCCCAGTCCTGAGCACAAGGAATCCAGTCCCGAACGCCATGAGCCAATCTTTGTGACTGTCAAGTTCCCCATTAAAATTTTGGGGGGGCGCAGTACGTCCTCTAAGGGGACCATGGAGGTCTGTATGGCCATGGCCACCCGAGGGGTCCTCACCACCATGGCCACCCGAAGGGACAGCTCCACCCTCGATGCCCGAGGGTCCGAAAGCTCCACCCTGGACGCCCGAGGGTCTGACAGCTTCGCCCTGGACGCCCGAGGGTCCGACAGCTCCGCCGTGGCCACACCCGCTGCCTGTTCTGCCCTGGTCCCCCGAGCTGCCAGCTCCGCCCTGGAGGCTTCCTGTTCCTGTGCAACCACACCCTCGACAGCCTCCAGGGCGCCCACCCTCCCACCCCTTTGGATGTTATACGGTGCGAGGATGCGCCTTTGGGGAGGGTTCTGTCACATTTAGATGTTTTCAGGTCAGGTCTGTGATGTTGTTTCCCCCTGTCTTTGTGATTTTGGTTTAGTCCTGTCTGCCTTAGTCCCCTGTCTGGTTAATTAGAAATTCCCATCACCTGTGTTTTGTTAATTATCCCGTTAGCCCCATTACATTTAAGCCCTGTGTTTCCCTCAGTGTTTATTGGTCGTCGTCTATGTATGGTTGTGTGTACTGAAGTCCTGGAGTTTATCCTTTTGGAAGCCTAGTAGTTTGTAAATAAATCCACTACATTGAAGGTCCCGTGTCCTCATCTTCAGCAACCTGCACAAACCTGACAATTTGCTGTCAGGACTTGTGGGACCAAACACCTTTATTTCAGGTTTGTATTTCTAAAAGTTTTTATTTCCTTTTTTTTTTCTTTTTTTCTCTCGTTTGTCTTCCCTTATTACTGAACTTTTTTGAGTTTGACTTAAATGACTGAGCCATTTTTCTTATTAGGCCTGTAGGCCCAAGCACTTTAATTTCATTTTTGTATTCTCGAAAAGTGTCTAGTCCTATAGTTTCATAGAGCCAATTGCAATCTCTCTTGTTGTTGTAGCCTAAGTGAATTTATTTTAACCTGCCTTTATTTGGTAGCCTGTTTTGTTTTAGTATTTTTAGAGGCATATAGGTCTAAGGGTCTCTATTTGTTCTGTGTTTTCTTTCTAAGCAATTAGGCTATGTTTAGCCTATGTTCATTTCTTTGGACTAAAATTACGGAGGCTGAGGGTTGGTCCTCCAATTGCACTTTATACTTCCCGAAAAAGCATAAGCTATGTTCATCATGTGCACCTTGTGCATGACAGTTTTCTGTTGTGAACCTCTTGAATTCAAAGATAATAAAATAATGACAACAATAAGAAAAGAAAAAATTTGCATCTTGTCATAGCATTAGAGTTTACATAGACTTCTGTTGTGTCTAATATGAATAGACCCAAGCTATTCCCAGATATTGCCAGATAATCACTTTACCTCTACCATACTTTAAGTTACAGACTTGGATCGTTTGTGATTCTGCCTGTCATCCTTTCTTGCATTGTCTTGAGCCTACACTTTGCCAATTATATGCTATCTTGTTAGTAGCCTGGATAGCCTACAGTCATTATGCTACATCATATCGCCTTCTACTGGATGTAAAATGCTCTGTAGTACATTTTGTCATTTAGAATGTTAAGTTGTACTTTTGAGTTACTTTCACCAAAATAACTACAGGAGTAATGTAACGCATTACAATTCTGAGACAGTAATATTGTAAGGTAAACAGTAACAAGTAATCTATAATGCATTACAGTTTGGAAGTAACTTGCACAACACTGGCAATAAATCCATTAAATTTCTTTCCTCAGCTTCAGGTAAGTTTGTGTCAGTAACAGGTTCTTCCCAAATAGGATATTCTGCATCCTTCTCTGACACAGGTTCCACATTGGTAAGTACACAGTGCTCCCACTTCTGGAAGAAGTAATATGGTTTGTAATTGACACTATTTTTGTTTAAATTTTCAGTGTCCTGTCAGGAACATGGTACTCATTGGATATTCGTCAGATTCCGAATGCTCACTTAGGTTCAAATTCCTTAGGTTCTTTGGCAGAACTCGTTCTGGTTCTGGGTTTCCAAGGTACTTCTTTGGTAAGTGTTTCTTCAGATTTGTCCATCTGCAGGAATCCGCATGGCAGCAACAAATCCCGATGTACCATTCAAAGGGGTCCTTCCTTCCTTTCAGGTTTGATTGTCACATCCAAGTCAGAGGCAACAATACACGTTTATCATACCTCTTCTAGTTACGTGCGGCTACTGTAGAAGCATTTCTTGTTGCAACCTTGTAGCTCTCCAGTCGTTTTTTGAGGTTCTGTACATACTTTTAGTAGGATTCAGGCTGACTGTTGACTGCTTAATAAACAAACTACAGCTAGTTCAAAACGCAGCAGCTCGAGTTCTTACCAGAACCAGGAAATATGACCATATTAGCCCGGTTCTGTCAACACTGCATTGGCTGCCTATTAAACATCGTATAAATTTTAAAATATTGTTGATTACTTACAAAGCCCTAAATGGTTTAGCTCCGCAGTACCTGAGCGAGCTCTTAATGCACTATAGTCCTTCACGTCTATTGCGATCTCAAAATTCCGGCCAGTTAATAATACCTAGAATATCAAAATCGTCTGCTGGCGGTAGATCCTTTTCCTATTTAGCACCAAAACTTTGGAACAGTCTTCCTACCATTGTCCGGGAAGCAGACACACTCTGTCAGTTCAAAGCTCGATTAAAGACACATCTCTTTGCCCTAGCATACACATAATACGTTATAAACTTCTATAATTTAATGTTAGGCTATATAGATTAGGTCAGCCGGAACTGGGAACACTTCCCTTAAATCATGATGTACTCGTTACATCATAAGAAGAATGGCATCTACGCTAATTTGAGTGTCTCTGTTTATCCCGAGGTTTTCCCGCAGCCTGCCGGATCCAGGCCGTATCCAGATCTGACGAGGAGATTCGCCTGGACCCGATGACAATGCAGTGCTGAAGGGCCAACTAGCCTCACCCTATGGAGGATCCCTTTCCCACTCTACAGATGAAGCGTTGTGAATTTCGTTTCTCGTACCCACCCCGAAGTGATAAATAAAACAATTCTGTATCAAATTTATAGACCAAACAAGTAGTTTGATCAGGCATGGATTTGTAGGGAATTTCAAACCTGCGCACATATATTCAAACGCACATAACTATAGAATCAATTCTTAATGCGCATGTGAACGCCATCAGCGTTTATCACAGGTTTGCGTTTAAGTATACATTTTTATCTTCAGTTACTGTAAATCCGGCCTCTAGTTCATAAACGCCAGAGGAGAACTGGCCCCCGACTGAGCCTGGGTTCTCCCAAGGTTTTTTTTTCTCCATTGGGTCACCTGATGGAGTTTTAAGACACCATTAGGTCACTTGATGGAGTTTTTCGGTTCCTTGCCACTGTTGCCTCTGGCTTGCTCAGTTGGGGATATTCAAATTAATTATTCATAATTAATTAATCAATCATAAATACCATTGATCAGCTCTACCAAATGTGGATGTTTTTCCACTAAGAAACGAACATTATGTTGTTTTGATTGACACTGTGAAGCTGCTTTGATGCAATCTATATTGTGAAAAGCACTATATAAATAAACTTGACTTGACTTGACTTGGTAGCCACAAATCTAAATGAAATGGTAGTTTGGGTTGTCAGCCGAACATCAGTTTGTAGGATGAGAATCAGGTCACATCATTCCTTGTGCAGTTGTATGCATGCACTAGAGGTTTGACGAAATCCTTTCAGTTTGACTTCTCCTTAGTACTCAGAGCCCCTAGCATTTGCAGAACGGTACAGTTGAACCGTTCTACCGGATTACCTCTTGGATGGTACGGGGTAGTTCTTGGATATTCCTGCTACTTTGCACAGCTCTTTGTGCAGGACTCAAAGTCTGGACCTTGGTAGCTTTTTCTGGAAACCAATACTGTACCAGAAAGTTGTCCAACAGACTCTTTGGCTACAGTCTGGGCTTTCTGATTTCTTGTTGGTACAGCCACAGTATACTTTCTGAAATGGTACGTTCTCACCAGTGTGTCCTTGGTGTTACTTCGGTCCGGCTCAAGTGACAAGAAATCCATACAAACTAACTCCAATGGTCTGCTGGTTTTGATATTCACTAATGGAGCAGCTTTCTCTGGCGGAGTTTTCCAGTACACTGTTAAAATACATGTATTGTTTGTTAGAATTCACACCAAAATTGTTTATTTACATATACCTGATATATTTGCCAGATTGAGATGACTGCTTTCCCCTTTAATTGATGTGATGCCATAAACTAACATTTCATGTTCTGTCTCCTCTTCCTCTTTGCATGTGTGATGCACTGGAGAGGTGAGGTTATTTTGGGCTCCTGTTAATCTATATTATAAGTATTGTTGCCTTTATGTCTATATTTTCACTCTAATTTATGTGTATTATGTTATTGTACTTGTGTGTTTTTTTTAGCTATTTTTGTCTTATAAGAATAATTTTGTCTTATAAGCTGTCTAACGTCGGCTAGCAATGTCACGGTGTGGTGTGAACAGAAGGCGGCGAAGGAGTCCAAAGTTCAAATTCCAACACTTTACTAACAAAACAATGCAGCGTCGACGGTGGTAAAAGTATCATTCTGGTTGAGTACCAACTGTACTTGTTTAGATTACATCTTCCTGTGAAAATTATTTGTTGGTCATACTTTCAAAAAGTAGAATCTGTGATTCCGAATGACAGTATCCACACTGTTGCGGTGACTGACAGCCGGACATTCTCCTCATAACATTGGATTCATCCGCGCTGTGCCATGCCGAGGCACAACCCACGTTGATATTTGAAAAAATATCCCATTTTCCAAAATATGGCATTTTCCAGCTATATCTTTCTTGGTACCGAAATAAATCTCTTGGTTTGCCTTAGCTAAATATATATAGTAGGTTACGATAAAATGTATCAAACTATGTTTGCCATCCTTTGGAGTAAAAATGACCAATTATGACACCATCATAAAACATGCAAATTAGGCTGTCAGAAGGAGACAAAGGCTGCGTTCGGAATCGCATACTTCCCTACTATATAGTAGGGGAAAAGAGTAGGCGAGCGAAAAAGTACGTTAGAATCCTCAGTATTCATAAAAGAGTAGGCGAGAATGACCTGGGTGACGTACTAATTATCGCGATATTTGGAACGATAGTGCATTCAAATATCCCTACTTTCCTACTATATAGTAGGCGAAAACAGTACGTGAAAGCAGTACGTTCGAAACATCAGTATTCATAAGAGTAGGCGAGAAGTTCCCGGATGATCTACTGCCTTCGCCCAGATTTTTGAGTGCTCAACCGATGGGTCCTCATGATACTCATCTATCCCAGGAGGCCACGCGAGAGCATACGTCATTATCAAACATCACGGAGATCAGCGACGCGGGGGTTTTCAAAGGTGAGTAAACACGGTTCCTTGTGTTTAAATCGTATGTGTTAAACTAAACGTTTAACTGTTTAAGGTGTAAAGGAGTTAGACAGTATAGTATAGTTGTGATTTTGCTGTAAAAACATGTTTTATCATGTATAGCTAACTAACAGGGGAGCTCCAGTAAGCACACGTAACGTTACGTCTCTAAAGGGGATTTACATAACCATATACATCTTAAACACGCTTATATAAAATGTCTATTTACATCTGTAAGGAAAATATTGTATAAGTATTGCAGATGAGCAAATCACAACATGAAATAGACATCTGAGTGATGAATGCATACCTGTCAAGTTTTGGATTTGAAAATAAGGGAAATATTCCGGCGCCCACCGCGAGCAGTCCCACCACCCCATTCATTTTACCACATGTAAAGGGTCACACAATCAAAAAATAAAAATTAATGATCTTAATTAAATTGATGTAAACTTTTCAGCCAAAGCAAAGGAATAGTTCACAGATAAATGAAAATGTTCCCATATCCCTACATTTTAAGACAGTGTTATAGCCTAAATTAAAACACAAAAGGTTATATATGAAGAGCATTTATTTAAAGTCTTATTTGCATATTTTCTGTTCATTTAACATTGCTTGTCTTTATTTACATTTTACTTTATTTACATTTTACACGTTCCACACATTCTTTTCATTTCATATTGCTTTTCTTTTTGCAGTTTTTCTTTTCATTTCACATAACTTTTCTTTACTCTTTTAGTGAGTTATTGTACAAATTTGTTGCAGACTTTGCATTATTTAAGACTGTTTTGGAAGGTATGTATTTGTGGGCTGGGCCAGAGTGGTTCATTTTACATGAGAGTAGAGCGCAAACAGTTCTGTTGTCTAACGTCATCCTATTCTCTGTAACAATCTTTCGTGCCATGCTAAACACCCTTTCTGATGTTTTTGTGCCTCTAGCCCGTGCTTGTGGTTGGGGGATTTATCGTGCTGACATAGGCTACATCATTCCTTCCCCCGTGTCAGTGAGATGCTAAAGTCGCAGTTACAAAACTTAAAAAACGCGTGACTGTCCCCCACCCTGCTCCTCTTCAGAAAAGTAAATTCGCTGCCATTGAACGCGGTATTTACATGAGGGTTTTGCTTTTTGGCAGGAGTGCCTTCCTATCGTATCTATCGTAGCGTCCATCATCCGTCTCTGTCCCCCCCCCCCCCCCCCGCATTGTCTCGTTGTCTCTCATCATCTGACCTCACACGCTAATCTCGCGACAACTGCCACCTACAGTCTGTAGTAGGCTACTGCAGGTGTCAGTTATCACGAGGCTAGTGACAGAGCTCAGATTGGGAATGTTTTTTTTTACTCCGCCCGGGGTATTATTATTTTTTAACAACGCAGGTTAAAATACGGGAAAATACTAATACGGGAGGACGGTGGGAAAGAAGGGTAAAATACGTGACTTTCCCGGCTAAAACGGGATACTTGACAGGTATGTAAATGTGTTATTATGCAGGACAATTCACTGTTGTCAACACTGTTTACATTAGACAAATGTGCTGTAAATAATTTTATATAATGTTTGTGCATTTTTGTAGGATCTGAAATGTCTACAGACTGGTGTGAGGCTGTGAGCACTGAGGATGAGGAGCCCAGAGCTTAATCCTGGAGACGGTGCCATGGATGAGACGCTCCATCACTCCATCTGCCCTTATTGCCTCAGATTTTGAAGCGCAGTAACAAGCACAGGTGTTGTGCCGGATTTCGACCCCCTGCCAAATTATTACCCCCCTCGTTGAAGTCAGTATCAGGTACTGATCTAATCCTAGCCCCTTCCCCACAACTAATCCTAAATACCAATGCTAGGCAGGTAATAATTTGGCGGGGGTCGAAATTCGGCACAACACCGGCACGTAGGCCCGGCTCAGCTCTGGTGACTTCATCAGGATAAAGCCCAGAATGGGAACCGCTGTGTTGAGATGGCAGTATGTGCGGTTCACCGCCTGTAAATACATGCTTGTAGTTTGAATAAAGCTTTGTTTCTTGTGTTGTTGTCTTGTATATTCATTTGTTTATTTTGATGGTTACTTTTTTTTAATTCGTTCTTTTACTCATTTATTCATGTTTCTTATTGTTGTCAGCATATAAAATATAATTATTCAATTAATGTATGCATTAATTCATTGCTTGATTGACAATTGCGATTGTTTCACTGCATTTGTGTGTATTCATGCATTACTATGTCATATGACACAAATTACATTTTGCTTGTTTTATTAAAAACATTTTATTAAATAGTAATATAATTAAGTATTGGTCAGCATTTAATATTATTATTTTGTTTTGGGGTGGGCTAATAATGCAATTCATTCTGAGGTAATATTAATTTTTAAGGAACGATACTTACATTTTTTGAGTATAAAATAAACAGTTTTCTCCAAAGGAGAGATCTTCGAGCAGCTGCATGTCTCCTTTGTGCAGACATTACAAACGCTGAGGAAAACTGTTCTAGGTTGTGCTGTCGAGTTACTGATGTTATGAAGTGTTAGTGCACCTGTCGCTCATATCATTTAAACTTATTACATACAAGATCATGGAAAGATACCAAAGTTGTATCTAACAGTGAACAATCACAATGACAAAACAGAAAACATAAAGATCATTGGTTTGTGTACATCATAATATATTTATACACAGGAAAAAAGAACAATAACAAGGCTAAATATCTTAAAATAGTTATTCATAATACATAAAAAAAAATAGTTCGAAGTCTGGGGGATGAATTGAGAGTTAAATTCATTAAGAAAAAGAAAACTTAAAGGAGAAACTTTTTGGGTGTAAAATAAATAAATTAACAACATATTCAAGAGATGACGATTTGGGGGTTACTTAATAAAATATTATACCGTTATAAGGATACAACTGCTTAAATCAACCCTAAATGTATTCACAAAATAAATGGGCAGCTGTTTCTTCAACAATACCACAAAATGAGCAACTTTCATCAATATCAAGATATTTACAGATAGATGAGTTAAACCTGTCGCTCAGTTGCGCTTGTGATAACGCGTCGTAGGTCACATGATAACGTCAACATGGCGATAATGTCCGGATCGCATTCATACTCAACGAGATTTGGCTATAAAGTACCTACTCTTTTTGTGCTCGTTAAGTAAGTACTTATTGAAATTAAGTACCTACTCATTGAGTATGCGATTCCGAACGCAGCCACATTTGGAAAAATTTATCTGAACGATTCATATGGGAGTCACTGAGCAAAGCAGGTAAAATTAAATGCCTATTATAAAACAACAAAATAATTTTTTGTCATTGTCGTGTGCAAATTACTTAATGCGGAACTACTGTTAGATACGTGGGTTATTTAGGGACACCTAATCTGTAGCTCCGCCTTAGCTCTGAAGCTCCGTGGCTATATAATGAACAGGCTGCGATGTCAAGATTGTAATGCTGGAATATGTTTGTGTGTGTGAGAGAGAGAGGCGCGGGCGCGATCAAACAGTGGAAACATAAAAACCAGCTCGCTGTCCTCCGTCGACTGCTTCTACTACAGTAACATTAGCATACACCGTAGGCACAGCATCAGCTACCAGTATCACTCGGGTTTTAAATCCCATTTTATAACTCATGAGATCTCCAACAGCGTAGTCCTTCTCAGTGAAATGGGCGCTGCAAATGACAGAAGTCTTGGATACCGAAGCAGCACTGAAGTCAGCGCTTTTGGTCCGAACAAAGTGTACCCAGGGAACACAGACCTGCTTTTTGGGAAAAAGTGGACTCTGTGACCGGTTTTAACTGTGTTTTCACCCAGCACAAACGCAGTAATTCACCATCGTGTCCTAATCACTAATTCTCTCGCTCTATCACTCAAACAACTCTGCGACCTGGGGAGACGACTCCCTCTTATGACGTTAAGCGATTCGTTTGGGGGGGAGGAGCAGCTTTAAGTGAGTGCTGAAAATATCGAACTTTTTCATCTTATATTCTGCTTTTAGGTATCGAAAAACATACAAAACAACACATCAACTTGTCAAACGTGTATTTCCCCAAACTATTTTATGTTAATCATAATTACAAATTTAACATACACACTTTAAGGTAGCGATGAGCCATCGTCATTGTCCTTTGTTTTATGTCTTACCTCTGTTTCTTAGTCTTCTGTTCTCAGTCTTATTCTGTAGTCTCTTGTTCTTAGATTTTTGTCTTAGTCTTATCTCCGGCTTCTTGTCTTGTTTTAGTCTTGTGCTCATTCATTTCTATCTCCGGATGAAATGGACTTACCCTGAATTTCTGGTAACTTTGCTTCCAAGTGAACCTTTAAAACTTCCCGCGAACGACACACGCTCCGGAAGAACCGAAAGAACACTTCAAACTCACGGACCCAGCAAGGATCAACGCACACTCACACGCATTCTTGCTCAAGCACCAAAGATCCATGCAAGTATTATTTCCATCGTGATCTAGATGCATTAAGATTGTCTGCCCCTGCTTTAAAGGTGTCCTAGAATGGTTTTTATTTTTATTGTGTAATGTTTTCTGGTTTGCCCTTATAATGTTAGTATGTTTTTTAGATAAAAAAAAATAGTCATAATTTAGAAAGAAAAGGCAGTTTTCCTAGCCTGATTTTAGCCTCTGATTTGAAAGCTCTGTTTCAAGGGGCGTGTCTGCTGTGTGTAACCGGCCTCTGCTGTGATTGGCTGACATGCTTGCATATGAAATTGCCACGCATTACATGTGAAACTCTCTCGAATACTTTACTACAGATATTATACGTTTTTACTATTACAGCTATCGAGATTAACGAATCGTGAGATGTTTTTAAAGTATTTAGATCTATTCCAATCACATAAAATGTTGCCGTGATGAGCATTGAGCAAACAGATGACAGTGTGTTGATCACGAGAATAAAGATCTTATTGCAACGCAGTTTCTGCACTCTCTCTCACCAATGCAAACACGATGATGTAAATACAGTGTTGAACGATTTTGAGAGAAAGATTACCTGTCTGAACTTGAACAATTACACATTCAGAAAATGTTGCTTCGTAGCTCGATCGATCGAGGCCAGCTCTGTATTGGCCCAAGTTGAGGAAACAGTCTCGTCGGTGAAATGATTGGAAATTTCCAGAGAAAATTAAATTAACCCATTGTTTCTTCAGAGGCTCGGATGAAGGAACTAAATACCTTTGTGTTCATTTGTACATCCAAACACTGAGCAACTGCCATGCCTCGGCTGCACAGTTCTGCCTGTCATTGAACATGGGCTGGCATATGAATTTTTGGAGTCGTACATATTAATGATCCCGACTGTTGCATCACAGTCGGTGTTATGTGGAGATTCGCCTATTTTTCAGGGGTGTTTTTCAAAAACAAGATTTAAGTAAGAAAGAGAAAACAATGGTGTTTGAGACTCACTGTATGTCCATGTACTGAACTCTTTCTTGTTATTTAACTATGCCAAAATAAATTCAATTTCACATTCTAGGGCACCTTTAAGGTGATGTGATTCTTTGCTGGCTCTCAAAGGTTAACTGTTTGTGACATTTGCCACTTCTGTGATCTGCTCTCTTTCTTCCTTTCTTTTCTTTTGTTACTTTATATATATATTTCTTCAGCATTATTGCCCAGAGATTGTCCACCTACCTATTAAAGAATGGCTTCATTGACACTTCAGTTCAAAAAGCAGGCATTCCAGGGTTCTCAGGATGCTTAGAACACATCAATGTTATCTGGCAACGAATTCAGTCAGCTAAAAAGGAGAGGAAGGAGCTCCATGTGACATTCCTGGATTTGGCTAATGCATATGGTTCAGTGCCACATGAGCTTCTTTGGGCAGCATTTGATTTTTTCAGAGTACCAATGTCAATAACAAATTTAGTGAAAGTCTATTTTGGAGATTTGCAATTTAGTTTCTCAACTCCAAAATTCAGAGGTTGGAATAATGGCAGGATGCACAATTTCTCCACTGGCTTTTACCATGGCAATGGAAGTAATCATTAGGGCATCAAGATGGGTAGTAGGAGGAGAGCGCTTGGCTTCTGGGATGCGACTACCACCAATCAGAGCATACATGGACGACATGACAACCATGACTACAACAGTAGCCTGCACTAATTGGTTATTGGGGAAGTTAACAGATAATATTGAATGGGCACGAATGCAATTTAAGCCCTCTAAATCAAGGAGCATCTCGATAGTTAAAGGAAAGGTAGTAGATAAAACATTCTTCATTAATGGTGAGGCAATACCAACAGTTTCTGAGAAGCCAGTGAAGAGTCTTGGGAGATGGTACGATGGAGATCTAAAGGACACAGTTCAAGTGGGAGAAGTTAGACGACAAGCAGTGGAAGGGTTGAAGAGCATAAACAGCTGTGCTCTACCAGGCAAACTAAAACTCTGGTGCTTTCAGTTTGGTCTACTGCCGAGGTTGCTGTGGCCACTGACTGTGTACGAGGTTTCTTTGACAACAGTGGATAAGCTGGAAGCGTTAATAAGTTCATACATCAGGAAATGGTTGGGAGTTCCACACTGCCTCAGCAGAGTGGGACTTTATAATAAAGGAATATTGCAGCTGCCAGTCTCTGCTTTAACCGAGGAGTTTAAGTGTGCCAAGGTCAGACTGGAAATGACATTAGTAGAGTCACGTGACAAATGTGTAAGGGAGGCAGCCCCTGTTTTAAAAACTGGTAGAAAGTGGTCAGCAAAGAAATCTGTAGTAGAGGCAAAGGCTGACCTTCAAATTGGGGATATCGTGGGACAGGTACAGCATGGAAGAGGGGGTTTTGGGCTCAGTTTAGCTCCTCCTAAATGGCACAAGGCAGGCTCAGCTCAAAGGAGGAAGCTGGTAGTCAACGAGGTGCGAAAGCAGGAGGAGAGGATGAGGAGTATAAAGGCCATTTCCCAGGCCAAGCAGGGAGAGTGGATGAGATGGGAGAGTGTGGAACAACGCAAAATGGGCTAGCAAGACCTTTGGTCAATGGAAGAGAGTAGGATCAGTTTCCTTATTAGGTCAACATATAATGTTCTCCCATTACCACAGAACCTAAACCTCTGGGTAGGAGAGGATCCCTCTTGTCCTTTGTGTTCATCACCTGCCACATTAAGGCACATTTTGACAGGATGTAAGGTGGCTCTTAGCCAAGGTCGGTTTACTTGGCGCCATGACCAAGTACTGCGATGTTTGGCTTTAGCATTGGAAGGCAAGCGTAGTATGACCAATAAGTTGCCGCCTGTTCTAGCAAAACATTACACGCAGAAGACAATATTCCTTGTTGTCGAGGTTTTGTGGCACACTCTACAACCCGGTTCCTCAGAGACGTCGGATTCAGCGGCCAAGAGTTGCGTCGCACAGTAAAGAACTTATCTGAAGCAGCAGAAAGGATCAGCAACTGGCTGTGGTTGAGACGGAAAGATTCTAGCTGGCTGTGTACAGGCCGCCACGCTACGGTTTCGTAGAATTCTTGAAAAACTTGAAGAGTCTGTTGGTTTATTTGTATAGGTTGAATAGTATACTATACAATTTGTATAGGTTGTATAGTATAGAATGACGGGTGGTTGGGCAGATATTGTGTTTTGCGGTAGGTGGTATGCCATACGGAACCGTTGCCACTGTAACTGCTTTAACACACCAGTGGGGCTCGACAGCCTTAGTCAAACGGGTTGGCGCGTATGGTTGGGTTGCGGAGAGATTGTGAGATTGTGGTTAGGTCTCAGCAGCAGGAGGGATGTAGAGGTCAGTAAGCTGGGCTGAGTTGAGTGGGGGACGGAGGGGGGTGACTCTGGGACGCCAGAGTCACTGTCGAGCCCTCTTGAGGTGTCGTGGGCTAGTCGACGAAACACTGAGGACGGAAGGTGCCCACTTGAAGACCCTAGAGATGTCCCCTACTCGGCTTAATCCAGACGGTTGTCGTGCTGGTCCACTAGGGAGACCACACTGTAGTTGCAACCGTCGTGTGTGCTGACGCGCCAAGTACACTGCAGCCGTTAACGCCGGACAGAAGGGGAGTCACACCCTCATATGGAAAGAAGCGTAAATGGATGGAGAAGCATAGTTTACTGTAAAGCTACGTCTTAGTGTTGCTTATCTTGGCGAAAGCCGAGTACAAATCAGCATGAAGTTTTAACATCTACTCTCGTGTAATGGAAATCTTTTATTTATATATATATATATATATATATATACATATATATATATATAATATGAAGTTTTAACATCTACTCTCGTGTAATGGAAATCTTTTATATATATACAGTATATATAGTATATATTCGTTGTTAAATGTAGTTGTATGTTATAGTTTTGTTTAATAAAAACCCATTATACGCTTGATTGTCTCTGTCTGCTGCTCATCGAAGAAAGCCTCTTAAATGTGTGATTTTAAGCTACAAGCTTAATATTGTTATGTACTTTAGTTAGTAATCTTATAGAACAGAAAGTTATTCTTCATAACCAGAAGAATAGCCTTTCTTGAGAGTGATTAGAAGAATAATCCTTCTTGAGAGTTGATAAGAGGATTGTACGGTCGGTTCACTGGACGGACAGATTATTCGAGGTGCAATTAATTCTGTTAAAGGTTATTCTGAAAATTGATAGTCTATCTGTATATTATACAGGTCCTTCTAAAAAAATTTGCATATTGTGATAAAGTTCATTCTTTTCCATAATGTAATGATAAAAATTAAACTTTCATATATTTTAGATTCATTGCACACCAACTGAAATATTTTAGGTCTTTTATTGTTTTAATACTGATGATTTTGGCATACAGCTCATGAAAACCTAAAATTCTCTCAAATCTAAAAAAATTAGCATATTTCATCCGACCAGTGTTTTTAATACAAAAACAAGTCAACCTTCAAATAATTATGTTCAGTTATGCACTCAATACTTGGTCGGGAATCCTTTTGCAGAAATGACTGCTTCAATGCGGTGTGGCATGGAGGCAATCAGCCTGTGGCACTGCTGAGGTGTTATGGAGGCCCAGGATGCTTCGATAGCGGCCTTAAGCTCATCCAGAGTGTTGGGTCTTGCGTCTCTCAACTTTCTCTTCACAATATCCCACAGATTCTCTATGGGGTTCAGGTCAGGAGAGTTGGCAGGCCAATTGAGCACAGTAAACCATTTACCAGTGGTTTTGGCACTGTGAGCAGGTGCCAGGTCGTGCTGAAAAATGAAATCTTCATCTCCATAAAGCTTTTCAGCACATGGAAGCATGAAGTGCTCCAAAATCTCCTGATAGCTAGCTGCATTGACCCTGCCCTTGATAAAACACAGTGGACCAACACCAGCAGCTGACATGGCACCCCAGACCATCACTGACTGTGGGTACTTGACACTGGACTTCAGGCATTTTGGCATTTCCTTCTCCCCAGTCTTCCTCCAGACTCTGGCACCTTGATTTCCGAATGACATGCAAAATTTGCTTTCATCCGAAAAAAGTACTTTGGACCACTGAGCAACAGTCCAGTGCTGCTTCTCTGTAGCCCAGGTCAGGCGCTTCTGCCGCTGTTTCTGGTTCAAAAGTGGTTTGACCTGGGGAATGCGGCACCTGTAGCCCATTTCCTGCACACGCCTGTGCACGGTGGCTCTGGATGTTTCTACTCCAGACTCAGTCCACTGCTTCCGCAGGTCCCCCAAGGTCTGGAATCGGTCCTTCTCCACAATCTTCCTCAGGGTCCGGTCACCTCTTCTCGTTGTGCAGCGTTTTTTGCCACACTTTTTCCTTCCCACAGACCTCCCACTGAGGTGCCTTGATACAGCACTCTGGGAACAGCCTATTTGTTCAGAAATTTCTTTCTGTGTCTTACCCTCTTGCTTGAGGGTGTCAATGATGGCCTTCTGGACAGCAGTCAGGTCGGCAGTCTTACCCATGATTGCGGTTTTGAGTAATGAAACAGGCTGGGAGTTTTTAAAAGCCTCAGGAACCTTTTGCAGGTGTTTAGAGTTAATTAGTTGATTCAGATGATTAGGTTAATAGCTCGTTTAGAGAACCTTTTCATGATATGCTAATTTTTTTAGATAGGAATTTGGGGTTTTCATGAGCTGTATGCCAAAATCATCAGTATTAAAACAATAAAAGACCTGAAATATTTCAGTTGGTGTGCAATGAATCTAAAATATATGAAAGTTAAATTTTTATCATTACATTATGGAAAATAATTAACTTTATCACAATATGATAATTTTTTTGAGAAGGACCTGTATATATTTGTAACGATGGTTCAGGTTTAAGGGTGATGGAAGAAGACAGGGGTCGGCTTGACTGGGACTGGCGGTTTTTATTCAACAAAAACAAAAATAAATAAACAGAAAGAGGCGCACAGTAGCGCATTCACCGTGTCCCACAGCAACACAGCATCAAACATTAAATACTCAAAACAATCTCTTTCTCTCTCTGGATACGTTCTCTCTGGCAGCAGTCTCACGCATAGTCCCAGTCCAAACTCTCTCTTCCTCGTTCTCACACACCAGCCTGCTTTTATGCGGTCTCCCCATGCCAATTACTGCAATCAGAGACAGGTGTTCGTCATTTTGCACTTAACCCACTTACTCACCGCTCAGCTCCGTCCTCTCTCTCCCGCTACAGACTTCGCTGAACCACGCCCCCCTCGCCACATACCCCCACCGCCCGACTCAGGCCGGGGAGCCGTCCGGCCTGCAGCTTCCCCCCTCTCCCCCCCCCCTCCTGGAAAGGAAGTCAGCCACAACCATCTGTGCACCCGGCCTGTGGATCACCTTGAACTTAAAAGGCTGTAAAGCCAGATACCAACGGGTGATCCGCGCGTTGGTATCCTTCATGCGGTGGAGCCACTGCAGGGGAGCGTGGTCCGAACAGAGGGTGAACTCTCGCCCCAGGAGGTAGTAACGGAGGGTGAGGACGGCCCATTTGATGGCTAAAGCTTCCTTTTCAACGGTGCTGTACATAGTCTCTCTCTTTGAGAGCTTCCGACTAATGTACAGCACTGGCCGCTCCTCACCCCCTATCTCCTGTGTCAAGACTGCACCCAGCCCCCTGTCCGACGCGTCAGTCTGTAGGGAAAAAGGGAGAGAAAAGTTAGGAGCCTGTAAGAGCGGTCCGCCACATAGAGCAGCCTTTATTTGGGTAAAGGCCTGCTGACATTGCTCCGTCCACTGGACGGTATCTGGTGCTTCCTTTTTAGTCAGATCAGTCAGCGGGCTAGCAAGGTCCGAATAGTTAGGCACAAATCTCCTATAATATCCTGCCAGCCCCAGGAACTCTCTAACCTCCTTTTTGGTCTTAGGTCTCGGACAGGTCGCAACTGCTGCTGTCTTATCAATTTGGGGACGCACTTGTCCGTGACCCAAGTGGAAGCCCAGATACCTAACTTCCACGCGCCCAATTGCACATTTCTTTGGGTAGGCCGTGAGCCCCGCCCCTCGCAGCGTCCTGAGGACAGCTCGCAAATGCTGCATATGCCGCTGCCAATCATTACTATAGATGATAATATCATCCAAGTATGCAGCGGCATATGCAGTATGCGGCCGGAGAATTCTGTCCATCAGGCGCTGGAAGGTTGCTGGAGCCCCGAACAAGCCGAAAGGAAGAGTAACAAATTGGTGTAATCCAAACGGTGTCGTGAAAGCAGTTTTTTCTTTAGATATTGGAGATAAGGGGATCTGCCAATAACCCTTTGTCAAATCCAGTGTCGAATAAAATCGAGCGGTACCAAGCCGATCAAGTAATTCGTCAACCCGCGGCATTGGATATGCATCGAATTTCGATACAGCATTCACCTTGCGATAATCCACACAGAACCGGACTGAGCCGTCGGTTTTAGGCACTAAAACTATCGGGCTCGCCCAGTCACTGTTGGACTCTTCTATTACCCCCATGTCCAGCATAGCCTCTAATTCATTCTCAACTACTTTCTTTTTATGTTCAGGTAATCGATAAGGCCGGCTACGTACCACTACGCCTGGTTCGGTCTCAACGTGGTGCTGGATGAGATTTGTCCGACCAGGTAGGGGCGAGAACACATCAGCAAACTCTGCTTGTAAATTATGGATGTCAGTGATTTGGGACGGTGAGAGGTGATCTCCACCAACTGCCAGAGCAAGAGATTGGGACTTTGAACTCGCCTCTGGGCTGAGATCCTCCTCTCCACTCACCACCGTCGCCAGCATCACTGACTCCGCCTCATTCCACTTTTTAAGGAGGTTGAGGTGGTAGATTTGATGTGCCCCGTTCCTATCTGTTCGGAGAACCTCATAGTTGAGATCCCCAACTCGCCGTGTGACCACGAACGGTCCTTGCCACTTTGCGAGCAATTTAGAGCTGGACGTGGGGAGCAATACAAGTACTTTATCTCCCTGTGAAAATTTGCGTAACCTAGCCCCCCTGTTGTACAGCCGACTTTGCTTGTCCTGGGCCTGTAACAAATTCTCCAGAGAGAGCCGCCCCAAAGTGTGGAGTTTTGTTCTCAGGTCCAAGATATACTGAATTTCATTTTTGCTATTCGAAGGCCCGTCCTCCCAAACCTCTCTAAGCACGTCCAGCACGCCGCGGGGCTGGCGCCCATAGAGCAGCTCGAAGGGGGAAAACCCTGTGGAGGCTTGGGGGACCTCCCGTACAGCGAACAAGAGGGGTTCTAGCCACTTATCCCAATTTTTGGCATCTTCCCGTACAAACTTACGAATCATGGATTTTAAAGTGCCGTCGACCAAGCCGTCTGTTTGTGGATGAAAGACGCTGGTACGGACCGATTTAATGCCCAACAATTCACGTTCTCGTGAATGCCCGGCCAGAAAAAGCGGGTCATTAAACGATTTAGTGTAGCTGCCTGCCCTAAATGTCCAGCCATTGGATTACAGTGAGCCGCCTGGAAAAGCATTTCCCGGCGGCTCTTCGGAACTAATAACTGAGTTGTATCTTGCTTTGTCTGGGTGTCTTGGGTCACCCGATACAACTTATCTTTTATAATTGCAAAATAAGGATATGTGAGCGGTCGGTCGGGGTGGAGGGGCTGCCCGTCGATCGTACGGACCTGGTCAAATGCGTTTTTGAGCGTCTCATCTCGGGTCTGTTCCAGACGAAAGTCATTACGCTCAGAAAGAATTCTTCTTTCAACCGCGTTCCCATCCTCTGAGCCAGACACCGAGGGTCCCGGCTCAGCCTCTCCAACCTGAACAACCGCTCTCTTCCCCTGTTTTTTTTTTTTCCCAGAAGCACCCGTACACAAATGTCCCAATAATGTTTTAAATCCTGGCCAATTGGTTCCTAAAATTAACGGGTGCCGGAGGTGCTGGTTAACGGCCACGTCCACACTATGCTTTTGTCCCCGAAATTGGAAAATGACTGGCACTAAAGGGTAATCCACCACCTCCCCGTGCACACACCGAACCCTAACCGTGCGGCTCCTATCCAATGCCTCCGGTTGAACCAGACTTTGATGGATGGAGGTTTGGTTACAACCTGAATCCACCAAAGCCTTGTAGGTACCCCCCTTAATACTCACTGGTATTTGGTACAGCCCAGCTTGCTCGGGGGCAGCCTGCGGCGTGTCGGGGACCCTGACCAGCGTCCCGATCTCCATCACTGGACAGCGATCTACAAAATGACCAGGGTCCCCGCAACGCTAACAGGCCGGCCCAGACCTTCCCGCCACCCCAGTGGATCAAGTGATTGGCGTGGGGAGAGCGTAGGGGCAGGAGGTGGAGGAATGCTGGCAGTGGAAACAGTTCCCCTGGGCGGCGCTCTGGGTGGGGGAACTGACTCAGCCGTAGGGCCAGTCCTCCAGCGGGGTGCCGGCCTTGGCGGGAATCCTCCACGGGACCTGGGTGTAGGGACAGGGCGAGAGAGAGAGACAGAAGAGGGGAAGAGAGAGAGAGAAGGTGCTGGAAGGGGTTCGCCGACCCCTGGGCACGCCACCATCTGGTCCTCCGCCAACTGGATGGCCTGGGTCAGCGACGTCGGGCGGTGGCACTGGACCCACTGCTCGGTCCTCCGAGGAAGCCGCGCTACAAACTGCTCCAGTACCACAAGATCGATGACTCCCTCGACGTCGCGTCCGTCGGCCATCAACCACTTGCGGCACGCGTCCCGGAGCTGGTGCGCAAAGACGAAGGGAATTATTATATTCATAATTGATTATAATTCGTGGTGGTTAATTATCTATATATGAAGAGTTCAGATGCAAAAGCCTCTAAGTGCCATTTGAAATTTTCTTCTAGAATGATAATTTTGTATCAAGCTTGTATATTTAAAGGGTTAGTTCACCCAAAAATGAAAATTCTGTCAGTAATTACTCAGGCTCATGTTGTTCCAACCCCGTAAGACTTTCGTTCATCTTCGGAACACGAATTAAGATATTTTTGATTAAATCTGAGAGCTGGATCACTCCTCCATAGGCTTTCTAAGGGACTGAAAATTTTTGTGCGCAAAAAAAACTAAAATATCGACTTTATTCAACCATTAATTTCCTTCTCGGTCGGCCTCTCATAGTAAAACTGCGAATCGCTTCTGTGGTGGACGTCACACGCATCACACACATGACCAGCATCAGCCAATAGTGAGCCTGTGTGTGACGTAGCCCTACGCTATCACACTACGTTAACTGACGAGGCCCACAGAGAAGGAAATTAGTATTTAAAAAAAAGTCGTTATTTTTGTTAGTTTTTGCGCACAAAAAGTATTCTCGTAGAAGAATAAACTCGTTAGTAAGATTCGTTAGTAACTAGCTATTCTGCTGCTACCTAACTTCCTACCTACTGCAACTTTACACACACACACATACACATACATACAAACATGGACATAGACATAGACAAGCTAGCTAACTATTTCTACCTAACTTTCCATACACACACACACACACAATTACAGGTAGGGGCACACACCCAATTACAGGTAGGGACACACACACAATTACAGGTAGAGACACACTCAATAACAGGTAGGGACACACACGCAATTACAGGTAGGGACACACTCGCAATTACAGGTAGGGACACACACACACACAGACAGACAGACAAAAACACACACACAAACACACTGCACAGGTCAAATAGACCTATTCAGTCTGTCCAATGGTTGATACAACACAGTATCCCACTGGTCACAATTGTGACCGATCATAAAACACACTTTTTCACACACTTTTCCATGGAAATTTCAAAAAATGATGATTGATTGTTTTAAAGGGATACTAATGACACATGATTTGGATATTTTTGTGTCTGGGAAAAATTTGGGATTAAATGGGTTAATTGTTAATTATTAATTGTACATTCCCCTCATTTGAGCTTGTAGCCGCAACCAGATGGCTAAATCCTGCTAGTTGATTGAATCACGGGATTTTTAATCAACTGACACAGCTCCACTCACTGTGGACGGACACACAAAGAAGTATGGTGTTGGAGCACGAGGTCACCACCCGGCCGAACTCTGAAGGACATTCTAACACACACACCCAAACACACACACACACACACACACACACACACACACATGTAAAAGTCTGTGTATTATACTCAGAATATGAGCCATTGCCAACTGTATACGATATATCCCTGTATGCTTAGGTGTTTCCCAGTTTATATTCACTTCATGTATGACGTTTGTTTGAAGGAACGAACTTGCTTTGAAGGAACTAAATGCTTATAATCTGCATATCGTATGTAACTCTGTATTTCTATGTATTTCTGTGACATGTTTGATATCTCTGTAATTCTCTCAATCTGACGGAGCCGAATTCCGATAGCAGAATGCAGTAATGTGCATTCTTTTACACATCTCATGGTTCTGGAGCCGAACGGCTCAATACCATCTCCTCAGTCCAGTGGGCATTCCCCCCCCACAGGACAAAGGAAACGTTGTCCTCTTCAGAGTATCGGACAGTCATGGGGGTTCGCGCAAACAGAGGCGTGAACCCAGTCTTTCCATAAAAAGACTGACTCCTGAGAGTTCCATGTTGAGAGTTTTTCCCTGTGAGAGGTATCCGGATGGCTCCTTAGTGAGCTTTACGCCGTGTTCTCTTCTTTTTATTTTCTTTCTCTTAAGTTTGTTTTTCCTTTGTTCATTTCCCCAGAAATGAACTTATTCTGAATTATTTCTTTGGTAATTTACGTCAAAGACTTTTAAGCCTTCGTTGAAACTGCGCGCTCCAGACCGCAGCAAACCACGTGACGCTCCAACGGAACACACAAAGACCAGCCGCTCACATGCGCAGCAGAGCTCAGCCTCAGACACATGAGAACCATTACAATGCAAGTATATTTGAATTACCGAGATGCTAGAGCATTAAGATTGTGTTTTTCCGTGTTGTCTCTTAAAGGTTAAAAATGTCTAGATGAAATTTGCCATCCTGAGAGATCCTACGGATCTCTCTCTCTCTCTCTCTCTCTCTCTCTCTCTCTCTCAATCTCTCATTTTATCTTCCTCTCATCCCATTCTCACTCCTGTTTGTTATTCGTCTGTCGCGTTAGTTTTACTGTTTACTGTACATACATGTATCCCGTGTTTAAATGTAGAATTCTGTATCTGTAGTTGCATTTTATTAAAGCCATTATATTCTTGATTGGTTCTGCCTAAAATGCTCATATTTACAAAGTCAATGAATTGTTTGATCTCGCTACAAAGCTTTACAATGCGTTACTATTTCAGTAACCTAAACTTTATAATAACAAGAAGGTGATATTTTCATGGCCAGAAAATAGCTTTTTGGAATTATAAGAAAGAGACAATTTTTGTTGGGAAATTGATAAGTTAGTCTTACTGCCGTCTGCTGGACAGACAGATTGTTTGATAACTAAATTAGTTCCTGTAAAAGTTGTCTCATATAATCGATCTGTAATGAGACTATTGATATATTAATGACGAACCATAACTCATTGTGGAGATCATTCATGTATACAATCGATCTCTTTTCAACTTCGATAATTTAACTGTAAAATGCAATATATTAATCATATTTATGATTAATTATTAGAATTCCCTATATATAATTTGAGCTAATTTAATGCAGTAACCCAATGTTGCTACATAATGGTGGATGACGCGACGCATTTCAAACTTTGTTTTGTAAGCAAAATTCAGTTTCAATCTGTTTATATGGTTATTAATAATTTTGTGCATGCGCTCTATGAAATTTTGAACTTGTGAGATAAGTCGCAACGCGAACTCACTCCTAACTGACTGAGGCAAAAAGCCGAAGTCAGTAACGTTACATTCTAACAAGTTGCTAAAATATGCCTAGACATTTTTATCACTGTTAAATGCTGAATACACTGCAGTATTAATATTACAAATGTCCTGTTAAGAGATGCAGAAATCCCTCTGCAGGTGATACATTTTAATATTTTTAATAAAACTGCCTATTAAAGACGAAGAAATCTCTTTTTAGTGCGAGACGTAAATCAGATCAGAGCGAGACTCCTCTTTTCAGTAGTAGAAAGGCCTATTATAATCGTTACCAATAAACTCCTGGTTAACGTTGAACTAGCTAATCAATTGTAAACCTAAACACAATTTACTCATAGTGCTAGTGATAGTTGTGTGTATTGGAGTAGCTACAACAGACGGAAAATTCCTGTTGTTCACATTTGTGTGTTTTTGCAGCGAAGAAATCCTGCTACACGCTCTTTTGCCATTTAGCACCGCAAAGGTCCTAAAACCTTTGTCTGTTTGTTTATTTGTGATTTATTGCAGAAAATCAGCGCGTGACGCGAGCTGAAAGCTCTTAGCTCTTGAATCACATTAAAAAGTGGTTGTAATTCCGCTGACTAAACACTAGAGGGCGTTTAGAAGTCTCAAATTACGCCCCGCCTTCTGGCTTCAGCCTGCATGAGCGCAATTACGCCCTCTCGTGGCCGTTTCAGATAATGGTCTCTTACTGCTAAATTCCATATGACCAGTGAATTAGCCTGTCTAGATTCTCAATAATTATTTGCATGTACAGCGTTGCTCGTGCGAATATTATTTTGTGTTAGACAAGTTTCCTGCTTTTGACTGGCACATTTACTTTGAGTTTGGTTCAAAACAAAATTTGAATTAAAACTTAAATTAAATCCCAACACAGCCAGAGAGAGCCCACTTGGAAGTCCACCACCCGCTAGGCCGGTTCACCCAGCTCTCCTTCCTCTCTTTTCAATTCTGTTGTGAATAGTTTTATTTCCACTTTTCCCTTCTGATTATTGTATAATTATTGACGACACTTCACTGTTGTCGTTAATTATTATAGGATATCATCCTGATTTTTCAATTCCCTTACACATGTATTTAAATTTGGTTTGAGGCCAGTTTGAACTTAGAATTTAAATTGTGTTGGTCTGTCAGCCACTGATATCCATTTGGAGGAAACAGCGCCACCGCGTGGCCTTGTGGATACTAAATCGGTATCACTCTTTTCCCCCTTTCACTCTTTTGAAGTGTGCATCTATATCGTCTTTCTCTTTTGATTATTTTATAAGTAGTACTGATACTTTAGTGTATCTGGACTATTATAGGATATCACTCTGATTATTACATTTCCTTACATGCTTATTTAAATTTAATTTCGACTTCGTTGATTTTGAATTTGAATTAAGGTGTCTGATTCAACCAGGTTAACCACAGGAAGGAAGTGCGCCCCCCCCTTTGTGGCGAAAACCCACTACTACGGTCTGCCTCCTCCCTTGTTTAAACCTGCTTGGCTTCTTTCTACTTTTCTCTTCTGATTGATTCATAATTATTAGTGATACTTTACGGATACCATTGGTCATTATAGGAATCAATCTGATTTTCCTTTTAATTCTTACCTGCTTAGTTTAAATATAAATTTAAACAAGTGTTGAATTTTGAATTTGAATTAAGTGTTCTGTTCACCAGGTTAAAGCACAGAGAAGTACGCCCCCTGGTGGTGAAAACCAGCTACTGCGGCCCGCCTCTTCTCTTGTGTTTCATCCTGTCTTTTTCTATTTCATTTTTTTTTCTTCTTCTCTTTTGGGTTAGGTTATTTTGATAAAATACCATACTTATCATAATTTCCTTTTGTTTATTATTATTTAGTAAAACCTTTCACTCTTATTGCTACATAAACAATCAATCCATTTGGTTTAAACAAGCAAGCCTTAATCCACTTTACGTTTCACTTGTTTAACCTTTGTGTATAGGTGGCACTCACCAGAGCACGGCGGTGAGTTGCGGCATTCTCTGATTGGTATCCCGCGAGCGAGGTTACCCGACCGGCGGTACTGACGCGTGGCCGTGTGTGAGTTTCGGACACTTCCGAATCCCGTACCATCGTTGCGGCACGCAACTGTGACATCAGCAATTGGGCACTCCAAAGGTAACGTCAACCACGCTAGTCGACACACAAGGCAATGTTGGAATAATTACCCAAACCAGGGCCTGAAGAGGGGCCACTCTTTTTGAGGGTTCTGGGGAAAATCCACTTTGCTGTGCCGCCTGGCAGTTGACACCTCGGGGTGCCGGTTGTGTTTAAAGTCAGGTTGTTTGAGAGGGCGCAGCAAGGTACAGGGAGACAACGAAGTTGCCCGGGAACACTGCGGTCAGGTGTTGGGAACCGTCGGAGGGATTGACTGAGCCGCGGGTTCCCCCCCAGAGAGGCCTCAATTCACCGCAGGTAAACTAAATTTAGTAAAACCCATTCCGCTTACTATAAGCCACAGAATACTAGATATCTCCCGGATATTTTAAGTGTTTGGCCCGCCTCTTCTCCAAGCCACACCATCGTCCTAGGGTTTCTACCCCGATAGCCCCCACTAACCTGTAGGCCCTACCTTAAACCCTATCAGTAGTAGTAGGCTTAGGCCTCCGTATTCTCCCTAACACTTCCAGTGCTAGTATTTATTCCAGTTCATTACAGACCTATTTATTTTCATTGTTTTGTTTTCACTCTGATCTTTTCTATCCTTTGTTCTGTTGTGATTTGTTTCTTTCATTTCACCTAGAGACAGAACCTATGAGAGACACCAAGGAAAGCTAAATAACAGATCGACGACCAAGCAGCTAGCGTCAGCACCTGACCCACTAGGCTGCTGCCCTGTCAAAATCTTTATTTAAGCCCTGCACTAACCTAAGCAAATTGTCCAGACCTAACTGTCTAACTGTTTGCATCAGTTAGCCCAAAATTCTCATAAACGGCATAGCCCGTATGAGTATAGCTTGTTAACCGTAGAACAAAGCTTGCATTTTTGGCCTCTGTGTGTGTGTGCTGTGTTTCTCTCGCCTACAGTATGTTCCGTGCATCCAGTCCTGCATCCCACTGGGACAACCTCGAGATATGGCTGACAGCCATGACTACCGCTTTCCAGCCCAAGGACGCCGGTGACTCAGAGCCCCCAAGCCAAGAGCAGCGGGACGCCAACTTGGACAAGCTGACGGCCCACGGTCCAACCCAAAGCTACAAACACAAAGACTGGGCCAAAATCGTTGGAAACTTCGCACACACTCTTGTTGCACAGGCACGGCTCAACGAAAGAAACAGCACCAACCTGGAGCAAGAAGCCGCAACGCTAAAGCCTCAAGCGGAGGAGGCCCGGAGGAACCAAGCACACGCACAAAGTCGTCTGGATCAGCTACTCATTGAGTCCCACGACCAGCGCGGAAAAGAGGATGCAACAGACACAGAGCTCCAAGAGGAAGTGGAAAGACTTCAAAATGCCCTTTCTGATCTTCGTCTGGACACAGACCAAAGAGAGCAGTCGGAGGAAGAAACCAGAGAGAAACTCGACAAGAAACTCCAACGAGGTGAAGCTCTCCTAGAGAGAGCAAAGACTGAACTAAAAGAGAAAGACACTAAAGCAAAGGCCTGTGAAAAACACTTACAAGCGGCCCGAGCTGAAATCCATGAACTCATTCAGCACAAAGACAATATCATATACGAAATTGACATTGTTCACAGAGAGCTGAAACACTTTTATAAACTACAGAGTGACCGGGAAGGGGAAACACACACAACACAGTTTCCCCTGACCAACCGGCCTTTACCTTTCAGCCAAGAACCAAGAGCTGGAAAGGGGGGTGAAAGCCCACTTCTAAAAATGTCACCAGCCAGCCTCCAAGAACCCCCGTCAGCAGCGAGGGGGGGGACAGCTCGTCCAGAGAACCCCTGCCACTAACCATGGCACGGCCCCGAAAGAACTTGACAAGCTGGCCAAAAACATTCCTACGTTCACTCCGGACACTGCAGGAGGCCACGACATGAACGCCTACCTGCGAGACTTAGACTTTCATTTACAAACTGTTTCCAACGTGACCGCTTGGGACAGCTTGTACCTGAATCAGACAACGGGCTGTTCACCGCCATGGACATCAAGCAAGCCCGACTTGAAACCCCTGTGGGGCTCCGACAAGCATACTTCGGAGCACAGAACCGATCAGGTATGGAAGAAGATGTCAACTTCAGAACTCTGTTCCTTCGAAACCTGCATCCCACAGTGAGTCATCACTTAGGCGTTCTGGCCTGTCCTCGGAGCATGTCTACCCAACAGCTACGAGACTTGACCCACAAAGCTTACACCAAACAAAAGACTTTATCTGTAAAGACTGTGAAAGACACCACCATTTGCCCTGTCTCTGAGCACTATCCAGAGCTAACTCTAGAGGGCGCCCAACCGCACCACAGTCACAGACCTTTCGACAGAGGGTCCAGACCATTCCAGGCCAGCAGAGGGCAGCACTACCACGATGGTGCTCATCCAAGACATCAGAGCGAACGCTCTGAAAGATTCTGGGAAGCAAACCAACAGCCCAGAACGAGCCGAGCCCCATCGACCAGATCATCGAGCCCAGACAGCCCAGAGCGGAACCCCTCTCGACATGCCACTGGTGAGCACAAGTCTGGACACACATCAGACGAAACAGTGCCGCCACGTCCGAGACAGCCGAGATCCTGAAGTTGCTGAAAGAGCTTCTTCACAAAAGACTTTCCAAAAAAGACAAAGGGACGAGCCCGACATCCTATGCCTAAGCATAAGACCTGCAACAGGCACACAAAACACTGCTCATCAGCCACAGACCACAGAGCTAACTGTCACATCACATCACAACTGCTGTGACAGCAGCACCCAGCCATCACAGCTGACAGCTGCACAGCCTGAGCCCAACAGCACAACTTCCCGCAATTGGGATCAACATCCCAAAAGACCAGGAAATGCTGCTTTGTCTGTCTGTCTCCGCAGAGAACTACACAAGACTGGCCCTAACCACCGTCGATCACCACACCAGCCCCGACACCAAGACTCCTCGGGCACATGATCAAACAGGGTATGACCCGGAAACTCTTTGAAAGACTCTGAGAAACAAAATCGAACTCTTACATCTCAAACATGCGAGCTGACTGTGCAGTCATACAGCCAGAACGACATCCGGCTCAAACAGGTAGCTCACATTCACCTGACAATTGGTTCTTTTAGTTTGAAACACCCGGTGTACATCTCACAAATGGACACTTACCCCTTTCTGATTGGCAAAGATCTGCTAGAGCGCATTGAGCCTTTACTAGACTTCAAACACCTGACAGTCTGGGCCCAAGTTCAAGAACCCCTCCCCCTCCAGTCACACAGGTCACCAAAGCCAGACTGGCCGGTCACAGAGGTCATTAGAACTACAACAAAGCCAGACTCCAAGGTCACAGAGTTCCCAGGAACCCCAGCAGCCATCCATGGGTACACAGCCTCAGCACCAAGTCAAGGTTCAAGTTCGCTACCCTGCACCTTCCAGCTCGCCAAAGACCACGCAATGCCCACTCAACGATGCGTGACCTAATGCAGAAGGCCTCTAACACAGAAGACCTCCTCAGAAAGAATTCCTAAAACCCCAATGATTTTGAACTGCAAAACCAGAAGACACTGCACGAACACAGTGCAAGACTCTGCATTATAAAAATTAGAATTTTACTGATTTAAAGAAAATCGTGAATGGACGTCTAAGCCTCACCTGCCAACAGACTATGCACGACTATTTTGAAACAAACATTTGCTACATGCTGGTTGAGATGACACTGCTAAGCATTAGTTTCCATGACAATGAAGGGTTACAAGAAACACTAGCTCCAAATAGGGCATACGTCACCTTAACACCAGATTGTAGGAAAACCACCTCAGTTTTAAACTACTGTTAACCTACAGGTGTGCATTTGATCAGTGCGATCCAAATGGAACACATCATGCGATACGCATTTTGATCACTGGTTGCTGGCTTGTCTAAATGCAGATAAAACAATAGCTGGAATTGACATCTCTACTGTAAGTGAAAGAGTCTTAGATTTCCAACTAATATTAGCATGTTCAGCAGTAAAGCGTAAGTCTGTTTGACAAAGAAATCTCATCTCAGCAGCTTGTAAACTGTACCGATATCTATTCTGCTTTGGTTAAAGAAATCCAAGTTGCAGTATTTCTAAACCTGTTTCTGACAAAGAAAGCTCAGTACAGTGTTATATGTACGTAGACCTGGGTGATGCTCCCCTTTCTACAATGTAAAGGCCTTACAAATTATTGTTAGATTGATGTAATTCACCTAAATTTTAGCTGCATCAACAAGCAGAGAGCTACCTAGCGATCAAAACTGGTCACTCGCTGAAAATGCAGTACTTATGCAGGAGATGGAAGTAACTATATATGCTTAGACAAGCTTTGACTTACAGCAAATCTATTTCCTTACTCTGTAAACAAATAGAATAAGTTGCGTAAAATAAAGAGAAGAGTTCCATGAGTAGAATTAGCAAATGCCAAAACACATCTGCATTTTACTTAATGTAACACCAAGTTCTGGAAGGACTTAAAATATAGGTGCCTCCTGTTAACCCGTTTAAACATGCATAATTCATGTAAAATGTACAGACATTCTTCAGGGACTGTTGAATTGTTCTGACATGCTCTGGTTCCCATGACAACGACTTTTCACAGGAAGTGCTAACTTGTGATGTCACTTTGTAAACAAACCAGCCTAGGTGGCTAAGCTAACTTAACCTAGCATCCATCTACCTTAGGCTAAGCTAACTTAACCTAGCATCCATCCAGCTTAGGCTAAGCTAAATAATAACTTCCACAGTTAGCATAATTTACTTGAACCCTTAATCACCGCTTGTGTTTACACAGTGCAAAGTATTCTAGAATACTTTCTTTAACACCAGTTAGGGTTTCTAATTATTCACTTTCCGTGTTTGCAATTCCTCTTAGCTAAAGTTCACCTTCACTAGTTCAGGCATAGTCCTTGCTAACCGTCGAAGGCTACTTCGCAGATGCCCTGTTAATTAAACTTAAGTTTAACTACATGTAAACTGTGTAGCGAGAGAAGAATTCATATAGCAATAGGAATTTTCATCGGCATGTGACTACTCCTTTGATGGGACACACACGGTGAGGTCTCGAACACGCAACCGCTGTAACCCACTATGGAGTGTTGGTCCAGGCAAATCCAAAGTTTAGTCACTAATGCCACTGATTATTCTCGCCTTAAGATCATTCCCGTTGTTTTGATCACTTTATTCCTTTTTGCTTTTAATTTTATTTAATTTTTTTGCTCTTCTTTAATTTTTCATTTCTTTGACTTTGATAATAATAGCAGTCAGCTATTCCCTTGGCTATTCGGTCATCTATATTATTTAATTTCATTTCCTCTCTTGTTCAAACGTGGTTCCATTTCCCATAGGGCCCAGAAAGGAAACAGAGACACTTTTATTTGTGATTTTGTTTATTTTCAACAAGTGCACTCATTTTTGTGACCCTGCAACACAAGTAATTTCAACAATTACTAGGGCATAACTATAGGTCCTGAGGATTGATAATAAGCATAATTTGAATAGGAAAGCTGTCCTTTTTCCCCCTATCATTCACTTCATCAAGCCGTAGTAAACCACTAGTTAAGTCCAGTGAAATGATTTAGTCATAAGAACCATCTTAAGTCATTTATTTCATCTCGGCTATCCAGGAAATACTCTCGGAACCACATAAGTCTTAGCGTCCTAACATCCACAGCTAAGATAAGGATACAAGACACACTTCACTAGCTAGCTACAAGTGAAACACCTAGTTGTATGCTACATACCTAGCGAACCAGTTAAACCGTGGTTCTGAACTTTTAGGGTCATTCATTAGTCTCTCACCGCAAGTGTGACAAAATGTCACAGAGTCTCTGCTTAACCTGACCTTAACCTTCCAGCTTACCAATGGACATTGTGAGAAACCACCTCTCAGACCCCTCCAACCACCCTAGCACGCCGTCTGAACCGACCGATAACCGGTGCCCCAGACACCTGCCATACACCTTGCACATGCTGCGTGCACAAGCAACATTCAGCGTTCTGCGCCTGATGCCATCACTGCGCCACAGCTTGTGGTGCCACAGTGCAAAAGGGGGGTCAGGCCAATGTATGCCCTATGACGCACCATGTGCTGCACACCGCAGCACCAGAGACACTTGCAAGACACCGAAGCAAGTGGCATATCGGCGTCCTCAAAGCGAAAAGACTGTCCTAGCCAACCAAGGACGACCCTCGCGGAAATTTTTCCTCCCTTTCTCTTTCTCTCTCCCTTTCACTTTTACCAGGATGCTGCTGTGGTTCGCCATCCTGTGCCTCCAGCCAACCAGAGGGCAGCCGCAATCGGATATCTCACCAGGTCCGACATCAGGCATCGTCCTAAGGGAACAACCAGGACTCCTCATCACCAACGGCTGGACCCACACTCAGAAAGTGTATGCGCCACCTGATCCTCGCAACGTCTACAGAGCACACTACCCCAGCGCAAAAACACAATACAGCTGGGTAGGTGCCCGATGAACAGAGGACTCCCTCACTCACGCTGAGGCCGACGTTGAACACATGCTCAACCAACTTGAGAAAATGACTGTCACGCTAGCGGAGTTAGGTGGCCACAACCGCCGCTCCCAACGGTTCCTACGAGCTTTGCTCGGAGCCGCCACTGCCGTCAGAACTCTGTTTAACACTTGTATGTCCAGCGTGAATGCAGTGAACCTAGCCAACGTGAGGCGGCATGTAGCCGAAATTCAGACTGAGATTCCACAGATAAAAAAGCAACTCACAACAGAGTGCGTTGCGTCCCTGCAAACCATCGACAAGACACTAAAGGGAACTGTGGCAATTTTCAACACTCACAGCGTTCTGCTGACCCAGACAGTGAACTCCATGAAACAGCTGTTTACTGTCTTCAAGAATGACTTTGCTCAAACTCAGCTGGTAACAGCCCTGATGACAGACACGCTGCAGGGGGGTGAACTCCTCCATTGACAGCCTAACCATGGGTAGAATTCCACCGCACCTGATACCCTTAAGCCTTGTGCAAACCGTGCTGGCTTCTGCCATCACCACACCAACTGACTCTTTACAAATACACCTTGCCTACTCTCTGGGTAGTGCCATCCCACTCTGCGTCGACCACAAGCAGAGAGAAGTGGGTTTTGCTCCTGAACTTGCCCATCGGGGAGTCAAGCCAAATCTACCGGCTCAAGAACATTGTCAATGTCAGATTTTGAAAAGTAACACTCACATCAAGATCCGCACACGTGGTTGACTTCCAGGACAGCTGCACAAAGCTGTCCCCAGCTCCGAATCCGCACATGTGCACATTGACCAAAAACATTCACTATCTCTGCCCTAGCAAACCCTTCCTCAGAGACAACACTGACGGAATCTGCGGGCTGCAGCCCATGATCAGCGGCACACGCTGCCCTGCTAAAGCCAAGCCTCGCACTCAAGTCACCGAGACCCAAGCAGAGATTGTAGGTGACAGGTTGCTCGCTAACAAGGGGGGTCACCGCCCTTCAAGCTGTGTCTCGACTGCCCATCTTGACTACCTCACCTGTTGTCCAGGCCTGGAACGCAGCTGACACTGCGCTGTGTATCTCTATGGTACTCAGTCACACCCTGACACTGGGCTTGGCCTTCATCCTGTACCATGGACCCCACGAGATGCAAACATCTACAGCCGAGCTCACGAAAGCCGTGTCTGGAGGATTCCGAAACCCTCGGAAAGAGGGTGCCACACCAAAGACCGTTTTGAACCTCATCAAGCTGAGCCCTCAGTCCTAACAACCATCCGCAGCATCCTCCTTGCATGATCCACCAGCCATCTGACTAATGTGATCGTAATGGTTTGACGAGGCCCACCTACACGGGTCCTGCCAACCCATCAAGGGGGGACTGTAGCCGCAACCAGATGGCTAAATCCTGCTAGTTGATTGAATCACGGGATTTTTAATCAACTGACACAGCTCCACTCACTGTGGACGGACACACAAAGAAGTATGGTGTTGGACTTGAGTAAGTTACTGATTATAGTGCAGACACAGCGTTTTTCTCCAACGAGTAAACAAAGGGGTGCCTTTTTCTGATCACATGTGACCAAGAGGCGCCCTTCTGACTGAAGGACACTCTCCCTGCATGATACCTCACAAACAAGACGGGCATTGTTCCAACAAATAATCAACCACTATTCTGGTGTTAAACTCATCAACTCAAAGAATACGCACATACATTTAGGAGTCCCCGGAGGGGGGGGGGGGGGGGGGGGGGGTGAGCACGAGGTCACCACCCGGCCGAACTCTGAAGGACATTCTAACACACACACCCAAACACACACACACACACACACACACATGTAAAAGTCTGTGTATTATACTCAGAATATGAGCCATTGCCAACTGTATTGCCAACTGTCCATGTTGAGAGTTTTTCCCTGTGAGAGGTATCCGGATGGCTCCTTAGGGAGCTTTACGCCGTGTTCTCTTCTTTTTATTTTCTTTCTCTTAAGTTTGTTTTTCCTTTGTTCATTTCCCCAGAAATGAACTTATTCTGAATTATTTCTTTGGTAATTTACGTCAAAGACTTTTAAGCCTTCGTTGAAACTGCGCGCTCCAGACCGCAGCAAACCACGTGACGCTCCAACGGAACACACAAAGACCAGCCGCTCACATGCGCAGCAGAGCTCAGCCTCAGACACATGAGAACCATTACAATGCAAGTATATTTGAATTACCGAGATGCTAGAGCATTAAGATTGTGTTTTTCCGTGTTGTCTCTTAAAGGTTAAAAATGTCTAGATGAAATTTGCCATCCTGAGAGATCCTACGGATCTCTCTCTCTCTCTCTCTCTCTCTCTTCAATCTCTCTCTCTCTCTCTCTCTCTCTCTCAATCTCTCATTTTATCTTCCTCTCATCCCATTCTCACTCCTGTTTGTTATTCGTCTGTCGCGTTAGTTTTACTGTTTACTGTACATACATGTATCCCGTGTTTAAATGTAGAATTCTGTATCTGTAGTTGCATTTTATTAAAGCCATTATATTCTTGATTGGTTCTGCCTAAAATGCTCATATTTACAAAGTCAATGAATTGTTTGATCTCGCTACAAAGCTTTACAATGCGTTACTATTTCAGTAACCTAAACTTTATAATAACAAGAAGGTGATATTTTCATGGCCAGAAAATAGCTTTTTGGAATTATAAGAAAGAGACAATTTTTGTTGGGAAATTGATAAGTTAGTCTTACTGCCGTCTGCTGGACAGACAGATTGTTTGATAACTAAATTAGTTCCTGTAAAAGTTGTCTCATATAATCGATCTGTAATGAGACTATTGATATATTAATGACGAACCATAACTCATTGTGGAGATCATTCATGTATACAATCGATCTCTTTTCAACTTCGATAATTTAACTGTAAAATGCAATATATTAATCATATTTATGATTAATTATTAGAATTCCCTATATATAATTTGAGCTAATTTAATGCAGTAACCCAATGTTGCTACAAGCTGATTCGCTACACACTTGAATTTAAACAGGGAGAGTGTGTTTGAGCCCCTAACATTATCAGGAAGGCTATTCCAGAGTTTAGGAGCCAAATATTAAAAAAATGCTCTACCTCCTTTAAGGGACTTAGATATTCTAGGTACTACCAGAAGCCCTAAGTTTAGTGCTCTTAAAGAGTGTGATGGATTGTGGGGAGATAGAAGATTGGTTAAATACACAGGAGCTAAACAATGTAGGGCTTTTAAGGTCAGTAGCAAGACTTTATAATTGATACGGAAACTGATGATAAAATTGGTGTTATATGAGCATATTACCTTGACTTGGTAAGAACTCCAGCAGCTGCATGTTGGACTAAGTGTAGCATATTTATAGGTATTTTATTTATTTATTTATTTATTTAATCTGATACTCTTAATAAAGAAATAGTTTACATTAAAAATGTTTTGTTTTTATTAGAGTATTATGCCATTAGTTTAGTAATATGCAAGTGCCAAACTAAAACCCACTATTAGTATGACACAAAGAGTTGATATAGAGCGTTCCAAATCAGTCACTTACAAGTTCTGTTTAATTTAGTATGCTTCTGAGAAGATAGCCTCTATATAATATAGACAGCAGCTCAGTCCTTGGAAACAGAGCTGTTTTTCTTACAATAGCAGCAGAGGGAAACACACACACACACACACACACACACCCTGACCATGCCCTGGTTAATTGATAGAGTGTGTGTTGCATCTGTCCAAAGATTTTTTTTCCTCCATGTGTTGCTCGTCGCCCCTCCATCTGTCAGGTTAACATGGTAATTACTTTCCTCTCCGAGATAAACTGTTTTGTAAAAATTAAATAAGATGACACTGTCCTCTGACATCAGTAATAGCTCAGTTTGTGATAAAGTTTTGTCTTAAATCAGCTTATTATGATTAAGGGATGAATGCACTCATAGATGCACATAGTAAAATATATATATTTTCATTAAGGCAACATATGTTTTTCCATTACTTTAACTGATCAAAATAATATAACCATAATATAAACATAACTTTATGTTTTAAGTTTTACGAGATTCAACAAGACAATATATTTTTTTTAAATGACAGGCAGCAACTGAAAACAAGTTGAATTAAAAGGATTTTTTACAGTGCATTTATTTATCTCTCCAGCTAACAGAAATAATGTTTCCCTTTCAAGGGAACTGCGTCAAGATGCTGTGGGAATGCCCCTGCGTGATTGTATCGTGAAGCACGTGTATAATCACTCCAATGGAGAGATGAGACGTCATTGACCAGGAAACTATAAAGCACACCTGAAAACAGACCGGTCTAGCTTCTGATAGGCCAAAGCAAGTCGATCACAGGCATGCAGGGAGTACGGCAGGGCGACGCAGAACCAGGGTTACAGTCGTAACCTGAGACGTTCCCTTTCAAGGGAGCTCGAGCTGCATTGAGACGTTGTGGGAATGCTATACCCACAACGCCACACTGTCAGAAAAAATTTTCAAAATATTAGGCAGTGGGCCAAGTCTGTTTTTCTCCTTTAGTTTTCGATTTGATAGATCTCCTTCAGGGAACTGGTTAATTTTTTATAACTGGCTATATAAATTGTTGTTGAGCACATTACTGCTGGTTTCCAACGTCAATTGTTGCACATTAAAAATATAACGTAGATATAATCTCGCTAGCTAACCACAAAATGTTTGCTGGAGTAAGAACCAATCAAAGCTCATGTTGTTACCTTGTCAACTTGAGTTGGCCAATCACGTCATTATTTGAACCGGTGCCCAAGGACCCGGATGTGAACTGACCGCGGGGCAGACAGCAGCTGCTATATTTGCAGCAACTATCGGTAAATATTGACGTATAATATACATTGATTATTACGTTGACACTTAAATTACGTGCATATAATAGCATTTTGTTCTGGGGAGAAGCAGAAACACAGCATTATATGTTTTTGTGTTTAATTTAGGAGGGAAATAACGTAGAATAGCCTACATGCAGCAAATTTCTGTAAATATGATGGAGAGACCGCATTAACGTTAACAGTCTGGTCAGTTGAATTGAAACTGGAGATAACATTAACGTTACTGTTAATAGGATTCATTTCAGTATACATTTACATGTAGGCTACACATACTGTGTACACTTTACATCGAGCATGTATTTGTGTGTGTTCTGATGAATGGTTTGAAAGGATGTAAGGGTACATTAGCCATACTAAAATGAATCCTATAACGTTAATGTTAGATCGTATTTAGGAACATAGTTATTTCGTAACCACCTTTCCAGTCACACACACACACACACACACACACACACACACATATATATATATATATACACACACACACACACACACACACACATGTGTGTGTGTGTGTGTGTGTGTGTGTGTGCATACTCTACCATCCAAAAGTTTTGGATCAGTATAAGATGTTGACGTTTTTAAAAGAAGTAATCTCTTCTGCCCACCATGGCTGCATTTATTTGATTAAAAATACAAAATAATTTAAAATAACTATTTACTATTTTAATATATTTAAAAATGTAATTTATTCTTTGATCACAGGAATAAATTTGCACTTTACATATATATATATATATATATATATATATATATATATATATATACAGTATATACACACACACGCATGTTTTGAATGAAACAGATGTTTTGAATTGTAATAATATTCATGTGGGGTGACCCCGAATAGTCGAAGATTCGATGCATCGATAGGAGGAGCCTGATTCGACTACCAATCTCACGGTCGAATCTTCGCAGAGGTTATATTGGTTGCTCAATAACTGATTTCACATAGAACTACCGGTTTTCTGTCAATACGTTAATATAGGAGCCTATCATGATAATGCTGTAAACAAAAATGTGCAAAGAAAGAAGCTTTTAATAAATATTTTTAACGTGCGGCAGCGGGAATAAATCCAAGCACCCTGTGACAGATTAAAAGTTTCACGTCTGATCCGTGACCGACAGAGACGCTCCTCTTTCGGTCACGGATCGAAAGTGAAACTTAAATCTTGGCGGCAGGGATTTAAATCTTTAAAAATGTCTGGGATAAGAACATCGAAAGTGTGGATGCACACCATCAGAAATTATATTCTTCAAGGCTGGATTTAGCATCAGGAAAACGATGATCGCACTTCTGCCGGACAACATTAACAAGTTGGTTTCTTTATAATAACGGTTTTCCATGGGAGGAAAGTTTAATTAAACGTGTTGCGTTCAAATTCTAGGCTCATCTGCTTTTCTATAGGCTATGCTTTATTAATAAGGTGTGTACAGAATTTTATTTTTTAATATAACTGTCTTAGGACATTAAGCCGTTAAACGTTTTTCACGTTAAGCATTTTAGAATGTATTTTTTTCCGCGCACTGCGCACACAATTTGAAAAGACTCAAACGGACACAGAGACTGGATTTTTCTCTCTCGATCAGGTAGGGTAAGTGATCTCAAATCATTTCAGCCGGTTCTAATGAGATGTTTGGATGCTGTAAAATTTTTTAGCTAACCTGCCACTCCAGTTTAGCGTGTAGCTATTGCAGGGCCGGCGCCATGGGGGGGCGTGAGGGGGCGACGCCCCCTCAACGCGACTCTCCCGCCCCCTCAGATCACCATGAATGTAAACGGGATTTTACTGATAAAATATGCTATTTAAAAATCCCATTTTGGCAATTACATTTTCTTATTTTTGTGAATATTAAGCTAAATTAAAAATATTTTAGTTAACCCTTTCACACGTAAGTTTAAAAAATTCCATTTGACCCCCCAGCGTGAGTTTTTAAAGGCGATCGTTATTTAGAAGCTGTCCCTTTAATGTTTCCATGGTGACGCGTCATTGCTTGTCACGTGACAGAGCGCAACCACAACACAGCGCTGAATGAATGATGATCTGCTTTTATGTCATTTTTCCTTTTTTATTCAAAATATTCACAAATGTATTAGCTATAGCATGAAACACTGATATTCCGATTGTCAAATATGTGTAAGTGGATGTGTTTTGTTGTTTAAACACCTTTATAACGATCGCGTTAGTTGAGCTGTATGTGCGATGGGCGGTGCCATGTTGGTTTGTGCCACAGTTCAGAGAGTCGGATCTGTTGGATTTACAGCACGTCAATTTCTCCACTAATCACGAAATACATGAAAGTAAGTGGCCGGTGAACTGGGAGAAGAATAGAGCAAAAATGTAAAGCTACTTACACAACGTGTTTCTAACATTTAAAACGTGTGGTCTTATTATAATGACCACACGTTTTTTATTATTTATTATTATTGGATTATTATTGCTGCTTCCATAGACATTAGTGTGTATTTTACAAACTCAAAAAATCATTGTTTTGCTAGTACTTATGTGTATTTAAATGTCTGAAACCTAAAATAAACATTATGTGGTTGAAAACACTGAATAGTTGTGATGCAAGCACTGAGCGCGTCTGTCTCTGCCTCAGCGCCTGCCAACGCGCGAAAGCACTTTTGAATTTAGCAGTTGATCACGTGATGCACGTGAACAAAAAGCATTTTAGAATGTATTTTTTTCCGCGCACTGCGCACACAATTTGAAAAGACTCAAACGGACACAGAGACTGGATTTTGAACAAACGAACAAAATTAATGCTCTGCTAGTTAACTGAAGATGTTTTATTAATTTGTATTGGTACATCCGTGCCGCGAAGATGTTTTAAAAAGTGGTGGGGACAATATCGACCCTGGCAAAAAAGTGGTGACGTGCGTTAATGTGAACGCCCCCTCTCGGTATTTCAGACGCCCCCTCATCAGCGCTCGGCTGGCGCCGGCCCTGAGCTATTGTTGTTTCTGCAGTTAAAAAGACAAAGTTGACAATTCTGGCTATAGTTTCGTTATTTTGATAATTTCTTTATTTTTACTTTATTTATTGATCACTCAGGGTTATCTAAATTAACTATTTATTGCTTGTGTTTTGAATATATGTTCCCCTGCACTTTAGGCACTTTGCACACATTTGTTCTGCATCTTGTGACTTGATTCTGACTTATTTCGTTTTGTATTTTATTTATTAGAAAGGTATATTCTGTTCTTATTTAATTCTGTAAATTAATTGTTGATTATTTTTCGGTGCCTTGATGTTGCGCTCTCTTAGAGCCTGCTCGCACAGGCAATTTAACCAATTTAATTTGATTTGCATGTGAAATGCAAATCCTGTCTGCAGTGTGGCCTTTCTGCAGTTATTTCATAGTTTTATTGATCCGATATGTTTTTATACATTTGCTTCTATATCTTTGTGTGATGTTCTGTACATTGCGGCATTAAAATGTTAAAGCCCCGCCCCCTCCCCAACCCCCCGCACATGATTCGACTATTAGTCGACTATAGGGAAGAATTGGCGATTCTAATTCGACTATGAAAATCCTTAGTCGGGGACACCCCTAATATGCACAGAGGGGACAAAAACATGTGTATCGCCAAACTGTGGTAACAAGGGAGCACATCAGCGTCCACTGCTGTGCTAGCGCGGCAGGTGTGAGCATCCCCCCCATGATTATATATGCCCAATGCCTGCCCAGTAACAGTAATGCGCTAGATGGCCCCCCCAACGCCCTGTACGCCATCAGTGAGAAGGGCTACATGGATGGGCCCCTGTTCGTGAGGTGGATCGAACACTTCCTGAAGCATGCTCCGGCAGAGCGTCCACTCCTGCTAACTTGCGACCAACACGAGACCCATATATCCAAGGACGTGGTGGACCTCTGTCGGGGCAATGGTGTGGAGGTGGTGTGCCTGCCAAGCCACACCACCCATGCCCTTCAGCCCCTCGATGTGTCCCTCTTCGGGCCACTGAAAGAGGCCTTCACCAAGCTGGCTACAAATATGGGCCTGGTTAGGGGAGACCTTGTCCTTGGGAAAAAGCATTTATCATCAATATTAAAATTTGCTTACCCAAAGGCGGCCACCGTGGAGAACATAAAGAAGGGGTTCCGGCTGACAGGCTTGTTCCCCCTGAACAGGCACGCACTGGAGGACACTGATCAGGTACAAACAAAATAACAAAAAATAGACGCTGCATAAATACAATAGAAACAATGCAAAGAATAATTTACTAATATCTTTATATTAGATATAATATAAAGATATTAAATATCTTTAATATTTGGCAGGTAAATACTAATATTTAATATATAAACGTTTAATATTTGAATCATTTAATATTAAAGATAATATATCTTTATATTATATAAATAGGCCCAGATATACTAATATCTTTATCTCCTCTAATTTACATTTCAGATGATGATCATCCCTCCAGTGGCAGTCCACCCAGCCCCTCCTGGCACCACCAGCGCCACGGCCCAGATCCACCCAGCCCCTCCTGGCACCACCATCGCCATGGCTTCTCCCAACATCATATCAGTGCCAGTTGTTGCTGGCTGTGTAGAGTGCCCCACCTGCCATTGGCCGCCAAATCCTTTGGTGGCGGCTGGAACTATCCCGGCGGGGCTCGCCCACATCCTGGTCCTGCCACGCTTTGACCAGTCGGCCCGGAGGAAGCGGCTGCTGGAGCACACTGCATTACCAGTGACGAGTTTGCATCTCACCAAGCTGAGAAGGAGAGGGAAGAGAGGGAGAAGCAGGAGGCGAAGAGAAGGAGGATGGAGGAAGTCAAGGAAAGGAGAGCATTGATGGAGGAAGAGAAGAAGAGGAAGCAGAGAGAGAAGGAGCAGAGAGAGAGGGAGAAGGCACAGAGAGAGAGAGAGAGAAGCAGAGGGAGAGGGAACAAGAAAGAGAAAGAATACGGAGAGAGAGGGAGCAGGAGCGGCTCCAAAATGACATCTGTGCAGCTTGCAAGCAGCCAAGCCCCCCAGGATCTGCAACAGAGACAGTGGAGTGGGTGCAATGTGAAAATTGCACCCTCTGGTACCACACTGAGTGTGTCACTAATGTGGTAACTGAGGAGGCATGGCTGTGCAGGGATTGTGACATGAGTCACACTCATGACATGCGACATGAGTCACACTCATGACATGTGACATGAGTCGCGATCTGAAAATGTTTATAAATAGTTTTGTATATACAGTGAAGAAAATAAGTATTTGAACACCCTGCTATTTTGCAAGTTCTCCCACTTAGAAATCATGGAGGGGTCTGAAATTGTCATCGTAGGTGCATGTTCACTGTGAGAGACATAATCTATAAAAAAAAATACAGAAATCACAATGTATGATTTTTTAACTATTTATTTGTAAGATACAGCTGCAAATAAGTATTTGAACACCTGAGAAAATCAATGTTAATATTTGGTACAGTAGCCTTTGTTTGCAATTACAGAGGTCAAATGTTTCCTGTAGTTTTTCACCAGGTTTGCACACACTGCAGGAGGGATTTTGGCCCACTCCTCCACACAGATCTTCTCTAGATCAGTCAGGTTTCTGGGCTGTCGCTGAGAAACACGGAGTTTGAGCTCCCTCCAAAGATTATCTATTGGGTTTAGGTCTGGAGACTGGCTAGGCCACGCCAGAACCTTGATATGCTTCTTACAGAGCCACTCCTTGGTTATCCTGACTGTGTGCTTCGGGTCATTGTCATGTTGGAAGACCCAGCCTCGACCCATCTTCAATGCTCTAACTGAGGGAAGGAGGTTGTTCCCCAAAATCTCACAATACATGGCCCCGGTCATCCTCTCCTTAATACAGTGCAGTCGACCAGTCCCATGTGCAGAAAAACACCCCCAAAGCATGATGCTACCACCCCCATGCTTCACAGTAGGGATGGTGTTCTTGGGATGGTACTCATCATTCTTCTTCCTCCAAACACGGTTAGTGGAATTATGACCAAAAAGTTATATTTTGGTCTCATCTGACCACATGACTTTCTCCCATGACTCCTCTGAATCATCCAAATGGTCATTGGCAAACTTAAGACGGGCCTTGACATGTGCTGGTTTAAGCAGGGGAACCTTCCGTGCCATGCATGATTTCAAACCATGACGTCTTAGTGTATTACCAACAGTAACCTTGGAAACGGTGGTCCCAGCTCTTTTCAGGTCATTGACCAGCTCCTCCCGTGTAGTTCTGGGCTGATTTCTCACCTTTCTCAGGATCATTGAGACCCCACGAGGCGAGATCTTGCATGGAGCCCCAGTCCGATGGAGATTGACAGTCATGTTTATCTTCTTCCGTTTTCTAATGATTGCTCCAACAGTGGACCTTTTTTCACCAAGCTGCTTGACAATTTCCCCGTAGCCCTTTCCAGCCTTGTGGAGGTGTACAATTTTGTCTCTAGTGTCTTTGGACAGCTCTTTGATCTTGGCCATGTTAGTAGTTGGATTCTTACTGATTGTATGGAGTGGACAGGGGTCTTTATGCAGCTAACAACCTCAAACAGGAGCATCTAATTTAGGATAATAAATGGAGTGAAGGTGGACATTTTAAAGGCAGACTAACAGGTCTTTGAGGGTCAGAATTCTAGCTGATAGACAGGTGTTCAAATACTTATTTGCAGCTGTATCTTACAAATAAATAATTGAAAAATCATACATTGTGATTTCTGGATTATTTTTTTTGGATTATGTCTCTCACAGTGGACATGCACCTACGATGACAATTTCAGACCCCTCCATGATTTCTAAGTGGGAGAACTTGCAAAATAGCAGGGTGTTCAAATACTTATTTTCTTCACTGTATATATACACTCACCAGCCACTTTATTAGGTACACCTGTCCAACTGCTCGTTAACACTTAATTTCTAAGCAGCCAATCACATGGCGCCAACTCAGTGCATTTAGGCATGTAGACATGGTCAAGACAATCTCCTGCAGTTCAAACCGAGCATCAGTATGGGGAAGAAAGGTGATTTGAGTGACTTTGAACGTGGCATGATTGTTGGTGCCAGAAGGGCTGGTCTGAGTATTTCAGAAACTGCTAATCTACTGGGATTTTCACGCACAACCATCTCTAGGGTTTACAGAGAATGGTCCGAAAAAGAAAAAACATCCAGTGAGCGGCAGTTCTGTGGGCGGAAATGCCTTGTTGATGCCAGAGGTCAGAGGAGAATGGCCAGACTGGTTCGAGCTGATAGAAGGGCAACAGTGACTCAAATAACCACCCGTTACAACCAAGGTGGGCAGAAGAGCATCTCTGAACGCACAGTACGTCGAACTTTGAGGCAGATGGGCTACAGCAGCAGAAGACCACACCGGGTGCCACTCCTTTCAGCTAAGAACAGGAAACTGAGGCTACAATTTGCACAAGCTCATCGAAATTGGACAATAGAAGATTGGAAAAATGTTGCCTGGTCTGATGAGTCTCGATTTCTGCTGCGACATTCGGATGGTAGGGTCAGAATTTGGCGTCTACAACATGAAAGCATGGATCCATCCTGCCTTGTATCAACGGTTCAGGCTGGTGGTGGTGGTGTCATGGTGTGGGGAATATTTTCTTGGCACTCTTTGGGCCCCTTGGTACCAATTGAGCATCGTTGCAACGCCACAGCCTACCTGAGTATTGTTGCTGACCATGTCCATCCCTTTATGACCACAATGTACCCAACTTCTGATGGCTACTTTCAGCAGGATAATGCGCCATGTCATAAAGCTGGAATCATCTCAGACTGGTTTCTTGAACATGACAATGAGTTTGCTGTACTCAAATGGCCTCCACAGTCACCAGATCTCAATCCAATAGAGCATCTTTGGGATGTGGTGGAACGGGAGATTCGCATCATGGATGTGCAGCCGACAAATCTGCGGCAACTGTGTGATGCCATCATGTCAATATGGACCAAACTCCCTGAGGAATGCTTCCAGCACCTTGTTGAATCTATGCCACGAAGAATTGAGGCAGTTCTGAAGGCAAAAGGGGGTCCAACCCGTTACTAGCATGGGGTACCTAATAAAGTGGCCGGTGAGTGTATATATATATATATATATCAATTACATGTTCTATTTATGTATGTACTGCATTCTTTGTTTATTTGTTTTAATAAATATGTTCATGTTCCTAAAACATTTATCAAAAGTGCATCAGTGTTTTCTTGTAGCACACAGTTTCCTAAAACCTAAAGCCATGTTTGATACAGAGACCATTATTGACGGGTTTACCTAAAAGTAGAATACTGAAACTAAATGATGATCTAAATGAAGGACTTTTGGTGGAGGATACAAGCTTTCATAATACACACAGCCTATCAAACAATAAACAGCAGAAGCTAAGTCTATCAAATAAAACATTACCTACACACCGTTGAAAACACGTGAAGTTTATACTGAAACTAAATACACATCCAAACCGTTTATTTCGGCCTGACAACAGATAATATACATAGCATATGAAGTAACAAGCAGTAAGTTAATTCACATAAATTTATATAGAAACGATACCTTCACGTCGTCGAAATCATGATGCCCCGTTGTACGGTTTCATGTTACGCTCCCAACAATGACCGTACGGAATCTTGTGACGCGTAACATAGTTCCCCACCCAGAACAGCCTCAAGCAAATCGCCATTTATGAGCATTTCATAGGCCAAAAATAAACCAATCAAAGCTAAGAAACGAAGATAAGACCCTCCCCCAGTAAATGACATCAAAAGTTCATTGGTCTAATCCGGTAAGGATCGTACTGACGTTTTACGTGCCCGGAAGCGAGTTTTCGTGTACGGATTGTGATGCGGAACTGCTATATAAATAGGGTTGACAAAAAAACTCTGAATACAATGTAGTGCAACATCACATTTAACTATGACCTCAGTATTGAATTTAACGTTACACATTTCTGACAGGTAAAGTGTTGGTCACGTTAGTTAACTATTATCTTCCAATAAACATTAACTAAAGTTGGCTAATACATAAATTACAACTACTGACTAGATTAATGAGAGGACGGATAATGCGTTCAAATGTAAAAAATAAAGTAATTTCATCAACTTACCAGCGAGTGTACCACGGAAAATGAATGGGCTTCAATGCTGGAACCATAGGGCTGGAACTATCAGTGTTTGGAACTATCAGCTGCTCCCTCCACGACACGCGTTACTTTGCTGGTTGTCAGGGAGACGTGACAGGTTGTCAAGGAGACGGGTGATTTGTTTACGTTTTCTGACGCTACGATTTAGTAGTCCTACACATTTGCCCGTTTAAAAATGTAAGAGTTTAAATCGATATCTTCATCAAATGTGCACACATCAACGTTGGAAACAATGCTTACACTAATTATAAGATTTTTTGAGCCCGATCTCATGAAAGTGCGTATCAATACCACGAATGTTATTTCTCGTGCCATTTATACGCCAAAAATAGTTTTTGCGTGAATATGATACGCAGTTTTCGCGTGCATATGATACGCACTTTTTGGCGTGTAATACGCACGCAACCCCCTTCCCTCCTCCCCCTAACCCTACCCAAGCGGTTTTCAGTGCGTAGCATTTACACGCAAAAAACATTTTTGGCGTATAAATGACACAAGAAATAACATTCGTGGTATTGATACGCACTTTCATGAGACTGCGTTGGATTTTTTGCATGCCATCTATAAACATATTACTTAGTTCCTTGGCAGGGATCAGTGAAATTCACAATTTCGGGGTCCGGCCCACGGCCTATACGTACCTTCAGGGGTACAATGGCTTGTCACTGGGGCAGTACCCTCAAGGGTACACCCATTGTACCCTTTCACATGGGTACATATCAGTACCCTTGCAGTATGTACCTTTCAAAGACAAATGTACCTCTGGTGACTAAATTGTACCTTATAAGGTGCAAATTCGTCTTTTTAAAGGTACTGCCCCAGTGACAAGCGTTTTGTACCTTATGATGGCAAATTTGTACTCCATACAGCACATTAAAAAGGCCAAAGAATGCTAAATGCTCTTTATCATTTATTAAACATTCAAAATGAATACACTCACATTTTTCACAGGATGGATATTTTAAACAGTCACAATGTGTCATAACAGGATGCATTGAGCAATTTTACTTCAACTTTTTAAACTCTTAAAAATAATAATAATTGTAAACAGTATGAATATTAAGCTTAATATTATATTAAGCTTTTTTCTAAATCAGTACAACACATTCCATTAATCTTTTTTTTACCATGAAATCAAACATGTTAAACATTAAGTATCACAAAGAAATTTCATTTTTCTCAAATCAATACTAGATCTCATATTAAGTAAATTTTTCTACATCAAGAATGACCAAGAAATCTTTCTATCAGTACACATTTCTAGTCTGGGTTTCCCCATGCTGCCTTCCCGCAGCGCGATTTTATTCACGCTGAAAGGCAGTATGGATACCATAGTCCAGATGTTCGCCTCATTTAGGGAACCAATCACAGAACGGGGAGGGAGCAGCAAGACGATGACGACATCTATGTTGGCAATGAGCTCCGTACAGGCGCATTTGATAGACATTCTTAGCACCCAATAAACGGCGCCGGGCATTCGTAAACCACGCCTCAAATACGAGAAAATGTACATGTGGTTCCCAGACCCAAGTCTTAATGAGAATTGGGTCTGGCGTTAGCCAGGCTAACACATTTCATTAATCTTAACTAAATACCGGTAACACTTTACAATACGGGTGCACTAATAAGCATTAATTCATGCTTAACTAATGCACAGATAATACTGAATTAATGTGTAACTAATGATTATCTAAGCTATTCATTAATGATTACCACATTAGGAACTAATTAAGAGTCTGTATGGTTAATGTATTAGCTCATACATGAATTGGTATTAATTAAATATGTAATTGTGAATTAATTCCCTAATAACTCATTTTTTTAACTAATAGCGTTAATTAATATGTTAATTACCAGAATGAGCCAAAGCCTTGTATTTCAACTTCCAGATAATACAGGTACACATTAATACATGATTAATTACTTCATTGTTAGTGCAAATTCGTGTGTAAATTACTACAATTACTAAATGACTAGTTAATAATGATGTGCCTCAACAAGTAAAGTCATAACATAATGATACCTTTGCAAATCATTAGCTAATGATTCATTAAAGCAGACAACTGGAAGTTGAAGTGCATAGCTTTGACTAATTGTGGTAATTAACACATTAATTTACACTATTAATTAATAAAATAAGTTATTAAGGAATTAATACACAATGACACATTGAATTAATAGCAATTCATGTATTACTTAATCTATTAATCATATAGACTCTTTATTAGTTGCTGATGCAGTAATAATTAATTAATGGTTTAGTTCTTCATGAGTCATACATTAACTCATGATTATCTGTGCATTAGTTAAACATGAATTAATGCATATTAGTGCACCCGTATTGTAAAGTGTTACCTAAATACCTTTAAAACGTTTGATCACAAATACACATTTTAACAGTAAGAATATTAAGCTTAATTATATTAAGCTTTTCTCAAAATCAGTACAACATATTTCATTATCCTTTTTTTACCATGTAAGAAAACATGTTAAATATAAAGTATCACAAAGAAATAAAAAAAAATTCAAATCAATACTAATCTCATTTTAAGTACATTTTTCTACTTTTAAAAACAGTTTTAAACATCAAGAAATTTTCCAGCAGTACACATTTCATTCATTTTAACTTAATACCCTTAAAACATTTGATCACAAACACACATTTCACCAAACACCGTACTACACATCGTATGATTTTAACTTAATACCCTTAAAACATTTGATCACAAACACACATTTCACCAAACACCGTACTACACATTTAATTTGAACTTTTTAAACACTCTTGAGGATCACAAGCAGGGGTGTAGTACCAAATTTTGGGCCCTGGGTACAAACCATCTTGCTGGGCCCCCCTCCGCTAAGTCCAACGGGGGGGGGGGGGGACTATGGACTGTGCGACTTCTCCAACGGGACGGACGGATGGACTTACTGCGCGAGGAGACGGAATTTCGGACGGACTTCTCCGACGGACTTTTAACTTGAGCTCGTCGACTTCTAAGGGCCCCCCCCCCCGCTGCCTCGGACCCTGGGTACTCTGTCCCCTTTTTCCCCCCGGTACCACGCCCCTGATCACAAGTCCACTTGTAAAGATACACTTGTTTGTAAGTTTTTGACACAGCTATGTGTTGTTTTTGGGGATGTTGTAACACCCAAGTGTCATTATTTGACTCACTACTCAAGACTAACAATGTATGGATCTTTGCGTTTACTTTGGTGCATGCTTTTTGAGGCGAAGCATCAGTAATTCCTCTATTTTTCCAAATTAAGTACATTTTAAATGTCAATACTGTACGGTTTCTGTGTGGCACGTTTTTAATACCAGTGTCGTATGATTCACACTTCCATGCGTACACAATCAAAGTTGACTTTGAATGGAGTATTATGAAACCAGGGCAAGAGATGGATTTTCAGGCCCTTGACACATACTCTTGCTGATGATAAATTGTTTGTAATCCTCAAGAGTGTTTAGAAAATTCAAATTACATGTGTAGTAGTACTAGTCTGTGGAATGTGATTTTTTTCTCTCTATATTTGAGAATTAAGCTGAAGAGATTTTCTTTAAAGTTTGTCAAAAGCTCATTCCTACTAGGCAAGTTTATTTTTTTTTATTTTTTTTAATAAAAATAAGGTGGATACTAGGTGGATGCATTTCGTCTGTCCTAGGCTGTAGCTCATTGGAATGCTCCAGATCATTGTGACAGTCCATTTTGTCAAAATCATTGTCATTGTCTATATATTCAGTAGCATCCATATCATCATGAGGTAGAACAAGCTTCCTATGTTTTTGATAGACATGACGCCTGATAGTATATTGTAAAAGATGACTTGCGGTTATTCAGTCCACAAGTGATGCTGAAATTGGGTTCATGGTTGAGAACCAGACCAACATGTTCAACTAGTTTCATGAAGGTGAAGGTTTTTCTTCTACACCTTGTGCATCGATATGGTCGTGGCATTTTCAGCACAGGATATTAATTATTCAGGTGACAGTTATTGGAAGGGGCTGCAGGAAGGTCAATGTATTCTTCATGTACGGTAGATAAGCCATGTTGAAAACATAGTCCACACCATCCACTTTGACAAGTACTTGAAGCCTCTTGGAGAAAGCCATTTTCCTGTCAGTTTCTACCAATTGTATGGTTGGGTATGGAGTATCAGCATCAAACTGTGAGAAGAAAAGAAAATGGCTTAATCTGTCAGTAAAACAATGCAACATCTATCAGAACTGAATAACTGGACCTGTATCAGAGTATTCGAGAGTACAATCCAACCGTCTACATTGACTTTGCATTGCGAGAGGCTGCCTCCTTGTCATTTATGACTTATAACAAAAAAACTAAACTATGTCTTTTAGCTGCTATGTGAAGGTGTAAAGCAAACAAGCTAAAAAACCCAGAAATAAATTTTTATAAGCTGTCAACCACAAAAAAAACGGTTGTTTCAGGACATAAAAGTGGATCAATTGAGACAGAACTAACTTAGTTCTCGAACTACTCTGAGAACTACGCCCGCTGGAACGCGACATGATATTGTCAAAATGCTACAGCTTAGCCTACATAAATATAATATATAAAACTGACATTTGGATATTTTACTTACCAGTGACAAAATGTTTACTGCACTCATAGACATACTGAGTGTCAGGTTCCCACAATTTACCCAATCTTCCTGCTGATGCTTCATGTCTTATTGGCTGTATCCACTTTTGTCTCCTTAAAGGCTGGGTTTTATGGTTCGGAAGCTTATAAAAAATTATTTCTGGGTTTTTTAGCTTGTTTGCTGTACACCTTGTCACACAGAAGCTTTTAGACATTTTTCTATCTTTTGTTATAAGTCATAAATGACAAGGAGGCAGCCTCTCGCAATGCAGTCAATGGAGACGGTTGAATTGTCCCCCTTGAATTGAATTGAGGTGTTATCACCTCCATCTCATGTACAAATTTGTTGAACTCGGGACTGTTTTTTAGCCTTGAAATAAATATAAAATCATGTTCTCTGTGAGGACACACTCTATTGTTTTCCCGTCCACCTCATTTTCTGAAAAAAGAAAGAATGATTAACATGAGCTTGAGGTTTTAACAGCAACAATAAAATCAATGTCTTTTTTAAAATAATTTTTAAACTTTCAATGGAAATTAATCTGTATAAAATATTACTTTAATTTAGAAAATTACACTATAATAACTCTGTACATATACACTCTCAAAAAAAGGTACAAAGCTGTCACTGGGGCAATACCCTAAAGGTACAAAAGCTTAAAGGTAACGTTACCAATATGTACACTTTAAGTAGGCCTAATATGTACAGGGAGTAACGGTAACCGAGTAACCTTTTTTCTGAGTGTATGATTAGAAGCAAACTTATTTAAATTAGCAGCTCAAAGACTAGAAACTTATTTAACGAGATAACCAGTTTTGATAGTAAGTAAACTTTACTTTCTGTTTTTGGAGGGGCTTGACGCACGCCTCTATCTCCGAGCCCTCGCCTCAGTTGACTGCTGCTTAACGTTAACTTATAACTTTTTAGCTTGTGATGACTGACAGGACTAACGTTAAATGATTACTCTCATGGACTAACGTTTAGAACGTTATTTAAATATGTAACATTACCAAATAAAACTGATATAAACAACTCACACGGATGATATTCGTTAATTATTTAATTCCAGACTGGCGTGAGAAGCGTTAAAATACAAACAGGCCAAGCCTTTGCTCGCGTCCGGGGTGAACACGGGTAAGTTAACGTAATGTTAAGTTAGAGTTGTAAGAAAATTCTGGGAAACTGAATTTATAAATCTGTTGGTTTATATTGAGTTTTTGGTGTGTGTTTTTTAAACAAAACGCAATGGTTTTGAACTGTTTCTATGGCCGTTTCACCGCTGGCAGTGTCTCAAGGCGGTAAAGTAAGTTACCGTTATGCTAAAAGTCATATTTTAATTTATGTCTAAAAAAGACAAATAATTGTAATAACAATCAGTTTAAACCGTAATAACAATACGTTGGTTTCGTCAGGTCAGTATTTTCGAAGAAGGGTTTTCCCTCACGCGTCAGTAACGTTGGGCCTAAAGCCTGTTTTATGCTTCTGCGTCGAATCGACAGCGTACCCCGGCAAATCCCTCTGCGTCGCCGCGAACTCCTCTCCGACCCTCTCCTCAGTTGCAGTATTGTTGTAGTACTACTTCGGTAACGCCTTAGAAAACAGTGTAACAGTTTTACAGTATAACTTTCTGTAATTCAAGTGTAAAGCAGGGCTGAGCCTGGTTAGTACCTGGATGGGAGACCTCCTGAGAAAACCTGGTTGCTGCTGGAAGAGGTGTTAGTGAGGCCAGCAGGGGGTGCTCACCCTGTGGTCTGTGTGGGTCCTAACGCCCCAGTATACTGACGGGGACACTATACTGTCAAAGAGCACCATCCTTCGGATGAGACGTTAAACCAGATCCTGACTCTCTGTGGCCATTAAAAATCCCAGTATGTCCTTCGAAAAAGAGTAGGGGTGTAACCCCGGCATCCTGGGCAAATTTGCCCCTTGGCCTCTGTCCATCATGGCCTCCCAATCATACCCATATACTGATTGGCTTCATCACTCTGTCTCCTCTCCACCAGTAAGCTGGTGTGTGGTGGGCGTACTGGCGCAATATGGCTGCCGTCGCATCATCCAGGTGGATGCTGCACACTGGTGGTTGTTGAGGAGATCCCCCCCCCTTCCATAAAGCGCTTTGAGGTCCCAGAAAAAGCGCTATATAAATGTAACAAAATATTATTATTACTACGTCATATCAGAAATACTGCAGTTATATTGCAGTATTATTGTAGTACTACTTCAGTTGTCAGTTGTACTCCATCTATACTGCAATTTTGCTATATTTTTGTGTCCAAAAAACTGAATTTTTCTGCATGTAACAAAAACTGCAGTATTGCTATTAAAAAACTGCAGTCATTTTTTGGCCACACCTGGACACAGTATAAATGACCACAGGACTTCACTTCAGCACCTGAATAGACATGCAGTTGACATATCACACAAGAACAATGATAACACCACTCAGCCACAACAACCTCTTCTCACAGACACAATCTCAGCTGAGCCCTGCCTGCAGAGCTCACCACAGACAGACTGTGACATATTAAAACTGCTCCAAGATTCAGCACCCAAGAACGACTTTCTGGAAAATGGCCAGGGATGCCAGGAACACATTACAGCCTCCGGTAACACCAGAGCAACAGCCCCTCTCACCAGACATGTTATCCCTTTCTCCAGCATCTTCACTTCTGTGCTTCTCAGAGAACATGGAAGAATTGGTGTATGCTGGAACCAAACTATCCCACTCTTTTGCTGTGAGCCCCCAGATATCAACAAAAAAACGTCAGGCCCTGCAACCACCAAAGCCTGCGGGCCCAGCTCCCCCTCACCCTCCCATATCCATATTTTAAAACATTTTATAATAATTATTTTTGTAATTTTTTATAACTGTGAACATTATATTATATTTATTTTACTTGAAGATAGACAACAAAATTCTAATGAGATAAGATTTTTCAGTGTCAATCTTAAAAATAAAATTTACATTTCTGGAATGTGGAAGAACGGTATATGTCCAGTTAATGTCTGTTATTATCATCTGAAAAATATTGCAAGAATTAGATGCTTTGTTTCCAGTCAAGACTTAGAGAAACTTGTGCATGCTTTCATCACCAGCAGGGTGGATTATTGTAATGGACTGCTCTGCAGACATTAATAGGCAAAACCTTGGCAAAAAAGGAGAGCAAACAGTGTCTCCAATTTTCGTTAGTGGACATAAAAGTTTTTTACGCATAATTTTGCCCCTTAATTAAAGCTGCATTTGGATCTCAACCTTCGTGTCTCGGAGCAGTTTGTGACACTGAGGTTAAATTATTTGATTAGAGAGCTTTTCCCCAATAGAGACAAAGTAATTATTAAAGTTATTTGCTAAATCAATTTCATTTGTAAAATTATTACCTAGATATGAATGTATGCCCACAGCATTTGGGAGCATAGTGCTGTTTCAGCTCTTGTTAAGGACTTCATTTAGTACTTTCCAGGACCTCTTTGAGACACCCTGTGATGCTTTTATGAGGTATGTATAGTGGTTACTTTTACGAGGTATGTATAGTGGTTACTTTTACTTTTACCAATTATATGTGTAAGTTTATTCCTGTAGCTAGTGTATTTTTCCTTGGTCATAGCACTTGGGTTTTTTAAGGAACGTTTATAATGTTTTTGTGGGTGATAGATTTTAAAGGAGAACTCCGGTCAATTTTAACAATCAGCTAATTTTTTTTGTAAATTTGGAGTGCTGTTAGTACAGAGAACAACAACAAAAATTGGTGTTGCCTATGTGACACTCCGGCGAGGACAGACTAAACACCGACTACGCCACCCTGGGAATTTCACCCAGAGAATGATTTTACTACCCAAGCTCTATAAATCTAACAGTTAAAGACACACAGATACGTATACAATAGAGCCAAAGACAATGTTCAATTTTGAAGGCACAACATTTATTAATTTAAATAATTTAACAGTTTAAAACAGTCATCTCTCCAGGGAAGAGAACACAAAAAAAAAGAAAAAAAAGAAAGAAAAGAAAGAAACAAACTTGCTGAGGCTTACCGATGGAGGCAAAGGACTCAAAAGGTAGTAAAAGATCCAAGGAAACCCCCCAGTAAACACACAAACACCCCAATAAACACCAATGCAAACAGGGAAGTCAACAGCACTCCAAACGGGGATAATGCCACCCTGACACCAATACCACCATCGGCTCTCAGTTCTATAACAAAAAAAAGAAACAAACAGAAAATGCGCACAACCACACTCTTTCAACAAAGGTTTACCAAAAAGAAAATACAGAAATCGAAGAAAAGCAATATTTTTCTTATCACAAAAACAAACAAATCAATAAACATTTCTCAATTCCATAAAAGAAACCAAAACAAAAATAAACTTAATCACAAAATACAAAATGACTGCCAAAACCAACAATGGTTATAGTACGGCAGTATAAAGAAAACTAATATATATATAAACATCCAATAACTCCAAAAAAAGAGAAATCAAGTGAAATATAAATACAATTTTAGTCTAAATTGAAATCAAAACAAAAGAAACCCAAAAGAAAGCAGACCCAAAGAAAGAAAAACTTCTTAAATCGACAAAATTATAATGTAAAGCCCCAACCCCTCGAGCGATTCACGTCTCATAAAAACAATGGCAAGCAACAAATGCCACATACTATTGGCCATACAGCCGTAACGACCCAGTGGCCTCACTCGCTGATACACTTATGCCTTTTACACAAACGAGGCAGTGGCCCGGGCAAAGTGGCACATATAACAGACGGAGACAGATAAAACACAGACATATATAAAAAAACAGCACCTTAAACAGGCAAAAATACACAATATAGCCGTCAGGCACAAAGGCAAAGGCAAAACAGCAGCCAGCGAATCGGTCCTGTGCAGCTAGTGATGATCTCCGGCTAAACTGGCCTCATCCTTGTTAGCCATCATTCAGACATAACTGAGGGAAAAAGCTCGACGAGTGCCCACAGCACTGGTAATGCATTGTGTTCAGCGGTTCAATAAATTGAACGACGAGATGAAAGTTCGTCCATCCGACCGGAGATCTGTTAGCGCAGCACAGCACCGCACACGGGGAACGAGACCAGGAAGCACAACGCAACTTCCTGTCACCAATGAGCAAGAGACCGTCAGAAGGATTACTCGATATTTATAGGGCGGAGCTTCACACGGGGAGTGACCAAAGGAACGCCAGCTCATTACACTAACTCATACTGCCACAATCTACCCCATCTTTTGGATCGTCGACCCGACGACGGACCACTTATTACAAGTTTCCAGCCTTGACGGCTACAACACGATCACGGAGGAACTCGGCACAAGGCCTCTGCCTTGACGGCTACCTAACGAGAACAAGTGATACACACGTTCTCTATCACGACTGCTAAAAACACAAAGGAGGCACCGGTTACAGGTCCTCTGCCTTTATGGCTAATCAACCAGAACAGGTGATACACGAGTTCTGATAAAAAAACGGCTAAACACGAGAAACAAGCGATACACGAGTCCTCGTACATGCCGGCTAAAAACATGAGTAAGGCACTGGTTACAGGTCCTCTGCCCTTACGGCTAATCAACCAGAACAGGTGATACACGAGTTCTGATAAAACGGCTAAACACGAGAAACACATGAGAGAGACTTGCTACAAGTCCTCTTGCCTTGACGGCTACATGACGAGAAACACATGGGAGAAACTTGCTACAAGTCCTCTTGCCTTGACGGCTACATGACAAGAAACACATGAGAGAGACTTGCTACAAGTCCTCTTACCTTGACGGCTACACAACGAGAAACACATGAGAGAGACTTGCTACAAGTCCTCTTGCCTTGACGGCTACATGACGAGAAACACATGAAAGAGACTTGCTACAAGTCCTCTTGCCTTGACGGCTACACGACGAGAAACACATGAGAGACTGGTTACAAGTGCTCTGCCATGACGGCTACACAAGAAACACTAGAGCCACTGGTTACAAGTGCTCTGCCATGACGGCTACACAAGAAACACTAGAGACACTGGTTACAAGTGCTCTGCCATGACGGCTACACAAGAAACACGAGAGCCACTTGGTACAAGCGCTCTGCCATGACGGCTACACAAGAAACACTAGAGACACTGGTTACACGTGCTCTGCCATGACGGCTACACAAGAAACACGAGAGCCACTTGGTACAAGCGCTCTGCCATGACGGCTACACAAGAAACACTAGAGACACTGGTTACAAGTGCTCTGCCATGACGGCTACACAAGAAACACGAGAGCCACTTGGTACAAGCGCTCTGCCATGACGGCTACACAAGAAACACTAGAGACACTGGTTACAAGTGCTCTGCCATGACGGCCACGCCTGCTCCCGGCGCAGTTTCTCATTATCTGCTCTCATCTGCTCCACTAAGTCCCTCAACTCTGGTATCTCTCCCTCCATACTTACCCCACCCAACAAAGGGAAACTCTACCGTTAGGAGATAGGAAGACGGGGGAAAGTCGCCGGCTGCTGTTTTGCCTGTAACACAACAAAAAACGAAAAAAAAACAAAAACAAACAATACAACAAAATTGAACACGTCTTTGGCATCAAATTGTAACCCTGCCGACTATACGCCAAATGTGGCACTCCGGCGAGGACAGACTAAACACCGACTACGCCACCCTGGGAATTTCACCCAGAGAATGATTTTACTACCCAAGCTCTATAAATCTAACAGTTAAAGACACACAGATACGTATACAATAGAGCCAAAGACAATGTTCAATTTTGAAGGCACAACATTTATTCATTTAAATAATTTAACAGTTTAAAACAGTCATCTCTCCAGGGAAGAGAACACAAAAAAAAAAGAAAGAAAAGAAAGAAACAAACTTGCTGAGGCTTACCGATGGAGGCAAAGGACTCAAAAGGTAGTAAAAGATCCAAGGAAACCCCCCAGTAAACACACAAACACCCCAATAAACACCAATGCAAACAGGGAAGTCAACAGCACTCCAAACGGGGATAATGCCACCCTGACACCAATACCACCATCGGCTCTCAGTTCTATAACAAAAAAAAGAAACAAACAGAAAATGCGCACAACCACACTCTTTCAACAAAGGTTTACCAAAAAGAAAATACAGAAATCGAAGAAAAGCAATATTTTTCTTATCACAAAAACAAACAAATCAATAAACATTTCTCAATTCCATAAAAGAAACCAAAACAAAAATAAACTTAATCACAAAATACAAAATGACTGCCAAAACCAACAATGGTTATAGTACGGCAGTATAAAGAAAACTAATATATATATATAAACATCCAATAACTCCAAAAAAAGAGAAATCAAGTGAAATATAAATACAATTTTAGTCTAAATTGAAATCAAAACAAAAGAAACCCAAAAGAAAGCAGACCCAAAGAAAGAAAAACTTCTTAAATCGACAAAATTATAATGTAAAGCCCCAACCCCTCGAGCGATTCACGTCTCATAAAAACAATGGCAAGCAACAAATGCCACATACTATTGGCCATACAGCCGTAACGACCCAGTGGCCTCACTCGCTGATACACTTATGCCTTTTACACAAACGAGGCAGTGGCCCGGGCAAAGTGGCACATATAACAGACGGAGACAGATAAAACACAGACATATATAAAAAAACAGCACCTTAAACAGGCAAAAATACACAATATAGCCGTCAGGCACAAAGGCAAAGGCAAAACAGCAGCCAGCGAATCGGTCCTGTGCAGCTAGTGATGATCTCCGGCTAAACTGGCCTCATCCTTGTTAGCCATCATTCAGACATAACTGAGGGAAAAAGCTCGACGAGTGCCCACAGCACTGGTAATGCATTGTGTTCAGCGGTTCAATAAATTGAACGACGAGATGAAAGTTCGTCCATCCGACCGGAGATCTGTTAGCGCAGCACAGCACCGCACACGGGGAACGAGACCAGGAAGCACAACGCAACTTCCTGTCACCAATGAGCAAGAGACCGTCAGAAGGATTACTCGATATTTATAGGGCGGAGCTTCACACGGGGAGTGACCAAAGGAACGCCAGCTCATTACACTAACTCATACTGCCACACCTACACTGTTTTTTTTAATTTTTAAATGCACAAAATTTAAAACCTCTTTTTAAAATTTGCACCCTGTTGACTTAAATGGGGCAAGTTTTAAACCTGCTTTTAGCCTCTTAACATCCTTGATGTGTCATTACAAGTGCACAGTCATGTGAGTGATTTTATTCAGAGTGAACATGGTGAATCTGACTGCAGTATATGTGAGAGATATGAATAAAAATGTTAATTCAGCCAGCTCACATACCTGTATTTACTTCCTGTTTTCGGTCGAAGTCCACAGTAGTCGATTGTCGAGTTTGCGTGCGCGATCATTGGCAACTAAGCAACAGTAGAGACTCTGACTGTCAGCCGGTGACGGTGTTGTGTAGGGATGTGCATCTCCATAGCTGAGCGATGCGATACGCATCTCGATGCACAGCCAACGATTCGATACATTAAAGATACATATAAGCATCTACCGCTCACATATTTAACAGTGAAACAATCTAAGGATGCTCAGGGATAAACAATAAAGAAATGTTCCTAATGTGATTTCAGCAGGTAGGCTAACAGTGACCAGAAAGCAGGTGCTGTTTTAACATAAACAATAATAAAAATAAACTTTCACAAACAGGTCTTTCATAACTGTATTCAAATGAAATATATATATATATATATATATATATATATATATGAAAAACGATTATTTGCAGTCACAGGCTTCTGTAAACCAGATTAACTTAAATGTCCTACTTTAAGGTTTAAATGTATAGGTGATATCAGGAAACGCCTCGCACTCGTATGTGTTGTGATGCGTCATATTCACGTAGCCTACAGCAGCGTCAGCAGTGGTGATGAGAGAACGCGCTCGAGCAACAGTTTAGAAAGAAGAAATCAATCTAGTCGAACTGGACGCGCGAATGAGGCGAAAATCGCTGGAGCTCCAGACCCGCGTCAACGCGTCTTTACATTGACTTAACATGGAAATCTCCCGCTACAGGCGCTCCATCTGCGTCCGGTGTGAACGCAGCAGTTACATAATGGTCACAAATGATTGGTCACTTTCTAAATAGTAAACGTATAACGCATCTACTAATAATTATATATGAATAAATCGTTTTTTACCGATGCAGATATGTTAGAACCGATGCATCGCGATACAAATGCCAACTTGTATCCGATGCACACTTATTTAAATCGATGCATCGCATCGTTAGCTTTTATGCCGATGCACCGATGCGAATCGATTAATCTTACCATCCCTAGTGCTGTGTGGTGTTCTTAGAATATCAGCTCAAATGGATAGTTAATCCGAATCAGATGTTGAACACACAGAGGAGGTTTTTGAGTTGTTTGATTGTGGTTATCTGTTCAAAAAAGATGTTGAGAGAACGGCACAAACAGAGGATGCTGCTTCAAGGGTACGGTGTGCAGGGACATGGTGATGCTCCTGTTGATACTGTATCGCAATGACCACAGAGGAAGAAAGCCTGTGCTTTTCCTGTGCCAAGGAATGGGATCTCATACAGCCTGGTCTGTATGGGTCCCCAGATAACGGACATTGTTTCACCCACACAGAGAGATTTCCCCATCTGATCTACAAGGATGTTCTTGAAACTTTTTTTTTTTGTCCCGAAAGTAAATTGGAAGAAGCAACCTAAACCGGACGGACCTGATGGCCAGCTGTCTAATGAGTGAGTACAACAGGCTTTCCTGAGTCTGTCCTAGCTTTGGTACATTTATTTTTTTTGGTAAATAGATGCACCAATTCGTCAATAAACTGACCAAATTTTGCCCTTCCTCACCTCCAACCAATGCAGACTCATGGCCTACCGGGTGATTCTAGAGTGGGCTCTGAGAGGAGAGTGCCTTGGCCGTGGCATCAGAATAACATTGCCTAGCTGTGTTGTAGCAGCAATCAGACAAGAGTACCCCTCCCCCACTGGAATTTACACAGGATTCAAAGAGGCAGGGAAATCTAATATTATAAAGGGAGTCTAATATTATGATTTCTGGTAATACTTCGTATTGGCATTACTAGGCATAAACAAAGCAGTTGCACCGTTCTATTTTGAAAAGGTATGAAAATACAGGTCCTTCTCAAAAAATTTGCAGTTCATTATTTTCCATAATGTAATGATAAAAATTAAACTTTCATATATTTTAGATTCATTGCACACCAACTGAAATATTTCAGGTCTTTTATTGTTTTAATACTGATGATTTTGGCATACAGCTCATGAAAACCCAAAATTCCTATCTCAAAAAATTAGCATTTCATGAAAAAGTTCTCTAAACGAGCTATTAACCTAATCATCTGAATTAACTAATTCACTCTAAACACCTGCAAAAGATTCCTGAAGCTTTTAAAAACTCCCAGCCTGTTTCATTACTCAAAACCGCAATCATGGGTAAGACTGCCGACCTGACTGCTGTCCAGAAGGCCATCATTGACACCCTCAAGCAAGAGGGTAAGACACAGAAAGAAATTTCTGAACAAATAGGCTGTTCCCAGAGAAGTCTGTGGGAAGGAAAAAGTGTGGCAAAAAACGCTGCACAACGAGAAGAGGTGACCGGACCCTGAGGAAGATTGTGGAGAAGGACCGATTCCAGCCCTTGGGGGACCTGCGGAAGCAGTGGACTGAGTCTGGAGTAGAAACATCTAGAGCCAGCGTGCACAGGCGTGTGCAGGAAATGGGCTACAGGTGCCGCATTCCCCAGGTCAAGCCACTTTTGAACCAGAAACAGCGGAGAAGCGCCTGACCTGGGCTACAGAGAAGCAGCACTGGACTGTTGCTCAGTGGTCCAAAGTACTTTTTTCGGATGAAAGCAAATTTTGCATGTCATTCGGAAATCAAGGTGCCAGAGTCTGGAGGAAGACTGGGGAGAAGGAAATGGCAAAATGCCCGAAGTCCAGTGTCAAGTACCCACAGTCAGTGATGGTCTGGGGTGCCATGTCAGCTGCTGGTGTTTGTCCACTGTGTTTTATCAAGGGCAGGGTCAATGCAGCTAGCTATCAGGAGATTTTGGAGCACTTCATGCTTCCATCTGCTGAAAAGCTTTATGGAGATGAAGATTTCATTTTTCAGCACGACCTGGCACCTGCTCACAGTGCAAAAACAACTGGTAAATGGTTTACTGTGCTCAATTGGCCTGCCAACTCTCCTGACCTGAACCCCATAGAGAATCTGTGGAATATTGTGAAGAGAAAGTTGAGAGACGCAAGACCCAACACTCTGGATGAGCTTAAGGCCGCTATCGAAGCATCCTGGGCCTCCATAACACCTCAGCAGTGCCACAGGCTGAATGCCTCCATGCCACACCGCATTGAAACAGTCATTTCTGCAAAAGGATTCCCGACCAAGTATTGAGTGCATAACTGAACATAATTATTTGAAAGTTGACTGACTTTTTTTGTATTAAAAACACTTCTTTTATTGGTCGGATGAAATATGCAATTTTTTTTAGATAGGAATTTGGGGTTTTCATGAGCTGTATGCCAAAATCATCAGTATTAAAACAATAAAAGACCTGAAATATTTCAGTTGGTGTGCAATGAATGTAAAATATATGAAAGTTTAATTTTTATCATTACATTATGGAAAATAATTAACTTTATTGCTAATATGCTTTATATGCTAATTTTTTTAGAAGGACCTGTATATATATATATATATATATATTGCACTATTGAAGTTGTATAAATACATTGTAAGAATGTCAGTTGTACAGTTCTATAATAAATTGCAAACACCTGACTGTTATCAGTGGTATTGTCATTACTAGGAATAAACATAGAACAGTTATGTTATGAGTAATATAATATTAATATTACTTATATTACTAAATAATAAGTAATAATATCTATATAGTAAAAGTAAAATTGAATAAGTAAATTGCAAAAATAAGTAAATTTTACAGTTTTGTAATATATTGCAAACATATGTCTGTTATGAGTGGTTTTATAATATAACAGTATACACATTCAATTTTTGCTTTTGTGTCTTTACTTCAACAACAACAAAATGTTTTTTTAAATTATCACAATATAGACAATCAAGGTGAAGTTTGCACAGTGCAGTGTGTGGTTTTATACATAACCATGGCACAACATAGTCTGAAGTGTAGAAAGAACAAATAATTCAGTACTGTTAACCTAGGCCTAGAACATGCTCATATAACGCAACCTGGCTTGAGCAACCAGGTCACTCTTATCCACCCGTGGAAATGGGGCTATATTGTGAAGCAGTTGCCGCCTCCTCTTTCGATGACAGGGTAAGGACTCAGAGAATACTATGGTGCTGTCTTCTCTCCTCCTCCAGACACGCTCCATCAGGTCATCGCGGAATGCCTGATTTGTACGTTCATACATGGGCTTTGCCACCCATTGGTGAGACTGCCGCGAGTAAACAAATTTGTGCTTCGGTTGTCCTGACAAAAATCACAATGACAAACAATAACTGACTATGTAGTATGTGGTTAGAAGTTCTCCAGTGGTTTTGTCACTATAGAGTGGCTCAGATGATAATGATACCAGGCCTCACAATAATGTACATTTTCCCTTTTTTAAGCACAAAACTGCATGACATAAAAACACTTCAATGTGTCTAAAGTTTTACCAGTATGTTTGAAGAGTGCCATCTGTCTCAAATCTCTAAGGAGATTGCTGACGATCACCACACCCTTCAGTGCAAGAAAACATGATGAATCTGACTTCAGCCACCTCTTCCGCCTCTGTTGCGCTTCTGTCAGGGTTGGGTGACCGCAGGTGTACTGAACACCATCTTCTTCCCATCTATGTACACCACGTATATAATCATCGGTTCTTTGTTTGGCAGTCTGGTAAATACATAAGACTGTATTTCGAAGTTGCGTACACACTTCAGGGCTGCAAAAGGATGAATAAAAAAGAAGGCTAATTGCTCACACACTCCGGGGCTGCAAAAGATGAACAAAAGAAAAGGCTAACCAAGGCAGTCTGTTAGCCTGGTTAAGTGCTTACCTGTCAGATGCAATCGTGCACAATGATTGGTGAATAGCGTTAGTTTAACGAAAAGATGCTATATATTATTTTGCTTCAGCAACTGATTCAAATCATTTCCTGCCTCCCTGATGGTGAGCCTGGCAGGGAACAGCAGGGCTGGCTTAACCCTCTGTGGTCTGAGGTGTTTTTAAGGCCTTTGAGGTGTTTTGACATGCTCTGACATTTGTGCTTATTTCAGCTACTTACAACATACCATTGGCCAACATGTAATTTGGCTGTATTCAGCACAAACTCTGCTACAATAATATGTGAGCAAAATAGATGTACATGTTTGCATTTTATAGAAAAAAAATATTATGCGTGGTTAGTAAGTTTTGGGAAAAAAATTGTCACCGCAATAAGGCCATATAACACATACTGAACAGTTGTCCACAAGACTTTTGAGTTACTATTCTTGTAGGCTAGAATTTTTACTACAAAATGATGTGAAAATCATTCTGACCACTCTTTCACAAACAACAATATAACAATTAACATTTTGTAAGTCAGTTTTTGTGTCAGCACTGCTGTATGCGTGGGAGTGTCAATGGCCATGAATATTAATGAGATTCACACCAGGGGAGACAAAAGACACTCCCCCAAAGGCTAATGCCCCATCAATGTGCTGTGAGGCAACCTGAACAAAGAATGACAGGAGATGCAAAGGTTTGGTTTTTCAATCTGTTTTATTGTAATTCCTAGAACACATTACTATTTTTTATATTTTTTTAAATATTAAGCAGCACAACTGTTTTCAACATTGATTTTTTTAAAACAAATCATCATATCAGAATGATTTCTGAAGGATCATGTGACACTGAAGACTGAAGTAATGATGAATCACAGAACAACAGAACAACATTTTAAGGCTATTTTAGACTGTAATACTATTTCACAATATTACTGGGTTTTTTGTTTTGTTTGTTTTTTAATCAAATATACGCAGACGTGATGAGCATCAGAGACTTCTAAAACATTAAAAAAGTTAGCAAACTTTTGATGGATACCTGTATAAAATTCTACATATACCCATCCATTTATATTTGCTGATAACACAATCAAAGAAGCTGTATTATTATCATTATCAATCACTAATGGCCATGGATAAAAAAAAAAGACAAAAAGTTTTTGTAATTTCACACAAGAATGGGTACTTGTATATTATGACGATGTAAACACAATTACATTTCATCTGTAAATATTATGTCTGTGCACTTACTCAGTATGATTCTCGATCGCACTGAGAACTGAATGACACGCGTGCTCCTCTGCGGTGCTGGAGAAGAAGAGCGTGATGCAGACACAATCCTACAACAACAACAAAAACTGTTAGCATACATAATCCAAAGTAAACTGTGGGCAATTAATGGGTATGGACGAACAATGTATATCTATTGATGGGCCATAGGAGAGAGAAATATCTATTTATGGGCCATACACCGCGAGAATCTGCTGATGGGCCATAACGTATAGACCGCGCGCATTTAGAGCATTTCAAACATTTACACCTGTATTCACAATCATCTGTGCAGTATTTTAGCAGGATAAGCAGTGTCATAGGCTAACCAAAACAGAACATTTATATATAAAAATATAATGTCTAGTATTTAGACAGTATTTTACCGGAAGCTGAAATATATTTGCACTAAATCACATTATATTTAGGCTACACCTAAGCAGATATTCGCAAATAAGCTACATTACGCATAAGCTAATCAAAACTGAGTGAAATATATTTAATATACAAATGTTTAGAGAGTAACGTTATCATATTGAAAGTTTACACTTGAGCATGTACACGAATGTTATATTGTAAGGCAATACTAAGCAAAATATAGTCTGAAAACATGAGTTCTATATGATCAGAAAAATAATTATATAACACTAAACAATATAACACTTACTCCGAACTTGTATCCTCGGCGGGATCAATTCTCTCTTCAAAATGCAGCCGTTCGTCGTCTTGAGTTGTTCAGGGCCCTGATCAGTTCTGCTTTTTCCAACTTACTTTTGGAGGCATGATTTAGCAGGATAGTACAGTTTATTCCGGTTTGAGTGAAGTTTCAGTAGAAATACTTGGTTAAAGTAGTTAATGCAACAGAAGTTGTGGGAGCATTTGGCTTAGCGTGTCTGTCTAGCTACGTCACATCCTGTTCTCTGCCTCTCATGGCCTCTGGTAGTGTTATTGCTGCTATAACACTCAGGCCCCCTGACAGCACCTTCTGCAGTAAAGGCAGATAATCCACTCCTAAGTGGCACCAGAATAACAGGACAGGGGATGAAGGGGGAATAAACCATTTAGAATAAAATACATTACCAGAAAAGAAAAAAAACCTTAAAAAAAACGTCTCGGTTACTAGTGTAACCCTCGTTCCCTGAGGGAGGGAACGGGAGACGCAACGTCGACGTGACGACGAAATTGGGATCACTTCAGGGAGCCCTATCAACCTCGAGTATCTATAGAACAAGCCAATGAACGTTGGCGTGCGTGAAGCATCACGCTCCCCCGCCCTGCAGCGCGGGCATAAACAGGAAGCAGGCGCACGCACAGATTGTTTTTCGCTGAGGAGCCGAGATTGAGACGGCCGTACAGCGATGGTCAGCAACCGTGGCGACGGGACGTTGCGTCTCCCGTTCCCTCCCTCAGGGAACGAGGGTTACACTAGTAACCGAGACGTTCCCTTTCGGTCGCTCACGTTCGACGCAACGTCGACGTGACGACGAAATTGGGATCCCATGGAAAACGCCACGGATGCTGCCACATCCAGCGCCCTACGGAAGACTCTCAGACCCCCAACTGGCTAGGGCGGAAGACCTGCGTAGAGGAAGTTCGGACTGCTGTTCCGTTACAACCCACACAGTGGAACTCTTGGATAACACTGGGAAAGCGAACCCCTCCAGGGGAGAGGGACGCTGCGGAGCCACATCCTGCCCGAAGGGAGGTAACATGTGGAGAATACACATATGGACTGGCCGAAGGGGCAGTGCAACATATGGAATGTCACTGGGGTGGCTCCAGCCTGAGAAGGGGGACGTAGCACCAGACAGTGACGGCAGAGTGGACTCTGCCAAGGGAAGACACGGGCTCACCGCAGGGAGCTGATCGTGGAAGAATACGCATATGAGATCGCCGCAGGGATCATCACATATGGAACCCAGTCTAGCACAAGTTACACAAGCATACGAGCACTAGACCTGGCGTCGGACGCTCCGCAACGTCCGACTGCCGAAGGGGTGCGGAGGAACTCAACAGGGTTCGCCTAGTGGGGAACTCGACTGGAGCAAAGAAGCGCACGTATCCGCTCCATGTGGAGGGGAGTGGCGCAGCAAGCCGACACAAGAGCGGGAACTTCGGTGTTACCGGCTGGTTGAAGCGAGCACACAGGAAGAAACCGGCTCAACATGTAGGCTATAAAACCTAGCGAACGTGTTAGGTGTCGCCCAGCCCGCAGCTCTACAGATGTCTGTCAGCGAGGCGCCGTGTGCCAGCGCCCTGGAAGAATTGACACCCCGAGTGGAGTGGGCTCTCAAACTGGGCGGGCAAGGCACGCCTTGAACTTCATAAGCCAAGGTGACGGAATCCACTATCCAGTGGGCCATCCTCTGCTTGGAGACAGCCTTCCCTTTCTGCTGGCCTCCGTAACAGACGAAGAGCTGATCTGAGGTCCTGAGGCTTTGCGTTCTGTCCACGTACAGATGCAGAGCGCGAACGGGACAGAGAAAAGCCAGGGCTGGGTCTGCCTCCTCCGAAGGCAGCGCTTGCAGGTTCACCACCTGGTCCCGGAAGGGAGTGGTGGGAACCTTGGGCACATATCCGGGCCGGGGTCTCAGGATCATGTGAGAGTTAGCCGGGCCGAATTCCAGGCACGATTCGTCGACCGAAAATGCATGCAGGTCCCCTATCCTCTTGATGGAGGCCAATGCAACCAGGAGTACTGTCTTAGGACAGAATTTTTAAGTCTGCTGACTGAAAAGGCTCCAAGGGTGGTCTCTGAAGTGCCGAAAGGACCAGAGACAAATCCCAAGAGGGTATAGAGAGTGGGCGAGGAGGATTCAGTCTCCTCGCCCCCCTCAGGAACCTGACGATCAGGTCGTGCTTCCCCATTGACTTACCTTCAACTGCATCGTGATGTGCGGCGATAGCGGCAACATACTTTAAGGGTGGAGGGAGACAGCCTTCGCTCCAACCCATCTTGCAGGAAGGAAAGCACGGCTCTGATCGAGCAATATTGGGGGTTCTCCTCGTGAGAGGAAGACCAGTCAACGAACAGGTTCCACTTCAACGCATAGAGGCGCCTCATAGAGGGGCCTCTAGCGGAAGTGATGGTGTCAACTACCGCTTGGGGTAGGTCACCTAGAACCTCCGCATCCCGTCCAGGGACCAGACATGGAGTTTCCAGAGATCCGGACGCGGGTGCCACAGGGTGCCCCGTCTCTGAGAGAGCAGGTCCTCTCTCAGAGGAATGGGCCAGGGAGGAGCTGTCGCGAGGAGCACCAGTTCCGGGAACCAGGTCCGGTTGGGCCAGTACGGCGCAACTAACAAGACTAGCTCCTCGTCCTCCCTGACTTTGCACAAGTCTGTGCAAGAAGGCTCACTGGGGGAAACGCATACTTGCGTAGGCCCGGGGGCCAGCTGTGTGCCAGAGCATCCATGCCGAGGATCCTCGGTCAGGGAGTAGAACAACTGGCAGTGAGACGTGTCCGGGGCGGCAAACAGATCTACCTGTGCGGTCCCGAAGCGCCTGAAGATCAGCTGGACCACCTGGGAATGGAGTCGCCATTCTCCCGGTAGCACCTACTGCCGTGAGAGCTCGTCGGCTGCACGGTAGAGCAGGCTCAGAATAACATGGCATGAAGCGACTTCAGATGCTTCTGACTCCAACGGAGGAGATGGCGGGCGAGTTGTAACATGCGGCGGGAGCGTAGACCAGTTTGACGGTTGATGTACGCAACGGTCGCAGTGCTGTCCGTACGGACCAGAACATGCTTGCCTAGTAGCAGCGTTTTGAAGCGGCCCAGCGCAAGATGAACTGCTAACAACTCGAGGCAGTTGATGTGCCAATGCAGTTGAGGCCCCGTCCACAGACCTGAAGCTGCATGCCCGTTGTACGTGGCCCCCCAGCCGGTGGCAGAGGCATCCGCGGAGACCACAGAATGCCTGGACACTTGTTCCAGGGGAACACCTGCCCTCAGGAACGAAGGGTCTGACCACAGGCTGAGAGTTTGGCGACCGTGCGGGATTACTTGGACCCGGCACAAGCCGCTCTGCCACGGCCATCTCGGGACTCGATCGTGAAGCCAGTGTTGGAGCGGTCTCATATGAAGCAATCCGAGCGGCGTAACCGCGGCTACAGATGCCATATGCCCCAGGAGCCTCTGAAAAAGTTTCAGTGGTGCTGCTGTTCTGCGTGAGAGAGTGCTCACGCAGTTCAACACTGACTGGACGCGGACCTTCGTGAGGCGCGCTGTCATGTTGATCGAGTCCAGCTCCATACCGAGAAAAGAGATCCTCTGCCCGGGGGTGAGTTTGCTCTTTTCCCAGTTGACCCGAAGCCCTAGGTGGCTGAGGTGACTGAGCACCATGTCCCTGTGTTTGCACAACTGCTCTCTCGACTGGGCGAGAATAAGCCCAGAGAATAAGTCGTTGAGGTAGTTGAGAATGCGAACGCCAAGCTCGCACATTGGGAGCAATGGCCGCGACTTCCGTGAAGACACGGGGCGACAGGGCCAGCCCGAAGGGTAAGACTTGTACTGATATGCCCGACCCTCGAACGCAAAGCGAAGAAACGGTCTGTGTCGAGGGAGAATCGAGACATGAAAGTACGCGTCCTTCAGGTCGATCGCTGCAAACCAATCTTGGGGACGGATGCATTTGAAAATGCGTTTCTGCGTAAGCATCTTGAACGGCAGCCTGTGAAGGGACCGATTCAGGACACGCAGGTCCAAGATAGGTCGTAACCCACCTCTTTTATTGGGTACAAGAAGTACGGGCTGAGAAGCCGGTCTTCATATCGGCTGGAGGGGCCGGCTCGATTGCGTCCTTCGCCAGTAGGACTGCAATCGCTACCCGGTGGAGGCCGGGGGATGCCGAGCGAACTGAATCGCATAGCCGAGTCTGACGATACGGATGAGCCAGCGAGACGGGCTGTGAAGCACTTACCAGGCTCCCAGAACCATGCAAGCGGGAGCAACGGCACGACAGACGTACCCGAGGTGGGGCAGCGCGGCGGAATGCAGGGACCCGACTCGGACGGCATAGCGGCCCGAAGTGGGGTCTGAGTGTACAACACTAACCTGACTCCACCGATCGGCAGGGGATGAGTGAGACGGCATAGGCGCGGCCTCGAGCACATCAAGCTACCGCTGGCGAAGCAAGAGGGGGCAGAGGGTGGCAAGGCATAGCGTCGCACACCGCCAACCTCGCTCTCTTGGGACCCAGAGAAGAGAAGCTGCTTTGCTGAGAATTTGGGACCGCTGGTGAGACGCCAGTGGAGGAACAGAATGATTTAACGAAGTTATCCACCCGGCCCTCCTCCGGGGGAGAGCAGCTGACTCTGGGTCGCCCGTCTCAGGGCTGAGACGGGTGGTGCCGTCGACCTGCGAAAGCTCAACGTCACAGTAGAGCTGGCTGTGGCGGAGTTTTTTTTTTTTTTGCAGGGGACTGACACCCTTGGCGACAAACAGACTGAGGGCCCACCAGTGACTCAGTGAGCACATGTGGTAAGCTTTTAGTTACCTCAGCCTGCTTTTGAACTGGGGAGAACCGCTGGGCACCGTCTCCAACAGTGTCGCCGAAGGCCACCTCGCTAGATGGGGGCATCGCGAAAACGAACTTTGGCGATGCCTCACACCAATGCAAGGTTAGCCAGGGGGCGCTTCTGGACCACTAGGGTGGGCATCATCTGGCCGAGGGCCAGCGCTGTGACTTTAACACGGTTAGTCACCAGGCGCAGCTCAACCCCGACTCAGAACTACCCTCATGCATTATGACTGTTTGGTCACATGCAGGGAAAAGGCGGTCTGCAGTAGCACCACCGTCCCACTACTGAGGGTAGTGAGAGAGGAAAAACTTTCTGCAGCTTTTGGCACTAATGAGACGCCATACTGGCACCAAAATGCTTTCATACTGCAAAAGGGTTTTTCACACACATCCGGGAAGGCATGGGGCGGGGCAAGGCGATTATGCGTTGCACTGCGCCCTCAGCGTAACCGGGAAAGCATGGCTGTCAAGTCTGAATCTGATTCAGCATGAGTATGCGCACCATTATAATGGGAGCTCAGCATCATCATTTCCAGAGCGAAACAGCACTCTCTCTGATGCAGCGATCGACGTCTAATCCTCCCCTGTAGCCCTGAATGAAATGCTAGGTCCATCATGAGAAAGACCAGCATCCCATCCAAAGCTGCCAGGCATGTGAGACAATGAATGTGGCCATCAACTTGACGGCACACAGCACGATCAGCGTGCTGACGTGATTATGTTCTCACAAGATAATACAACCACCCACAAACAGAGTCTCACATGTCTGCGATGCGATAGAGGAGTGAGGGGCCCACACGGATTGGTTACCGGGCGGGGAAGCCCTCACTATAATCCTCTGGTCACCCTGGCTATACGCAGAAGTAGCCTTTTTCTGGTGCACCAGAAAAAGAACTAGATCGGGGCATAGGCGAGGGGACTCCACCTCGTTTGAGGCACTCGAGTCTCGACCGCGCATCTAGAGCTCCGAACGACGCGCGCTGGGTTGCCGTGACAACCCGCGCTGTCAGCTGGCAGCTCGACGGCACACGGCACGCTGAACACTTAAACCTTAATGAGAAAGGCAAGACGAACAACGTGCCGACGTGGTCATGCTCTCAATAGAGAGCATAAACCACCCACGAGCACAGTTTCAACACACTTAAGCCCAGGCATGTGAAACAGAGATCGTGGCCGTCACATGAGGATAGGAAACGACCGCATCCAGAAACACACGGTTGAATGACGTCTTGAAAAAGACACAGTGTCAAACCGTGTATGCTCTTTTAGGAAAAAATTGCTCTCTCTGGTGCTGAAGCACCCAGGGATGACCGCGGCTACACAACAGGACGATAGTGCAAGCCTGATGTGAGCACTCACATTCTCATTGAAGGCGCAACATTCTGAGCTGTGAAAACAGCTGTTTTGCCGGCTCACTGTGAGATCGCGGCCAGCGCTGTCTGTGCTGTCACGCCAACACCAGCTTGAAGAGGCGTTCTCCTGAAGAGCAGACTTGTTTTCTTCTTTAGAAGTTCAATACTGTCAGAAGATTGTAGAGCAGGAACAGTAGAAACGCTCGGCTCCGAAGTGAAAGACAATGTGTGCGTGCGCCCGCTTCCTGTTTATGCCCGCGCTGCGGGGCGGGGGCGCGTGATGCTTCACGCACGCCAACGTTCATTGGCTTGTTCTATAGATACTCGAAGTTGATAGGGCTCCCTGAAGTGATCCCAATTTCGTCGTCACGTCGACGTTGCGTCGAACGTGAGCGACCGAAAGGGAACAACAACGCATCAACAAAAATAAATAACCACAAATAATAAAACAGTATAATAACAAAGTAATAATAACAAAACAGAAATAATTACCAACAAAATAAACCCACTGTTAGCTAAATAAACCAAAATCACAAAAGAGATATTGAAAATAACCCAGCGCAAACAAAAAGAAACAAACTAAACTACATTTATAAACAAAGCAAAATCAAACTGTTAGTTTGGATAGCAGTCCAAGCAACCCGCAAAAACAACCAAGCTCTAAACCAGCAGCACAGATGCACGTGTGCAAAACAAACAAAACAAAGAATGTTGCCTGGAAGCAAAACAACAGCGGCGTCGCATGTAGCGTCTTCAGTTAGGGCTTAGAGATAGTGATGTTCCATTCCCCATTTACCTTCAACAAAAATGTACAAGTCAACTAAATGCACCGAACCCCACATGTGAACAAGGAAAAGGCATACTTACGATTTAGGTAGAACAACCACCAAACGCAAAGCTGTATGGTTACTCACAACAGGTGCTGCGGCTCTGTTTTACCGGCCAGCATTCACACACCTGCTAACGTGTTGTTACTGCTGAACATAACATAGTAAATGCCCCAAACGCAAATTATTAATTCAGTGCAAATATCAACGTACCTGAAAGCGAACTCCACCACAAACTTGCAACAATGCCAGCACCACCAGACCCGCTCTAACTAAACTATAAATAGAGCATATCACTAGAGCTATTCGCATCATTACACAATAAAAGAGATTTTTTTGTCATTTTTTTTTTACATACCTTCGGAGAAACAAAAATGCCAGGAAGGGAAGAACCCAGACTTACGAGGACCCATACACCCGTAAAAATAAGGGTCCATTAACATTGTGGCCGCTTCCACCTCATTGGTCTGCCAAAGCCACACTTAACGAGGGCCAATAGGAGGGCAAAATCACTTATCCTGACACATTTAAATCAGATTTATTTTTTTAATTGCAAGCAAAAATTATCATTGGTGAAAATTGTGCGTGTGGTGAGCAGGGCGTGGCCGAGGGACGTGAGAACGTGAGGACGTTTCGGGCAGCCGGTTGGAGTCCCCCACTCCCTGCTCCTCCCCATTCAGGCGGATGGCAGCAGGCTCCGGCCACACGGCGAGCGGCGGCGACTCCTCCGCTCCCCCCTGGACGGCAGCCGCCCCTCCAGTACACGGGCGGCCGGCAGCGAGGTCGGCCGTCCCCGGCAAGTCACTCCCGTCTCGAGCGTCCATGGCAGCGGAGTCTGCCCACCATACTCGATGGCACCGCGGATTCCCCACAGCGGCGAGGTCCGTCTGACAGCGCGTCCCTCCTTCCTCCCGGGTTTCGGCACCAGTGTAGTAAAGTTGAAGGTTGTGGGAAGAAGGAGACGGGAACCGGTGAACATTCAAACATTTATTAAAGTAAAACAATACCTGCCAGCAGTCCCTCGCGGATGACTGCTGGCTACCAACAAACAGAAACAAAACATCAACTAAAATCAGGCCTGTTCCTCTCTCGATCTTCAGCGTCATCGCTCCACCTTTATGCCTCTATGGTCGAGGCGTTCATTAGCTCATTAGCGTTCTCATCACCGGCCTCGCGCCGTTCTCACGTCCCTCGGCCACGCCCTGCTAGCCACAGTGAGTTACTCAATTCACGAGTTCACATCTACATATAATTATTATGGTAAAGGTTATGCGTACTTCGGGCAATTGGGCTCTACCGGCCGCCTAAGTACATAGTAGGTCCGCAGGGAGACAAATGCTCGCTGGACGGGAGAGAGTAGAGATAAGTACATAGTACGTCCGCTGGGAGACCAATGCTCGCTGGACAGAGAAAGAGGAAACATAGACGCATGCTACGTCCAGTGGGAGACCAATGCTTGCTGGACAGAGAGAGGGGTAGGGGTTTTAATGGGAATATTAATTCTGAATAGTGAGGTACTGGAGAAAATTAGAAACAGAGCAGAGGAGACATCAATGCAGCGGCAGTGGAGAAACTTCCTTGGAGAAATTGAGCACAATTATGCACAATTATGCACATCTGAAGTTTAAGTGGCAGAACAAAGATAGCAGTTCGCATTTAGAACAGTTTAGACTGTCTGGGAAGGTGGACGGATCAGAAATATCCTATCGATTATTAAACGTTTGAAAAAGTTCTTATTTTCAGTTTTTTTCATTGGTTTCTCAAAGTGATAACATGCGCTTACATGATGTGAAGACTAAAACGTTTTAGAACCTGCGTATATTCACCTCTCACATCGGTTTGATTCAGTAATCATTGTTTGATGTTGGATGATCATCAAACAGCAAAGTACAGTCTGATTTAGATGATTGTTCATTTATCTGTTGCTAGTTTGAGTGGCACACGAATATTTATTTAGTCGTTAACACTAGAACTACCAAGGCAGTCATTTTGACCATTTTTAAATTTTACAGTGTTAAACTGTAAATTTACTTCGTTAAAATAAAATCAGTGTGGCTGTAGGACTCTGACTTTTCCTAAATATGTGTATATTTTTTTCTGACACTGTTATTTTATTAAAATCACAAAACACAAAACAGTTCTGACTATTTCTACCTAGAATGGCCTCATTTTGACCGCACGCATTATAGATATCATAAGTCCGCTACATTTCCCGCCATCAACACGCACATATTGTTCAAGAAGTGCACAAATGCGCAAGTTTCTCAGAGGGACTTCATCACGCGACTGGCAAGCGAACTTCGCTCCGACCACATGGAATCAAAAGCCACACAACTGGTTGTGCGAGAGCCAGGACCCGGGCAGGAGCAGCAGCGGATGGAGAGAAGGAGGCAGTGCCAAGTAAGGAGGTACTGTAAAAAAAATACTGTAAAATTTTTTTTTTACAGTTCCTCCTTACTTGGCCAATTTTCACAAAGTAGTGTGTGGGAGCTGCACACGAAATGCGGTGTTTGTGTGGACTGTGCGTAAGCATTAGTGAATGATGCGGGGTTTTTTGTGCCATTCAAATAAGCGCTTTATTAAATAAGCCCTATCGTAACATTATATATCTATTTATTTTTAGATTTTTTATTGATTATTGAACTTATTTACAAACAGGGCTGTACTAAACGGTATGAAGCTTTGACGTTTCCTAACTTTTTTGCATGTCTATTCACGTGGGGAGTGTGGTGAAAAATATATTTTTGGCGCAAAACTTTCCTTACATTTCCTTAGACCTGTCGGGGCAATCTTTCTTTTGTGCTTGTTTTAAGGGCGATGACGTTATAACATGACGACAGGAATTAAAAGCATCATTGAAAAACTTAAAGAGAAAGGTTCAAATGTATATATGACATAACGAAAATTATGTTCAGTACGGCCATATGAACGTCAAAGTATGAACGGTCAGAATGACCGCTATGGTCGTTCTAGTAGTTATGGAATTCCGGTAGTTCTAGTGTTAAGTAATTTGAAAAAAATATTAACACAAAATTTCCAGACACAAATCCCCCAAGACTTTTAATAACCAAATGTTTCTTATGTTTACAGAAGGAGATACAATGATTACGTACATCGAGTTTCTATACAGAATCCATTGCTCTATTATGAAGATGCTAGGAGGTGAAGGGGTGGAGGTGGGTGTAAATTTCTGTGCGACAGACTGCGGAGCATTCGTTGAATGAGCTTAAATACTATAGTTGATTAGAGCAGGTTGAGTAACAAATCAGCTGAGTGTCAGCTGATATTGTTTAGCGATCAGTTGTCTGTCTGAACTATACCCTTGAATTCCATTTGATCACTCAAGCTCTATTTGAACTTACAACATTCAAAAGTCTAATCTATAAAATGTACAGCTGAGAATCGAGGAATCAGCTACAAAGATAAAGAAAAACATCATTGCTGAGATGGCAAAAGTCAGCCATAATAGGTACTGATTGTTGGACAGCATGACAACGGAGTTACATCGGTGTAACAGCACACTGGATTGATGAACCTACTCTGGAAAGAAGGTCTGCTTCCATTGCCTTCAGACGCTTAAAAGGTTCTCATACGTTTGATTTGTTCGCAGGGACCCTGGATGACATCTACTCGGAATATAGCATCACAGAAAAAAATAGAACTACATAACTACATAATAAAATTTTATCAAAGCCTTTAAAGTGTTTGGTGAACAGGGTCAGCAAGAGTTAATTGGTGCTGACTCTGCTGAGGCAGTGACACTGGAGTGTGAGAATGATAAAGAAGGATTTGAAGTTCAGAACACCTGTTCCATTTAAAACACTAACAGTGGGTTGGAGTATCATCTACCTAAGCATCAGCTTTGCGCGTGTCATCATCTTAAAATTGGTGGCTACTGTAGATGCTTTTAAGGCAGAGGACAGCAGTGAGGTATTTAAGAAGCTTTCCCATTCGACATTTGCAAAATTCCAGGCATTATAGGCTACAATAAAACCAGCCGGTCTGCCATCAGTGCTGAGATTGAGCCGGATGAATGTAAGTTGCAGTTCATTCAGCCCAAACACACAAGAAGTTAGTAATTGCATGTTATATTTACTTCATTAATGTAATTGGTGCTACCGGCTCATCTTTTTACGTAAAATTGTTAATCCACAACGATTTGCAACCTTTTTTAATTAACCTGCGAGAAACCCCCTACAGAATGGTTGTCATAAATGTTACCAGATTATTGGTTGCTTTATTGCTTTATTTAGTGCAAAAATAAAACCGTTTGAAATACTGGTGGTGATCTTTTTTTTTTTTTTCTTACTGAGAATCATCCATAAAAGAGTAAGCTACATTTTTAATTTGCAGGGTATAAGGTGGAATAACATTCACTGCATAATACTCATTACTCACTACTCTTTGAGTTTGTTTAAAAGGGCTACTTTTTACTCCTACTTTGAGTAGTATAAATCTGAGTTAGGCTTCGGGCACATTCCTAATCCTGAATACCCCCTATGTAGCTTAATCGAGGCCCACCACCAGAAAAAAGTTACAACACCAATGTTGGAAAGAAAAAGAATAAGCCAGGATTTTTTCAGCGTCTATTCATAGATGACACCTACGTCACTACAAATAGAACGCCGCCATATTTGTGACCAATCTCACCCAAACTGCCCATTTGAATGAGAGAGAGAGACAGAGATACCTGGAGAAAATTTAAATTTTAGGCTCCAATCCTTATTTGTTACCCCCAGTTTTCTTTTGTCCATTATTATCTGCCTCAGTCTTGCCTCATTGAAAGAACACGAAGGGAAGGGAAACGAAACAAGGCGATTGTGACTTTATGTGAACAGTCTGTCTGTGGTGGGTTACTCTGTTCATTGTTGATTGTCAGTGCAGCTAGTGAGTTGAGATGGGAATTGAAAACCGGTTCCACTCGAGAACCGGTTCTAAGTTTTATGAACCGTCGATATTGTATGCCCATCTCCTGCTCAAAAGCGAATTTTTGTCCCGCAGCAGGGCGCATGTTTAACTGAAGAACGAGCAGAGAGAGAGCGAGCCCTGGTCGCGCGCGCGCCGCGCACTTTTTCTCTTTGGAAGGCGAATGTATAAACAAGGCTTCACCGTCTCCTAAGCGCTGTCTTGCTCTCTCTCCCTGGCACATATTAATCTAAATAAATCGACACGATGGTAAACGGTCGGAAGACCATAGTATCATGTGGAGCATTCGGATATATTATTTTCCTGAATTACCGCTGGGTGTGAATTGTGCTAAAATACCTTATCTTCTCTGAAAAGCGTTCCGCACATTAAAACTTTGCCGTTATCTGGTCGGCAAAACTCCGAACTTCCTTAACTTCTCAGAAAACTTAAACTTAATTTTTTAAGAATGATTTCAGTGCTGTTCCCAGCAGCAGCAGGTATAAGCCCGCCCAGCCCACCGACTCTATACACGATGTGATTGGCCTGGCTAGAGTTAGTTTTTTCCAGCTCGCAAGCCAACGGAAAGTGCCTAGACCCCCCTGACAGCTAACCACTTCTTTCTTCTATCCTTTTCTTTTGGTATAGAATGAAATACCAGTTCGGGGTTCCTCTTTCGGCTGTTGTTGCAGCCAACTGCACAATATATTGCAGGCATTACTGAGACCGTCGGTCGCGAAGATGGCGGCGCTAAGCTACAGTGACGTCATGTGACCCGAATGAATAGTGGCAACATTTTGGGCTGCACAATCCAAACCTGTACACGCGCACACACACATACAAAAACTGTGGCACTAATGAGTTTCAGCAGCTATTTATCAACTTCAGCCAAGAGTTTCCTTTTTAATTACCCAACACAATCCATTTCCTCTCAATCTCTCTCTCATTATTGAGTGAAGCTCAGAGCAGATAAGCCGCCACTATCTGAGGGGTGAGACATAAGAGGGATTCTGGGTAATCATGGTGTGGTGGTCAGTGGCTTTGGACATCTCCTGATGTCAGAACTTTGATTTTAGAATGAGGAATACCCCAAAATAAAAGTTATGTGGATATTTACTTGTTTAATTTAAAATTAATACAATGTTCTTTTTTTCCATGGATAACACAAATAGAATATTAAAAGAACATTCATGCTGCTGATTTCTGTATAACAGCAGTTCACAATGACTATGACAGTCAAGCTCCAAAAATAAAAAGATTATGATTCAAGTAGTCCATGATGTGTATTATGTGAAACAGTCCTGAATTTAACCCTGAATGCACTGATACCAGACCTCTCTGGGGTTTTGTTTTGTTTTGTTTTTGTACAGTTTTTTTTTTTACTGTAAAAAAACTAACTTTTTTTACAGTTAGGTTTTCTTTCTTGACAAAAAATATTTAGGCTTATCTATTCATTCATTTGAAAAAAATATATGCATACATGTAAAACAATGTAAAAGTAAACAACAAAAAAACTTAACAAACATGCCATACATGTGTATCAGCAAATTTGAAGTCACAGAGAGAAATGTTTTAAGAGTAGCAAACTTGTAGAATTTCTTTTCTCTTCCACAAACACAACACAACAGTTACACCTTCTCAAATTCTTCATTGCAGGTACACAATTCCTATTCTACAAATCGTGAGCTTAGAATTATAAGCTTCTATCTCCGTTTAGGGTAGTTCTGAGATATTGAGCATCAAAGTTTTTACATCCCAGCTGGCAGAACTGTTGGAACCTTTTTATTTTATTAATAACTACTAACAAAATATTTTTTTTTACAAAAATAACACCACACAGGCATTAATAAACACCTAATGGATCAGATTATGTAAAAAACTCAATTTCGACCAAAAGTGGAGATAGAACCTTATAATTCTAAGCTCACGAAATCTCAAATTAAGAAAATCGTATGCTCATATTTTTGCTACAGTTGCTGCAGTGAATATGGTGCAAAACGCATTTACACACCAAATCAAAAAATGTGAAGTCACAGAGAAATTTTGCTCATCTGCATGTTGCACACTTGTAGAATATTTTCTCACAAATGTCTTGTATGTTTTTTCTAGCACAGACACAAGTACATAACTACAGCTGCTTGAATCTGCTGCGACAATGCTCTCCCTTTTGCACTGTGAAATGTGGGGCAAAAGTGAGTTGTGCATCTGTAGAGGCAGTGGGCGTAGCCTATATGAATATTCATGAGTTTCCCAGCATGCATGTCGACCTACTCATTTTAGTTCACGCGATCGTTTCTCAGCAGGTTTAATGGATTATTTCAAAAAAGGTAAATATAGTTTCACCGTGAACTTAAACTACAATTGTGCATCATTTCATAAAGTTCATGTTTTTGTTAGTTTGCACGTTTTGTGCATTCGTTAATGACTAGGCTAAATGATTGCTGGCATTCACTTTGAAGCACAGCAAACTTCTTGTTTATTTCGTTGTGCTTTTCCTTTGTACATTGCAATGCTTTAAAACTATATTTTGTTATCATTTGTTGAATGTAACTTTAATAAAAAATATTAAACATTTTTACAAACAAAATATAAATTTACAAAAAAATATCACAAGGTTTAAGGTTCCACTTTTTCGCATTTCGCATTTTCATTTACATCACAGATTTGCATGACAAAAGTTTGGAATCACTATGATTTAAGAAAATGTTATACTTTTATGATCGGATTTTAAGGTCAAGGATGCCTTAAATTTATCACAAATGACAGCAAAGAGATTTATAATGTTAAAAAAAAGTGTATTAGAAATAAATGTTGTTCTTTTGTACTTGATATTCATAAACAATCCTGAAAACATATGCTCCATAATTATTTCCACACTTCATTAAGCAGCACAACCATTTTCAACTGTTATCATAATCAGACATATTTCTTGAGCAGCAAATCAGTATTAGAATGATTTCTGAAGGGTCGTGTGACACTGAAATCTAGAGTAATGAGCTCTGCCATCACAATCATTTTTAGGTAACATTAAAATAGAAAACAGTTGATAAAAATATTTCACAATATTACTTTTTTTTTTTCAGATAAATGTAGTCTTGGTACCTTACTTAAGAGGTCTACCTTACCTTAGAACCTTACTAATACCAAACTTTTGAACAGTAGTGTAGCCTAAACATTTAATAAAATATTGTTACATTATTTTGCCAGTAGGCTACGTATATTTGTATATTTTTTTTAGAACATCAAATCGGTTGCTTATTATATTCCATAAAATAATGTTGTTTTTTTGTTTCCCTCATTTACAGTAACCTAGTTGTACCAAATGTAATTTATCCACTTTTGTCCATACAACTTGGTTTAATCCAAATTGTACTTACGTATTAAAGCAACACATTCATGCTTGTGTATGGTCTTAAATGGCTTATTTAAAGGAGCTGTTTTTAAGAAATGTATTTTAATTAATCATAAAATGGCCCTGATATGTCACTAGACATTAACCCTCTGGGGTCTAAGGTGTTTTGGGGGTCCTTGAGATGTTTTGACATGCCCTGACATTTGTGCTTTTTTCAGTTGCTTATAAACATATTAATGGCAAAGGTGTAATTACACTCTATTTAGCACAAACAGGACTACCATAATATGTGAGCAACATGTATGTACATGTTTGTATTTTTGAGGGAATAATGTTTATGCATGGTTATTCAAAAAACTAAAAATTAAAGTTTCTGAAATAAGGCCACAAAACACATACTAAATATCTGTCCACAAGACTTTTGACTAATGGATGTTGTCGCCTAGTGTTTTTGCTTCAAAATGATCTGAAAATCACCCCGCCTAATCATTCACATTTAACAATACATTGATTTAAATTTTTTAAAACACTTTTTGTTTGGAAAGGCAATATGCGCTGAGGCGTGACTTGCTGTGATTCACACCTGTGAAGACAAAGACCCTGCATACTAACAAAGTCCTTTTAGGCAAGTCATGCCACTCGGCCGCCATCTTGGCAATGCCTCCGGGCAGCTATTTTGGACTAACAAGACCAGGCTCCTATCTAAATGAAAGGGGAGAGAGTCAGAACTGCACTTTCACTGGTAACCGGGACATAAAAACGGCATGTATAGAAACAGCAGTAAAATATGAGAAAAATCGCTGAAAGAGTTTGATGACTTTGCCCCAAAATAAGGTTTAAAACGCCTTTTCCCCCACAGGTTATACTTTACTACGCATGCGCAAGGGTTCACGACACCAACTTCATTTACGTCTCTATCCAGAATACCGGTGTTGTGCCAAGCTGGCTAACTAGCTATGCTGTACCTTGATAACACAACATATTTTGTGTCTTTTACATGATGCTCTACTGCAAATACTTAGAATGTAAGGTAACATATTTGTGGTCGATATAAAATGCTTTAACTAACTGTTACCTTGAGTCCGGTGCCTTCGCGTTGTTATCACCAGAGTTATCACCCTCTGTTCAAGCAGGGCTGTCGCCAAATCGTCTCCGCTGTCGTAAACCTCAACTGTGCGCATGCGTCAGTGGAACCAGACGATAGGCTTAAATGTTTCCCGGCTGTACTATTAAAAAGCAGACGATTGGCTTTCCAGAAGGAGGGGCGGGGCATGTGCATACAACCGCCATCTTTGGCGTTACGGGTTTTCCCTATATAGTTGTATTGAGGATTAAGGAAGTGACATGTCTCTATATAAATAGTCTCTGATACTAATGACCCTGCATATTAATGAGATTGCATACTAATGAGCCTTTCATTCAGGTGTGTCACACAAGAAAGAATGCAAGGACAAAAAAAAATATATATATATATATATATATATATTTTTTTTTTTTTCACAATTTTTTTATACATTCAAATTATATAATATCCAAGGAAAACATTTCTAGTATGCAGTTAATTCTGATACTGTATTTTCAGAAAGTTTTGGAATATATTCTCTCCTCAAATGTGTCGCTAATAAAAAACAATAATAAATAATATAATGAGAAGGCATATATTAACAATTACAATTATAACAATATTTCAAATGTGATCTTTCTTTTTTTTAAGTATAGCCTGCATTTAATCATTCATATTTCAAAGTTAAGGATTCATTAGTTTGATATAGTCTACATTCTATTTTGTTCAGTCTACAAACACTTTAATAACATCTTAGATTATGAGTTTCTTTTTGACAAAACATTCTAACGTTATATATTTAACATATGAGCAGAAACTGGCTAACTAAAGCTTATTTGACGTCTATTTTAAAGTTAAATACTTTATAATTATCCAAAACTAGTCAACTAAATGTTGTCTTTCTTATTTCATCTGTAACATAGTAACAACAGTGCGAATTCGTGCCGATCATTCACACACAGACACGCGATTCATATTAAAACAGTATTTTTTGCGGTTTACATTGTATCCATATCACGATTAGAACAAAGCACTTAAAGCAGCACTATGTAACTTTTTCAACCTTTATAATATTTTTCCAAAACCCTTGAGATGGTACATTGACTTACAATAGGTTTAATGACAGGTCTGCCATAGCCTGACGGTGTCTGTATCGCTTTTACTGGCACTAAGTTCGGGTTTCGGGTAGGAACCCAAGACAAAAAGAACTACAAAATTCGACTGCTTTACGGCATACCTCACTTCCTCAAATTCTGACGTGAGAGCCCAACGAGCGTTTTTTTTATTTATTTTTTTACCTCTGTATGTTGTCATGGCCGAAGCAGAAAGTAAATCCAAGAAGCCAAAGCTTTTGTCGGAGGACAGTAGAAAGAGAAAAAGGGAGAGTGACAAAATAAAAGGCTGGACGAGGATCAATATTGGTCCAGCGTTCTCTCGCTGGCGTGAGCTAATGGAGGGGGAGGGGTGCGTGCCCGACCGATGCTGCCCGTCAAAAAATAAATAAATCAGTAGCCTAGCCTATGTCTAAACGGTGTGTACAAGTTTGGTAGGGGCTACATTCTTGCAAGTAAATAATACATGATTAGACGGACAAAATAATCGTTCAGGAACTATCCTAATGTCTGCAGGCTGATAGTCATGTTTGTTTATTTATTTTTCAAATTTGCAGATTCACCTATGGTAGCTTGATATTATAATATTAACGATATGGCTATTACCTACCACACAAACATTGAATTGAATTAGCATATCCATTATGTAAAACAATAGGCTACTATAAAGACACTGGCTGGTAAACTTCTGAAATAAATTACCCAGGAATATTCCTCACAGCCTCGCAAGACGACATAGTAATTTAAACTTAAACTTGGTGTGTTTTATCGAGCTCGTGTGGGCGTTGGCAAGTTTCAGATAATTTGCGTTTGAATAGCGTGCGCTCTCTGTGGGCGTGGTCACATTAAAAGATAATTAGCTGAAATGAGAATGACTGACATCTCTCTCTTTTTATATAGATTACATAAACAGACAATGTTTTAGTTTTGAATTAGATCATTTAAAAGTACACACCTAAATGATTATAGAGATATTGCTCATGCATGGGTGAATGGTATTCGCTGAGTTTTGTTTAAGTTTAGAGACGTGCTCCAGAAAAAAAGTTCACGGAGACGGGGGGGCAGAAAGCACCTCCTGTTTATTTTCTTTTCATTTTACAAAAGTACAATGTTTCATTTCGATTGTAAGTGGACCCATAAAAAAGTACACATTAAACAGTTTATTTTTTTCATATTGCTTAAGTGTCTATGACCAAAAATGACGGAGTATTTTGAGTCTCTTTTGCACTGATAAGAAAAAAAAGTGAGCTGGTATCGCCGGCGAGACCGCCGACCCCAGAGGTTTAAGAAATCATGTTAATTTCAAATACTTATATCACTGACAACAGTAGTCCGGCCAGGATATTGTCATTTAAAAAGTGAAGTTGGAGCCCTCAACTGATGTTGATGTTGTCATTGTTGTGTTTTGGTCTGATGCTCCACCCTCCACCGATCTACCAATAACGAAGTCAGTAGTGTTGCGGAATCCGGGTTGCCAGCTCTGCTCTAGTTACCACAGCTGCAGCTACAAACGTGTCGGATAAAAAATGTTTGGATCCTGCAGCCTATCTGGCAACCTTGAGTCAGAGGGGAAGGGGAGGGGATACACCGCTCTACAGTAATTTGAAAATGATTGCAGTACCAGTTTTGGCCACAATCTTACATACGGCTCCTTTAAATGAAGAAGAATTTAACAAGAATCACCCCAGGATATGTGTAAAAAAAGTGTTATCCCACAGATACAATTTATGAGAGTTTATTTAATTTATTGCAATCAACAAATGATAACAATTAGTAAATAAATAAAATACACAGTTTTAATGCTTCACAAGGTGCAATTTATGCGACGAGTTGAAGTTTGCTGGCCGGCCTACACTAAGTGAATGCCTGCAATCATTCAGTCATTGACGAATGCACAAAACGTGCAAATTAATAAAAACATTATGAACTTTACGAAACGATACACAATTGTAGTTTAAGTTTGCGCTGAAATTATATCTATCTTTTTTTTTAATAATCCATTAAACCTGCTGAGAAACAAACGTGTGAACTAAAATGAGCAGTTTGACACGCATGCCCAGGAAACTCGTGAATAGTCATGTAGGCTCTGCCCACTGCCTCTACAGATTTCCGCCCACATTTCACGGTGCAAAAGGGAGAGCGCGCAAAACCTGTCACTTGAAAGCGAAAAACAGGGTTTGAGATTCGTCGCAGCAGATTCAAGCAGGTGTTTGTGCTAGAAAAATATACAAGATATTTGAGAGAAAATATTCTACAAGTGTGCAACTCTCATTGGATGAATTCACATACTGATTTGTAGATGAGCAAAATTTCTCTGTGACTTCACATTTTTTGATGCAGGTGTGTAAATGCGTTTTGCACCATTCACTGCAGCAATTGTAGCAAAAATATGAGCATGTGAGTTTCTAAATTTGTGATTTGTAGAATAGGATTTCTCCACCTGCAATGAAGAATTTGAGAAGGTGTAACTGCTGTGTTTGTGGAAAAGAAAAAAAAGTCTACAAGTTTGCAACTCTTAAAACATTTCTCTCTGTGACTTCAAATTTACTGATACACATGTGTGGCTATTCTCTACAACTACAAATTTCACTGTCACAGGCGTTCAGTTGTTTTGCACCAAATATACCTTCATTCAAATGAAATACAAATACAAAAAACAAAACAAATTAAGTAATCTAGAATATAGATAAACGAATACTTGCAACAAATACATATCACCGACGGCTCTCTCCATTACTCTTTGAAAGTTGCCAGAGCTCCAGTCCCCCGAAGGGGATAAAGTACAAACTGAGTCTGCCAGATACACATGTCCAATCACTGTTCCCATCCAAATGGAGGCTTGTGTAGTGGACTCATTCTTAATCAGAACTCGGAAACTTTCACAGTCCACCACTTGCCCAGGCACAACCATGGGCTGAAGAAATACCCCACCAGGTAAAGGAGACTCAATGGAAGAATCCACCATCAGTATTTATTTATCAACCTTTTGTTTTATTTCAAGTTTGCACACCACTTCTGCTTCCATCTTAGGATCTATAATCAGTGAATCAGATCCTTTCCAAACTACACACCTGACATCCTGTTCGTCATTCACATCAGCATGTACATGATTGGCTGGGATGGCATTCTCCTTTAAATTCCCAACCTTAATGCCCAATGTCTGTGCAAGATTGACACCTCTCTCATGACATTGCTGCACTACACCTGACATGACTGGCATTCGTCCCCAAAATTGTTGGAGATCGGTCTGCACTCTTGATGCTTGGACAAATCAAAGCAAGAACAGTCACAGTTTGGCTGCTGCCTACCACTCCCTCAGGGTATTCCAGGTCTATCACCACATAATCCAGATAAGGATAACTGACATCTGACTCAAACCCCATAAGGCTAGACCTGACACCGGTTGTGTCGGAATTTCCAATAAGTGTTCCTGATACCACTGTTAAAAAATAATGGTTACCTGGGAACCACTATCAAGCAATGCCTTGCAGAGATACCGTTAACCTTCAACGGAATCAGGCTAGGGGAACCCACTAACCCTTCTGTAGGATTCTAAGAACAGCAGAATTCTCTGTTCTTACCAAACTGCTCTTCACAGAGTAGTCAACTTTTGCATTGGCATCCCCACCTGTCTGCTGCTGACTCCTACTGATTTGAATCAATCTGGTAATCACTTTGCTCTGGTTCTCTGGGTTTGGACACCTACTGGCAAAATGGCAATTTTCCCCACACCGATAGCAGAACTGCTCCTCTGAGGGGTTTTGAGGTTGTTGTCTCTTGGATGACACTTCAACTTTTTAAACTGTGACATCAGATTCAATCTCTTTGTCACTAACTTTCTGTTGTAACCTTTTCACTTGTTTCTTCAGGGCTATCAGTTCAGCATCCAGAGGGGTCGGACCATGTGTGCTCATTTCAGGCTTTTTTTCAACACACTCCTGTACTACATGTATGGGTTTTCTTACCACCGAGCCAACCGTAGTCTTAAGCTCTTTCACCTCAGCCTTTAGACTCTGAATCTCAGCTTGTTTCACATCCACTTCCTGATTAGCTTGAACACACTGTACAGAGGGATTAACCTTTTTCCTTGAAGCCTCATATTCCTCCTCAGACCTAATCTCCTTCAGCAATTGGAGGAAAGTAGGTGGTTTATCTCTCCTCTCTCTTAAGCAAAGATTTACCAGCATAAGGTCAGAAGCAGTAGCTCCTCTCAGCACTTGCTCTAGCCTGGCTCTGTCCATGTAGGTGACGGAAATACCTCCTTGCTGCACAACTTTAACTAACGCCTGTTTCCAACAGTCTTAGTTGCGTTTCGCATCATGCGAAACGCAAAATATAAGTCTTCGCCAGCCTCTGCAGTACCAAAAGCATTTTAAAGACGGTGATAGCTACCCGTGTCAAGTGACGGCTTTGTAGTCTTTTCCAACAAATTACCTACTATGTGCAGAATGTCAGTAGTGCTGGTAGTCAGTTCAGAACATGAAAAAAAAAAATCACGAAGATCTTCCACTGTCTTTCCTTCTGCTTGTAACAAACTCAACAGTTTGTGACTGAATTCATCAGCAGTGGCAGGGGCTTCACCAATTATAACAAGAGGCCAAGCCTCTCCACCATCCATGGGCGATATCTCCTGTGGGATATTTTCAGCTTTCAACTGTTCTTTACATTCACACAAAGCCATTATCATGTTATGTTTAACACTAAAGGTCCTTTCTCCAAGACAAACGTGGCCAAGACATTTCACTGTATGCAGTGTATCCTCAATCTGAGCGAATTCAACATGCTCAGGAACTATCACCATAAGCGAGTGAGCTTCATCTAGACCCTCACCACAACACCATCCTTTTAGCTCAGCTACTAACTCTGATCTGTTAGCCATTTTACTGTTGCTATTGCCATGCACAACACTTGAAACAGTTAACCAGAAGCCCTTATTCAGTGCCTATATTTCTTGTAGCGCCCCCAACAGTTGTTTATGGGGAAAAGCTAACCTGAGTTCTTTTCATTCTAATTTGTTAATTTACTTTTAGTTTGAATTCTTCAAATTCTATTATTATTTTAATAAGGCCAAATGATTAATCAGGTTGCTGGTGTTCTCAAATAAACCCACAATTATAAAATGAAATAACTATAGCAACAACAATTGAAACAAATGACCAAGCCTTTTACTGAATATAAAATAAAATAATAACACAAGAATATGAATTGGCAAACAAACTAAAAGATGATTGACAGTGTAATTCCAAAAACGAATAGCCGGCAAAAATCTAATATCCCAATACCAAAAATATCACAGTTCTCGTTGCAGGCCTGAATCGACGCTCAGGTTCGTTGTAGCCTAAAACTTGTGGCTGCTTCACTCTGTGGAGCAAAATCAAATCAAATGAATGCGCTCACCACATGTGTGTTGCGCAACAGCACTGTCCCCGCCGATCGCGCACGTTGTCTCGGTCCCGGTGCGGTTCTCTCGATGCAGTCGAATGTCCCAGACTGTAGCTCCGGTCCATTTAGTCAACAAACAGGCAATCTCTCGTCCCCCGCCGATCACTCACTAGCTATCAGCAGCTTGCGTCAAACTTTCCGTACACAAACTGAATTGAGCTCTTCGTCAAAGCACTTTTCAGCGTTGAGATTTCACCCGATAGTTCGTCAGGATTAGTCACCCTAATCAACCAGATGTTACCAGATAAATATGTTATTCCCATATTACGGTCTCTATTCCTTGTCTCTTTGTACACTGTTCTTGTCATGACTCAATGGATAATAGGAAGCAATAGCAGGTAATAAACTCTTTATTTGGGTAAGTGGAAGTCCAAACAGAAAGACACGGGCGTGGAGGTGACACAGGAACGTTGATGGTCAGCGTGGTGAATCCCAAGTGGTGCAGTGAAGACAGACGAAGAACAATCCACAACCGACGATAATCCACGAACAAGACGAAATCCACAGGAATACACGACGAGAGACTCAGGAACACAAGACTGGAACACCGACACATCCAACAACGCTCTGACAATAGAGATGAGAACACTGTGAGCATATATAGTGAAATGAGATCGGCTGCAGCTGGTGATGAGATGATGATGAGCTGGAGCAGATCAAGGAATGACACTCACTCACGCACGATTTATTATATTACCTCATTGAGTATCCCTGGGTTACACATGCGTAACATGAGATTTTGCCTTTCGAAAGGTAATGCGCTGCATCCCCTAGAGGTCGCTATGAGGAACAGAATACCCACGCTGCCATGCTGAAGGGATGAGTTCCCTATTGGCTGAGTAAGTCAAAGGACTCAAAGGAGTCATTCCTAAGGTGCTCCAGCAATGATCATAGACCTAAGCTTCTCAAGAACAGAGGCCTCAACAGGATGTCCCAAAAAAGAGGAAGAGAATACGCTCATATTCGGGCCACCTGTTCAGGCAGCCCTGAAGATTGGAGGCTTCAAACATGAGGCCTAGGCAACACTCTAACCCAAGGGCTTTACGAGAAATCTCAAAACTGACCGACAAATCTCCACAGAGTGGAGGCCTCAATGCAACGACTCTCATAATGAAAGGAAGCCTAGCAACACCCAAAACTGAGGTCAGTAGCCAAGGAAGCTCCAAGGGAGCTTAACGATCTAGCATACTACCCTAACACCTAATCGAGCTCTAGGAGCGGAGGTCTCATTATGACGACTCTCTAAATCGAAAGGAGACCTAACAATGCCCCATGCTCAGGATATCTTATAAGGTGGCTCACAGAGAGCCTACCACTCACAATTGCTATCCTAGCGGAGCTCAAGGGAGCAGAAGCCTCAAAAAGTGACTCTCTATAGCGAGAGGAGGCCTATCAATGCATGCAGTAGCTAAGGAGACTCATGGACAGCCTAACAACTTAGCAAACAGCTTAGCCGAGCTTTCGATACGGAGGCCTCAACATAATGACTCTCTAAATCGAGAGGAGACCTAACAATGCTCCACACTCAGGATATCTTACAAGGAGGCTCACGGGGAGCATACAACTCGTAATTGCTATCCTAGTGGAGTTATTAATTTAGGTAATTTATATATATATAGCCGCTCTGGAAAAAACTGTGATGTCATCGTCCAGCTCAGTTCAGTTCAGTTCAGTTCTCATATAATGGTGTCAATCCAGGCAGATCAATATTATTGTTGAAGAGTAAATTAAATGTTAAATTGAATGTCCCCAACTAAGCAAGCCAAAAGCCAATGGCAACAAAGGTGAAAAAAGGCGACAAAGGTGACAGAGGCAAGGAACCAAAAATCAGGTGGCAGAACGGAGAGAAAAAAAAATTGGGAGGAACCAGGTTCAATCAGTTCTCCTCTGGCCAACAAACAAACAGTGTATGATTATGATTCAGGCAGCATTATAGGTCAGAAGTCAGATTGGATTGGAACAATCAGAATATTATCCAGTTCCATCTGGTTGAAGATCAGAGTCATCATGCTGGTATGGAGACAGGTTTGTTGAGCATCAGTGCCGATTGCTGTCGTGTTGATGAGGCATTACAGGGGAGAGATTACTTGACACAACCTCTCCTGACACTTCAGGGATGTCATTACTTCATTAGGATAGCTCTCTCTAGTGAGGAAGAGGCTTAGAAATTAGGGCTGTCAGTTAAACGCGTTATTAACGGCATTAACGCAAACCCATTTTATGAAGTTCCTAAACGTAAGTTAGGGAGGAGTGAGCCAATCTAATCTTTCAATTAACAGCTGAGTATATAAGCAGCCGCTTACCTCTCCCTATAGCATCAGGTGTTCCAGTATTGCCGCACGGAATAATGTCCGACATCCCGGAAATCCAGCTCTTTCCTTCAGACGACGAACTGACAAGCCTTCCTGGGACACAGCCAGTCACATCCCGCGTGAGATCGAATCTTACGGATCATCTTCATGAGCGTTTTGATCGGGCAACGCTCTCCTCCATCTTCAAGATCGCCAGTTTTAACCGAGAGCCTCGTCCATCTTCTTCTCTCCATTCTTCCGCTGCTAATTCACCGATTCCACCCATTTCAAAATGTTCAGTCAAACAGCCTACGTCAACTCCTCCAGCTCCGGAATCCATTTTTTTCCTGCAGATCATTAAAAGCTCAACTCTACGATCTTTTTATCAGTGCTTACAGTTCCAGCATTCCATCAAACACTTCAACATCTTATAAAAGCAAGACTCGCACCTCTTCTACCTTCGTTTCTCTCCTGGTTCGGCGTTCTGAACTCACACAATCCCAACGCGGCGATCCAAAGGCCGCCGGCGCCGCCGCGGCTCGCACTTCCTTGTCCGCCGGTATTTCCACCCGGCCAGCAACAGCGGCCGCAAAAAATAGTTCCGCTTATTCTCCAGCTCCAACAACTTCATGCAGTCAGCCCCACTCCCCAGGCAAGAACCAAACACATTCCTCCACACTTCCCTCTGCTTCTCCAGTTTTCTCTAAACTTCTTTATAATAACCCTCGTGCCAGGTCACCCTCGCACACAGTTACATTTCTCTCACCCTCAAACCAACCTACTCAAAGAGTGGATCCTAGCGCGAGGTTGCCTTCGCTAGCCATCTTCCCTCTTTCCTTCCATTTCAATTCGCCTCATTCCTTTTTCCCCTTCTATCTTCCAATTGTCTCCTAATATTCTTTCCAGTTCACATCAGAGCGTGAGGTTGCCTCAGCAAAGGATTTTTACACTTTTTTTCCCACAAACCCTCCCCTTCCTCTCAGGCCATGCCAGCCATTTTGGGACACCAGCAGTGTTGGGGAGTAACGGAATACATGTACCGGCATTACGTATTCAGAATACAAATTATGAGTAGGCCCATATGTATTCCGTTACAGTTACAATTTAAATAGTTGGTATTTAGAATAGTTACATTGTTGAAATCAATGGATTACATTACAATACTTCTGTTTCACGAGTTTAGTCACTCTCTAAACAATTCAAAACGAAACAAAACAAACTGCTTTCTGCTTATGTAATCCGTATGAAATGCGCATTTCTCTCTGGCGCGTTCACCAGCATACTGCAAAGATCGCGAGTCAGCATCATCAACTTCATCTTTGCAGGAGACAGTGACACAGACAGAAAACACTTGTTTATTAATAAACAATTAAAATATATCCTTGCTATATTTCACATACTCATAATCAATACTTTTGCCGACTCTTTGTGACAGCTTTTAGGTGCTTTATTGGCAGTTCCATCCCTACAACGCGTCACCACCGCATCACCATTCCGCATTCCTACACTTATAAAATGCAGTTCAATGTGGAAGTAATCCAAGTATTCAGAATACATTACTCAGATTGAGTAACTTAACGGAATACGTTACAAATTACATTTTGGGGCATGTATTCTGTAACGAAATACGTTTTGAAAGTATCCTTCCCAACACTGGACACCAGTCAGCAATGGGACCCTCCGATTAACATTCATTTACTTTTCTCAACACTACCACTGCTCCTCAGGTACAATCCGCTTGCCAGCCCATTCACTCTCAACAGCAGTCCATCTTCCAGCTCCTCCCAATGCAGTCGCCACGGAACCACCTCCAGTCTCAGCCCATCTCCGTTCCCTAATTCTATTAGGTGCAACTATCGATCTTCCTTCTCTACTGACTTCCGTCCCAATGAATCAACTCAATGAATCCCACCGCTCGTTTGACTTAAATCGTTTATCTTACAAATTCCGTACAACCTTCAAAACGAGTTCTCACACTTGCAGAATTCTGCGTTGCTTTTTCCAGATACACAAAGTAATTTGCACTTCATTTCCAGCCAGACGCAAGGAATTAAATGACTACCTCTCTATCATAGCAGAGCTCCGTCTCTCTTTCGGAGGTAGTAATTTTTATACATACCATAAGCTTTTCCAGGTAAATGCGTCACCCACTGGAACCAGTGTCCTTACTGGGGAGCCTTGGACCTCGAACTATACAACAGAGTCTTCTTAGGCGTTTGAAGCCCTTCTTGCACCATCTGCAGGTCTATCATTCATGCGTAGGGAGTTTCGCTTCAGATACTGGTGGCCCGTTTGCCTTTAGGGACGAGGACCTTCTTCCCCGTTTGTGACATCTGGAAGCCCTATGTTCTCTAACTCCATGGAGCTCCATGTCATGGATGTGGCAGGGCGTTCTCCAACCTCGTACTCAAACCTCCAGTCCCAAGATACTCCCGCAGGAGTCATTTCTGAAGTCACCCCAGTCAAATTTCCTCAAGCCCATGTCGTTTCACTCCACAACGAACACAGGCACACTCTTTCAAACACAGCTCCCGCCGGAGCTCCAATCATAGCCCCACATGGTGGGCATAGTAGGGAGACGCAGTCCAGCCAGGAGCCCCATTAAACATCACTGCCGCAGCAGCGTCCATCCATGCTCCATACAGCTTTCAATTTCCACTCTTTTTGGGGGGTAAAATACTTTAAGCTCTTAGGCATCCTGTATTTGATCACGTTATTCTAACTTGCTGTCCCAAATATTTATTCAACACTTTTGGGGGGTATATCAGAGCTCGAGTTTAAGCTGCTTCATCGAGCCCCTCTCCAGTGGACAGCAAGCCAAATAAGTTTAACTTAATATCTTAAAGATTCTATGAGCAAACGAACTCGTTAAATGAAGTTCCTAAACGTAAGTTAGGGAGGAGTGAGCCAATCTAATCTTTCAATCAACAGCTGAGTATATAAGCAGCCGCTTACCTCTCCCTATAGCATCAGCTGTTACAGTATCCCTCCACCTCCCCAAACTCCACCTTCATCTTAGGTACCTCGCCCTTTTAATTATCAGGTCCTACATTTAGCCACTGGAGGGGTATATCAGAGCTCGAGTTTAAGCTCCTTCATCGAGCCCCTCTCCAGTGGACAGCAAGCCAAATAAGTTTAACCTAATATCTTAAAGATTCTATGAGCAAACGAACTCGTTAAAACGCGATAAAATTTTTATTGCACGATTAACGGTCTTTTTGGCCTAGCAAACTTTTTAGTTTTTTTCACATGCTTTTGCAACAGGACGTGGCGTGCGCGACGCTGCGCTATGAAACCCATTCATTTCAATGGCTTGCGCCGCGCGAGGACGTTTTGTTGCTCGGTCAAAATTCTAAATAGTTAAACTTTTGCCACTGTGACGATTACCAGCGCGGCCAATAGAAACTTTTTGGCATCCAAAAAGTTTTGAAAACTGGCGTAGCGCCGCGCATTTCGCTTCCTGTCTGAATGCACCGGATCTAGCTAGACCACGAACCACACACTTGTTTGGGCTTGCAAGGCTGCGAGCCGACCAAATAGTATGTTTACGTTACGTTTTGAGTGGATGACAAGCGCGAGACGCCAAAATGGATGCCAGTAAGAATGGTTCCATTGACAAGACCAAAGTGATCTGTGTGTTTTGTCGTTGTGAACTAAGCTATCATCATCGCAGCACGTCCAGTCTGAAATAATATCCCTCCCCTACCCCCTATAATATCTACCCCCCTCATCAATATCAGGACCTCGTCACAGTATTTATTTCACGCTTTAATTGATGGACAGTGTTACATTGTGTGAGAGACTATTTGCTCCAAGTGAGAATGTTTTAGTGTGAAATTGAACACAGTATTGCCAATGTTGTTTTCAATAAAAAACATTTGCATGAAGCAAGCCGATCCACTTTTCCATGTTGATAAGAGCATTAAAATGAGAAAAAATTATTGGGCAAAAAGAAATCAAGAGACATTTAGAATAGATAAAAATGTGCGATTAATCGTGAGTTAACTATGACATAAATGTGATTAATCGCGATTAAATATTTTAATCGTTTGACAGCACTACTTGAAATGCTTGGTGTAGCTAAGGAGGCTCACAGAGAGCCATAGGAGAGAGAAGGCCTTGGTACACCCAATGCCTTTCAGGGAGGCCTAAGGAAGGCCTAGCGACTTGACTCTAAAATAACATCTGGAGCTCAGAGGAGGCTCAGAAAGGAGAGCACTACTGTCCAATTCTGGCTCCTAGAACAGAGGCCTCATTATGCTGATTCTCCAAAAGGATGTGAACTATGCATTTTCTTAACTGGGTATTAATGGGAATGTGTTGGATATTGGCATTCAAAATATTATGACTTTAAGAACAACTGATCATGTAACTCAAGGTAATTAAGATACACCTGAGAGCTCAGACCATAACTGAGCGACCCTGAGAACGCTAAATTATGCGAAACGCATTGTTCACTCTGAATAAAATACAGTCAACAGTGTGCGATAGTGTTCTTATTATTATTGGCATTCAGATATGTATAATGATTTTTTTTGTTTATGATGCTATTTTGATTGTTATTCATTGTAAATATATCTGTAATTGATTTGAAGTATGAACGTATGTATAATTGTTTGTTTTAAACAAAAACATTTACCTTACATTGAGAAAGATTTAATAAAACATGTATGAGATGTGTACATTTTGGTACCCCGACTAGTGTGGCATGTTGGCCTTATAAGATTAATGTGGGCATCAGCTATAAAAAGGTGATACAAAAACACTCCAAATGTTTTTGATTTTATTAAAAAAAGACGAAAATCCGATCACTCGTAGGCCGCCATAGTTATTTACGTCTCAATGCATTCTGGGTAGGCTTTTTTAATAAAACTAAAAACATTTGGAGTCTGTTTGTATCACCTTTTTATAGCTGACATGCACGTTAATCTTATAAGGCCAACATGCCACACTAGTCGGGGTACCCTTTAACAAATGTCATATGCTTGAATTGTATGAATAATGATAAACTTCTCTCACTAGCAAACCTGAGAAAAGATACAGGGTATTTGACTTTTTTTTTTTTATGGACATAACAACAGCATTGGACAAACCAGATACATTGTTTTTTGTGTTATAGCAAAACTGCTAATTTGCAACACTTGTCCATAGGAGGCTACACATTTCACAAAACACAACACAATACAGTATACAAAACAGTGCAAAACAGTACACAATATTTAAGAAGGTAAACAATACATATCATCACTATGCATTTCATACAGCATTACTTTTCATACAGCAGCTTTGACTTGACCTCAGCCATTGTTTCAGACCTCTGTCAAAGGTGATCATGTCTGTCTGCAGTTTTTGTTCAGTGGGCAGAGAGTTCCATAGTCTTGTTCCATTAAAAGAGAAACTGGACTGACCAAAAGATTTTGTAAATCTCGGAAGAACACGGAGGCTCTGGTGGAGGGTCTAAGTGAACCTTGACGCCTAATAATGAGAGCAGAAAACAGCGGCGACACGTGACTGTTTAAACATTTAAAAAACAATTTCAGAGCACTAAAATGTATCAAATTTTCGAAAGTAAAAAGATTATGTCTATGAATGATGTCACATGGTGTGATGTCATAGGTTTTCTGTCAAATACCTTGACTGCCTGCTTGTACACTGAAACAACCGGCTTGAGTGTGGAGTCTGTGGACGGGGTTAAATAATATTTCCCTGTGTATATATCTATATAATAGTAAGTGAGGTGTCAACATGTACATACAATTATTATATTATAATATATGTTACACCTTACTTACCATTAGCTTGCTCAAATGTTTTGTAGATATGTAGGGAAATATAATTTAACAATTATAACAAATATTAATTATATTAATTATAACTAAAATTAGAAAAGGAAAAACTTTCCTTTTCCTTTAAATCCTCGCTTGCCTGGCTTATGCTACTCCGAGCTATGTCTGAACTTTGTATTTTGAGCACTTCTTGCGTTGTTTTTGCCTCTTCACGATGACTCGCTTGGTTTAGTCCTCAGTTGTAAGTCGCTTTGGATAAAAGCGTCTGCTAAATGACTAAATGTAAATGTAAATGTAAACAATGTCATACCATGTAGCTTTTCTCTGCTTTGCTAGTGAGAGATATAAAACTCAGTAACAATATTAACACTAAAACAAACTAGAAAATTGATGTAAAGCATTTAACGTCAGATATGTGCTTGGTAATCATGTTATGTAACATAATAATAATAATAATAATAATTTGTTACATTTATATAGTGCTTTTTCTGAGACCTCAAAGCGCTTTACATGGAAGGGGGGGAATCTCCTCAATCACCACCAATGTGCAGCATCCACCTGGATGATGCGATGGCAGCCGTATTGTGCCAGTACGCCCACCACACACCAGCTTACTGGTGGAGAGGAGACAGTGATGAAGCCAATCAGTATATGGGGATGATTAGGAGGCCATGATGGACAGAGGTCAAGGGGCAAATTTGGCCAGGATTCCAGGGTTACACCCTTTTTTGAAGGACATCCTGGGATTTTTAATGGCCACAGAGAGTCAGGACCTCGGTTTAACATCTCATCCGAAGGACGGCGCTCTTTGACAGTATAGTGTCCCTATCACTACACTGGGGCGTTAGGACCCACACAGACCATAGGGTGAGCACCTCCTGCTGGCCTCACTAACACCTCTTCCAGCAGCAACCTGGTTTTCTCTGGAGGTCTCCATCCTGGTACTAACCAGGCTCAGCCCTGCTTAGCTTCAGTGGGCAACAGTCTTGGGCTACAGGGTGATATGGCTGCTGACCACGTATATATGGCGGCTGATAACTTATCAATTACACTGAACCCTGACTTTACCTGCTGAATGTGACAATGTCGTTACAATGTATGCAGTTTCTGACTAATAAAAATTACACTTTTTGTTATGAGCAAGCAGGGTGCGACCACTTAAAGGTAAATAATTCACCCTGTATCCTCTGACTAATGTCAGAACTGACGAGTTTGTGGATGTGAGGGCCCGAGTGTGACTCTAAGTGATACCGGTTACCTAATGAATGAAAAATTAATAAATGGAAGGAAGGAAAAATACCCTATGGAATACCCAGAATAATCAAATATTTAAATTAATACTTATGATTAGTTCCTAATGGGAAACACAATCTAAATGTAATTATCATTTGAAAATGGAGTCAGATTAAGCACAAAGCTAAAGTAAAATTGAAACAATATTCTAATAAATTAAGTGAACTTCACAGAATCGCTGAAAAGTCCTACAAGCATACCTTCGCCCACGCCGTCGGATTCTGTCGTTGGGCCGACAGGTGATTCCAATACAGTGTATATATTGTGTTTGAGTTTCTCCTGGTCAGTTCTCGCTCATGTTATCAAAAAAAAAATTAAAAAAAATAATAAAATAGTGGTTGTGTAATTCTATTAATCTTTGAATGCTCTCCTGAGTGTTTAGTTATATTAAATAAAGACTTTATATTTTTGGAATATGACTTTTGTCTTCATCATTGTGATTGTCTGCAATCATAGAGCATGTGACACATTCATCTGTTTCGGATTAAACTGAACTTTCAGTGACACTTACTGGACATTTCACTTTTAAAGTGTCATAAAATTGTGCAAGAAGCAACAAAATAATTCTGGAGAAATTTTAATGTGGAGTTTTCTAATGCAATATTGATATGTGACTGGTGTGGGCAGGCCCTCAAACTCCACAAGCAGCCCCACAGGAATGGTAGATGTAGCCGGCACACTTTACATTAGTAACCTAGACGTTCTCCTATATCTCTTTTTGCTCCATTCAGTTCGAAGTCTCCAGAGTCTCCCCACCCATCTGCCCTCTCCAATTTCTTCTACCAAGGTCAGCCAGTGCTTCGGTCCCACCTTCGCTGGTCCCCTCTAGCTCCCGTACTCATCCATCCACCCCTCTGCGCCCCTCCTCCGCCCCTCTCCTGGCAAGAGGATCCCCTGGATCCCTGTCAGTCCTCCTCGACTCCACCTCAACCTTCCGACCCTTCACCATCTCCTTGGAAAATACCTCATTTGAATATTCAAAAATAACATTTCAGAAAACTTGTAATACAAAAAAGAGATATATATTTGCAAATTTAATGTAATCAATCAACTGGGAAGTATGTGATATCTATTAGCTATTTTTACCCTATTCACATGTGGTGAAATTCAAAGCTTCAGATTTTGATAGGGAATTTTGAATTCTGAAGAAAGCTTTTTTTTTTTTTTTGAATGTCAATCGCTTCCTTAACTAACAATTCCGACTCAATGGATTGCTTTAAACAGCAGAGATGTTAGGAATTTTCCATTGTGCATGATGAATGCTACATTAGCATGTCGTCCCTGACACGTCTGCCGTTTTGAGACCCTGTGCTCTGATTAAATTGGCAAACACTCGGCAAAACATTACAACACCTCGATTATTGTGTTTTCTCATTAAACACAATCTCACTCCAGGCCTGATTACTATCATCTAGTAGTAAACATATGCTAATTAATGAATGTCTGTTCATGCCCCACTGGAGCCCATGCTTTCTTAAGGAAATTAATTCCAGGAGTCAACAGAAACAAACACAGATGAACTAGCATTGCCTGGGTCAAAGGTCACCATTGCAGAGTTGTCATTCATTCTTTCGATGGAAGGATGATGGTCATTTCTGTTCTCCAGAACCTTTGAAAATCTGTAGCCTTTAATATGTAATTTAAATCTAGGTATTCTTATACAAAAGACTATAACAGACTTTCTTTTAATGTGAGTGAGGGACCAAGCAGTCAAGGGCAAAGGACACAGGATTTCCAACCAAAAAGGATTTATTTAATACAAAAAGTAAAGTTACAAAATCAAATAATTGGAAAACTGAATGAAAATAAAGTCAGGTCTGAGCCCATAAAGGAAAAGGGTCAACTGAACAGAACCAAACAGAAATCAAATCAAATCAAATCAAACTAACCAAACCAACATGACCTCCCTAATGACACACATGGGGAACATAAAGATACAAAGGACTACTCCATTAAACACACAGGGGACACCAAAATCATCACTTAACACAATTACAATAAAATAAAGTAATTAACTCCACAATTATCAATAAAGAGGTCATAAAATAACTTACTCAAATAATCATAATAAACTAAATATAAATAGACAAATAAACAAAACTAACATATAATCAATCATACATGGATTAACCCAACAGCATAAAATGGCAGCCACTGACACCAGCCAGTCCTTTAATGGAATGGATCTCCACCGGAACTCTGCGTCCAAGACAGAGCCAAACCTCCACTTTCCACATACAGGTAACTTAAACTCAAAGAAAATAAACATTAACACAATATACCAATGACAACTAGAAAGTGTGCACCCAACCTAGTCATGTATGATAAAAGTGTAAATGATAAATAAAGTGAATGTACTGAACCAAATCTGTCTCTCTGCAAACAGCAAAAGCTGACAATTTTGTCTAGACAGATGAGGAGGTGGCCCATGCCTGTGACGTAAACGCGTACGTGACGAGAGCCACCGTGAGCAGATCGGTGTCTTCGCTGTCTAGCAGACTTTTGCGTTTTAACCCTTTAGACGGGAACGGGTGGAGCGTTTTTAAGATTTTACTTTATTGTGTTTTTAAGCCCCAAAAACGGTGTCACCGGCCAAATGAAAGGCACATCTGATAAAATATTTTTACGTTTTCACCCACGAGCTTTCTTTAGTATCAACCACGAGCTGATGGTATCAAAGTATTCACATGAGTGTTTTACCACAAATTTTGCTTTTTTTTCTAAAACTGTCACTTCCTGCGTGAAGTCACTTACATTTGTTAGTGTTGTGTTTGTCTATTTATATAATACAACTCAGAATCAAGACAATGATGGGCAATTCTTTGTTTTACTGTGCAATATCAGAATGACCAACTTCTTGTGAACACGTGTCTCTTCTTTTTAGAGACACAACTAACTGGCCAACCAAATTCGAACCCAGAGTTAACCTAGAGTGGCCAAGCACTCTAAGTGCATTCTACTCAATACACTACAGTGAAATTGAGGACAGAGAATATGTCTAAAAATTAAACCTATATTTGCAAGAAAACACGGTTTCTTTGAATCATTTTGATTCCACAAAAAACTATTAATATTCTTTAGTTCACAAAAGTGTTTGATTGCATGTGGGGATTGCATCAGACCATAAACACAAACCATTTCAATCTGCTGTCAGCACAAATGCAGGATCAAACCTGTCTTCAATTTGCATGTCAGAGAGAAAATTCCAAGGGTAAACTTTCTAATTTCAGGCAGCAAGGATCAATAAGACATTCTGAGATGTGAGAATACATTTAAATGGAGTCTAATATGTTTCCATGTATCCTGTCATGATAATGGTGTGTCATTTCATTCTCATATTCATGCCAATGATCTCCAAGATTACAGGTTGTCACATTGACTCTCTCTCACTCTCTCTCTCTCTCTCTCTCTCTCTCTCTCTCACAAAGCAAATTTCAGCTGACGTTGTTTTGGTCCTGTGTGACTAACAGTTAACTGTGCTATTGGGATTTTTTTTCCTCTTTGCAACATAATGAATGTCTCTGGAGCTGAATAGAGTGCTGGAATTCTGTAATCCCCAAACACAATTTTTCTTCCAAACTAAAAATGTGTTCTCTCTCATTTTTTGAAGATAATTAATAGGAAATTGTAGCTTGGTCGTCTGGTGTTTTTGTTAATCCGTGTGTCTCGGCTCTCTTTGAAGCTCTCAGACAGACGTTCAGGCCGCTTTCTGCCTCACTTGTGTTAAACTGGTTTTGTTAAAATTAATGGTTTTCTGTATGCTGCTAATTTTCTCACCTATTCATGTATAATGCTCTTTGTTTGAAAGCTTTGAAAGAAAATGTGCAACTTCAAATGCAGAATAAATGGTAAAGTTTTGGTTCTCCTTAAAGTCACAACTTTTAGCTCATTGCACATGGAAATATTTATTTACTTATGTATTAAATTGGGAGAAGTGGAGGAGAGCAACGAGAAGGAGGAATTCGCCAATGAACTTGTAGTTGAGGATCGCGGTGATGATGATATGAATAGGGTCATTTTGTATCACATGATTGCAGTTGTTTTACAGGGTAGCCTTCATTCTTTCTTGTTGATGTGTTTCGGGCAACAAGTTCATATGCTCTATGGATATTACCGGTAACTTGTATTGTTCAGCCCATGAATGTCACACACCGGACGAGAAGCACAGAGCGTCTATGACAACTCTCGAGGACGTATAATGATATTCTCAATTCATTCAGTTAACGGACGTTCTGAGGTAAAGTGTTCAGACTGCAGACTTAGCAACGATTGTAGTTAATTGTACAGTAGGCTACAATCATAACATATTACCGACATTATCTTAATTTCATAATGTCCTTAAACAACAATATTGCGAAAGTGCGTGTCCGGAGTGCGATACCTTGAGCTGTCCTAGACACGATGCGGCGCTGTGCTTTACTGTGTGTAACCCCATTTATACACGGTAATATAATTGACTAATTCTTACATTAACTGATTTGTTAAACACATTCGAATTATAAATAAAACGTAATATAATGTGGTAACCTCCTACTGTCATGCTTTCTGTATATCAGCCTATTTGGATCGTTATCTCTAGGCTTACACTCAATGAACAACATCTCAACACTAAATTGAAGGCCTGTCTCATATAGACACCTGTCTCAAATACAAGCCGGTGCAGTAAATCGTGGACTAATATAAATATTTGGGTGAACTATCCCTTTAAGTAGGACTTAAAGGTGACCTGTTATGCCCCCTTTTTTACAAGATGTAATGTAAGATATAAGTTTCGCATTCCCCAGAATGTGTCTGTGAAGCTCAAAATACCCCACAGACTATTTATTGAGTGGAAGGAAAAACATGTTGTTGTTGTTGTGCATGTATCTTTAAATACACTATGCTCAGATCACAATATTGTACAGATCATTATCACGTATCAGGCAATAACAAAGCTAGTATTTATACCCTTAACTGCATGTGTTGTGTATGTAAGTCATTAGGAGACAGTTTCCTGAGGAAGAGGGACTTTATCAGCCTGGATGCCAGCCAGAACCCCTCCCACAAAATGTTTTGGTCGGGAAGTTCGGTCTGGAGTAATTATGATCAGTTCAGAAATGGTCGGGCCAATCAAATTGCCAGGGCGGGCTTTATACAATGATGGACAGATGATCTGCAGTCACGTAATCATCACGTCATCAAAGAGCGCTTGGTTTGAACTGGTTTACAACAAAGATGACTGCAGCTGGAGGATTTAAATTTATAGATTCCGCTATAATGTCTGTTGTAGAAGAAATCGACAGCGCATTCATTTAAAATAAAAATAAAAATAAAAACTGCAATATGCCTTTTAAATGTTTATCACTTTTAGTAACTTTAAAGGGTTTCTTGTAAAATGACACCAAAATTGTCTATCTAGACCACTGTATGTGGATATGGGAAGCTTTTACATTTGGGAGGGCATATCCCGGCGGAAATCCCCCAAAAAAGATGCCTGATCCTAACCCATTCCACCCCCATTCAGACGGGATTAACTTTACAAGGGTAGATGGAGTAATGTAATTTTACCACAGGACGTCTGTAATATTAATTGCCAATTCGCACGGGATAAGATATCTCAGAAAAACTAGTAGAAGTGGCAGGGGTAACTCGATTTGCACATTGCCGTCACTCCTGTCGTCATGTGCGTATTACGTTGCTGCCTGATATCATTTGCGTGAACACAATGTATTACAATGTATTAATTAACTTCAGAATGGATTGCGTTGGTTATAGGCAGTTACCTAACGCTAAAAGATGTTTTGTGCCTCTAACAAGTGCTTTCGATCTTCTTTTGATCTGAAAGGTATGCAGAAAACACTTGAGTTTTGCCACAGACTTGTCCGAGTGTCTAGAACGCAACTGAATGCTTTTTCTAGCGTATCCATAGTTGAAAAAACACTGAAAACTACTTTTAAACACGAAATGACTAAATATTTACGTACATATTTACAGCAGGTCTAATTGGCACGGGATTAGTATTACCTGAGGTCATTTTTCTGGACCTTTTTACTGAAGGTAAAAGTCGCCGTAATCTTTACTGACATTGTCCATAATGATTACTGAGAAGGCACATTCTAAAAACTAAAATCACAGAGAAGCTCTGGTAATTATTACTTTAGCCTACCCCACCTCTCCATGTTAAACTATTCCCGTCCGAATAGGGCTTTAGATATAATTTCCTGAGTTTGCTTTCTGTTTACATTTTGTTGTCAAGGTGATTAACTGTTTCATTGATTAGTTCACACCTGTTTCATATTGAGCTCAATTATCTTGTATATAATGCCTTCAGTTCTCTTAGTTCATTGTATTTTTTTTTTATTACACACTGTTTCATTTAGTTATTCTTTAGATTTCATTATTTTGTTTTGTTAATTAAAATGTTAATCTGCAATTAGATCTGCACTGCCTCTCCATTGCAGTTTTGCAAAATATTTTTCAAATTGCCTGAAAAACCACCTCATGCGAGCGGAGTTTTTGCGAAATTCACGTGTTTTCATTGGGCGTATTTTCAATGCAATTTGAAGGGTAATGGAAATTAATGCTTTTAAGGTAGGCAGCTTACAAAGCTTCACTGTACAGTCTTTCATTCTTCACTATATTTGTTCTTTGATGTGCATTGCTGGAAATTGTCATTTGTCATGTTCCATGTTGCACAACAGCTCTTGGACAACTAGTTTTTGTGAAGAAGCAAGAAGAATGACATGAATGTGAATTGACCATCGCGTTGAATGACATTGCCATAACTTACACCAAATAGCATCACAGAACCATTTAGAGACAATCCATATTACAGCCACCAACGTCTGTTCAAATGTGAAACACTCTAATTTGATTGTGTTTTCAAACATTTGGGACCAGCCCTTGCCTAGAGGCGTTCAGAATGATCGATGTCTCCTAAGTGTTTTTTTTTTTTCGTTTTTTTTTTCTCCAGCATATTAAACAGAGCAAGATTATCAGAGTTATAGGTGAAGCTCTCGGCGAGGAGATTAAAGTCTCTCGTAATTAGTTTCATCTTAAACTCGTGCATATTTTCCGGTGTGCACTGGTTTTGATGTATTGACTTTCCGGGCCACTAGGCAGAGTGAGAAAAAGCATTCTCGTCTTAATGAAATGTTTAGCATTCTCCATCTTGCTACTCTCCTAGTGTGCTGTAATGACCCCAGAGTCTGATCTCAGCGGGGACATGCCGATGTGCAACGAGCTCCTCTGTTTTGGCTGATTATTTGGCCCTGTATTCTTCAACTTTGAAAAGTAAGGAAAGTTGTGTTGCATGCTGTAAAGACACCTGAAAATAACCAGAACTGACAGAATGAAAGAATGACAGTTCTGAGCAGAACATTCATCCTCTCTGTCAATCTTTCCATTCATACATCTTTTATTGGTTTGTCCATCCATCCGTCCGTCCATCCATCCAACTCTCTTGTGATTGAAGAGTTTAAAGAGACAGTTTTTGACACCAAACAATGAAAATGCTGTATCTTTTACACATCCTCACATGGTTTCAAGCCCATAAAACTGAATTATTTCTGTCCCTCCATTGAAAGTCCATTAACTCAATAACATTGATGCATCTGTAACAGGTGTAAACCTCACTTCCCAGGCCCTAAGAGGAGCACCAGCGACTGATGCTAGATGCTGCGATCTTTAGCGTTCTTGTTAGTGCGGCCGCCTCCCACGCCAGACACCCTGGTTCGAATCCCGCTCGGAGCAAACCGAGCAGGCCCAGTTACACTTCAAAAAGTTCAAAAATACATTGTAACATTAATCCATATACTGAAACATATATGGTATAGATTTTACTTACAATTGTCACTTATATTTGTAGTAAATTACACAGAAATACAAAGAAAAGACAAGTAGGCTAACACATTAAATTGGACGTGTAAAACATACTCTAACAATCATTGTTTTGTTTACAATTTTGAAAGATAATTTTTACAGTGTAGTAATTGAGTGGTTTAATCTAAGTCTTCTGAAAAGACATGATCGCGTTATATGATGAACCAATTTGATTTAGTGTTTTATTCACATATAGCCTGGGAAAACCCTGACGAACTTCCGGCAAATTTGAGATTTGCTCTGAAAGTCTGTCTGGCCAAGAGCCCATTCAAGATCATTTCCAATTTTTCCAAATCGAGGCACCAATCACAAACGTTGAGGCGGGGTTTACATGATGACGATAGCGCTGATTGGTTTTAGGTCTATCCAATTGCACCCCAGAGGCATTTGAGGGTCCTCAAACGCAAACATTGTATGAACAAACCTAAAAAGATGTCTTCTATTTGAATCAGCAATTTAATGGCAAAGCAGTCTGTGCTTTCCCTCAGCAAGACCGTGCTCACTTTAATGTCTAAAATGATGGCCCACTAATCTGAACTTGAAATCACATTGTGCACATTTTCAGTCATAAAGTTCACATAAATGGTCATATTGGCTTCTGTCAGGTTGCGTGCAGGTAGCCGAAGACGAGGACACGGTTGCTGCAGTTTAGGAGATTTATTATACAAACTTAAACTTCAAAAACAAACAGGAACAAAAAGAACAGACTCCAGGACTTCAGAATACACAACCATACATCGACGACGACCAACAAACACTGAGGGAAAACACAGGGCTTAAATTAACTGAACCAAACGAGATAATTAACTGAAAACAGGTGAAGAGAATGGGTAATCAGACAGAGAGGGAAAACTAACAGGACTGAACTAAAATCACAAAAGACAGGGGGAAAACAAGATCACAGAACTGAACAGAAAACATCAAAACGTGACAGTACCTCCCCCCTCCCCGAAGGCGCGTCCTCGCCGTATAACATCCAAAGGGGTGGGAGGGTGGGCATCCTGGACTCCAGGACGGTCCAGGCGGAGCAGGCTGGTCAGGGGACCAGGGCGGAGCAGGACGTGGGCGTGACCAGGGCGGAGCAGGACGAGGGCGTGACCAGGGCGGAGCTGTCGGACCCTCGGGCGTCCAGGGCGGTGGTGACCCTTCGGGCGGCCATGGCGGTGAGGACCCTTCGGGCGGCCATGGCGGTGAGGACCCTTCGGGCGGCCATGGCGGTGAGGACCCTTCGGGCGGCCATGGCGGTGAGGACACCTCGGGCGGCCACGGTGGTGAGGACCCCTCGGGCGGCCACGGTGGTGAGGACCCCTCGGGCGGCCACGGTGGTGGTGTTTTTTCAGGCCTCCGTGGGTCTTTGGCCGGCCATGGAGAAATTTTCCAAATTTCTCCAAATTTTCTTGGGGAGAAGGACAGGCTCAGGAACGGGAACAGACTTGACGTCAGCGGGCTCTGGCGCAGGATCAGTGGGCTCTGGCGCAGGATCAGCGGGCTCTGGCGCAGGATCAGCGGGCTCTGGCGCAGGATCAGCGGGCTCTGGCGCAGGATCAGCGCTGGACGGGACCAGCGGTGAAGGCTCAGGGTCTGTGCTGGACGGAACCAGCGGTGAGGGCGAAGGCTCAGGATCTGTGCTGGACGGAACCAGCGGTGAGGGCGAAGGCTCAGGATCTGTGCTGGACGGAACCAGCGGTGAAGGCTCAGGATCTGTGCTGGACGGAACCAGCGGTGAAGGCTCAGGATCTGTGCTGGACGGAACCAGCGGTGAAGGCTCAGGATCTGTGCTGGACGGAACCAGCGGTGAAGGCTCAGGATCTGTGCTGGACGGAACCAGCGGTGAAGGCTCAGGATCTGTGCTGGACGGAACCAGCGGTGAAGGCTCAGGATCTGTGCTGGACGGAACCAGCAGTGAAGGCTCAGGATCTGTGCTGGACGGAACCAGCGGTGAAGGCTCAGGATCTGTGCTGGACGGAACCAGCGGTGAGGGCGAAGGCTCAGGATCTGTGCTGGACGGAACCAGCGGTGAGGGCGAAGGCTCAGGATCTGTGCTGGACGGAACCAGCGGTGAAGGCTCAGGATCTGTGCTGGACGGAACCAGCGGTGAAGGCTCAGGATCTGTGCTGGACGGAACCAGCGGTGAAGGCTCAGGATCTGTGCTGGACGGAACCAGCGGTGAAGGCTCAGGATCTGTGCTGGACGGAACCAGCGGTGAAGGCTCAGGGTCTGTGCTGGACGGAACCAGCGGTGAGGGCGAAGGCTCAGGATCTGTGCTGGACGGAACCAGCGGTGAAGGCTCAGGATCTGTGCTGGACGGAACCAGCGGTGAAGGCTCAGGATCTGTGCTGGACGGAACCAGCGGTGAAGGCTCAGGATCTGTGCTGGACGGAACCAGCGGTGAAGGCTCAGGATCTGTGCTGGACGGAACCAGCGGTGAAGGCTCAGGATCTGTGCTGGACGGAACCAGCGGTGAAGGAAACTCTGGGCTGGACGGGACCAGCGGCGAAGGAAACTCTGGGCTGGACGGGACCAGCAGCGAAGGAAACTCTGGGCTGGACGGGACCAGCGGCGAAGGAAACTCTGGGCTGGACGGGACCAGCAGCGAAGGAAACTCTGGGCTGGACGGGACCAGCGGCGAAGGAAACTCTGGGCTGGACGGGACCAGCGGCGAAGTAAGCTTTGGGCTGGACGGGACCAGTGGCGAAAGCTCTGGACTGGACGGATGGGCCATGATCGATGTGTGTGTAGCCCACACACACAAGATCGCCGTAATTAGCACTGTATCTTCCAGAGCTGTCTGGACGGTCTCTGGCTGGACGGTCTCTGGCTGGACGGTCTCTGGCTCGAAGACTGGCTCTTGCTCGAAGACGATGGGCTCAGGCGCTGGCTCGAAGACTGGCTCTGGCTCTTGCTCGAAGACTGGCTCTGGCTCTTGCTCGAAGACTGGCTCTGGCTCTTGCTCGAAGACTGGCTCTGGCTCTTGCTCGAAGACTGGCTCTGGCTCTTGCTCGAAGACTGGCTCTGGCTCTTGCTCGAAGACTGGCTCTGGCTCTTGCTCGAAGACTGGCTCTGGCTCGTGCTCGAAGACTGGCTCTGGCGGGCTGGCGATGGGCTCAGGCTCTGGCGGGCTTGGAACTAGCCTATATCGCCCATATCCTCCCCTGTGACCCCCACGGCTCCCACGGAACACAGCCTGGCGGGTTCCCACAAAGGCCTGCCTCCAGCTCTCCATCTTCTTAATTTTTTAGGTTGGTCGTTCTGTCAGGTTGCGTGCAGGTAGCCGAAGACGAGGACACGGTTGCTGCAGTTTAGGAGATTTATTATACAAACTTAAACTTCAAAAACAAACAGGAACAAAAAGAACAGACTCCAGGACTTCAGAATACACAACCATACATCGACGACGACCTACAAACACTGAGGGAAAACACAGGGCTTAAATTAACTGAACCAAACGAGATAATTAACTGAAAACAGGTGAAGAGAATGGGTAATCAGACAGAGAGGGAAAACTAACAGGACTGAACCAAAATCACAAAAGACAGGAAAACAAGATCACAGAACTGAACAGAAAACATCAAAACGTGACAGCTTCACAGACTTAACCTTATTTTTGTATTTTGTATGTTATTTAAAAAATATTAGCTTTGTCCTTGTGTTTGTGATTTTTTTAAATGATTTTCTAGAATTCCCTATTCATTTGTTGTGATTAAGTCAACTTGCCGTAAATTTGAATAGGAACCAATTTCTATTTGTAGAATAATTATTTAATAATTTTTTCTATGAAGCATGCTTCAGTTTGACAACCTTGAGCTCAAGGTAGCCTATGTCGTAAATTAAACAGCAAAATGTTATCATCAACCAGGTTACCATTCTGAAGGCATAATCATCCAAACATACTGACCTGTATTCATTTTGGCTTTGTTAACACTTACAGAATATTTAATATATTACAAAAGTTTTATTTTAGTTGGGTTATTTTATATTTTGTATATTAAAAAAAATGGTCCCACTTGTGGCTTTACGTACTATGTACTTACATAGAAAAATAAGTACAATGTACTTATTGTGTTCAGGTTGTATTGTAAAAAACTTTTGCTGCTATTGAGATGTGATACTGGTAAGGTTAGGGACAGGTGTGGTGGTATGGGTCGATTTAAGGGTAGGTTAACGTGTAAGGGAAGGTTCAAGTGTGTAATTACAAATGTCATTACATCAATTAATTACAGTTGTAATTATTACATGCAGGTATTTTCAAAATATAAGTACAATGTAAAAACATGTATGTACATAATAAGTCCATTGTATCAAAGTAGTAACTTCAATGTAAGTACATAGTACTTAAAGCCACTTAATATAAAGTGGGACCAAAAAAATTTATACATAAGACTTAACAATAAGGTCCCATTAGTTAATGTTAGTTAACACATTAATAACTAACATAGAGCAATACATTTGTTTTATTGCTTATTGTTAGTAATAAATAAACAGTATGTATTAATCTTTGTTAATGTTAGTTAATAAAATATGACTGTTTATTGTTCATGTTAGTCAAACTTTTGATTTTGGTAATGCATGTCAACATTTAAAATGAACAAGTATTTTTAATTGTAAGTTCATGATAACTAAATGTAGCTTGTGTTTGGAAAAAGGTTTTGACATGCAAGTTCTTTTAACGTTGTTTGAGAGTGTCTGGTTAATGAAGATGCTTGATGCTGAATAACTCATTTGGCCCAGTTCCAGCACAAACACCCGGTATAATTATAAATATGATGAATCTGAGCAATTTAGCACAAATTACAGAGAATCTGCAGTCAACAAGCACAGAGACACTCCAAACCCGCCCCCATATCTGTCTCTCTCTATATATATAATTTGTCTGTTCTGAAGACTGTGGTGTATGTGATTGGCCGCTATACACGTCTGTGGCAAGTGCAGGTCTAAGGGATAGTCAACTTACAAAATCTGCATTTACTGCGCGTCAGGAAAATTACACTGTATAAATGAGACTCCTGATCACAAAAGCATTTGGGTCAAGAATCAAACTCCCTCCACAATCCATGTCTGTTTACAACGTTTTAAAGGCTGAATTATGATGTTTTGAAGATGTTTAAATGCATTAAAGGGACCATAAGTAACTTTTTAGGTAATTTATTATCTAAAATCAATATTTTTATTCATAAATATGTCCCCAATGGTGTACAAATACCTCCATGTACACTCTAAGAAATAAATCCGTAAAATAACAGAAAAAGTACTGGCAGCTCATTACCCGGACTTTGTCCCGTAATTAAAAAACGGAAATTTTCTGTTAATTCACAGTGCGCCCACTGTAAATAAAACAGAAATCTTCTGTTATTTAATGGTGTATCTATAGTAAAAGACCAGACACTTTCCGTCATTTAATGATGTATTTATAGTAAAAAAACAGGACACTTTCTGTTATTTAATGATATAACTACAGTAAAAAAACGCAAATATTCAATAAATCCGTAAAATAACAGAAAATGTACTGGCAGCTCATTACCCGGACTTTGTACCGTAATTAAAAGATGAAAAAATTGTTAATTTATGGTTTTCCTACAGTAAATAAAACAGATGAATTTAGGCAATATACCTACAGCAAATAGAATTTTTACTTTTCTGTTAGTTAACAGTGTAATAACTCTTGTTGAAAACATTTCAAACAAATCTTCTGTGATTAAAAAACATTTTTATTTACTTATAGATCTACAACAATTTCATGAAAACTAAAATATAAAAGGAAAAAAAAAACACAAAAGGGAAAAGTATAGTTTATCATCTCTAAATTGTTTCAAGTCTGCTAATTCATGACACTGTGTTAACATTACAACAATTGCATCCACTGAATAAATTTTAAAATGTGTGAGGGGAAAAGGTTTTTCAGAGGAACATGGTACTTTTCTTGTCTTCAGGTAAGATGAAGGCTGTAAAAGAAATACAAAACACTATTACTGACATACAGAATGTGTCAAAACAAAGAAAACAAAGATTCTAGGTGGGGAAAACTCATCACTCACCAAGAAACGTGTAGTAAATTCATCAGAGCCACCGGACTGATTGGACCAGGTCCTGGTAGGACTGCCACCGGGTTTTGCCACCAAAAACTACAGAGGGGAGGGAACAGTATGTGGCCTGTCCATCAAGATGTTTCAAATTTAGTTACCGTGTACTGTAATGGTTCTGTCTGTGGTTAACCGTACCGGTCTGTCTCGCGGCGAGAGGCCTGCATCACGGCCCAGATGTCCCTCCAGGTTGTCGTTGTTCTCTCCGTGCTGACACAGGTAGATGGTTCAGGGCTGGACGTAGATGTTCATCAGGTAGATTATACTGAATCTGTTTGATGAGGAAGTGCCGATCCCCGTCTATCACCTAGATGGAGTGATTGGTATGTTCAGTTAAAGTTCTATTTTGAGATTTGACAAAAGCTAAAACTTTACATGGTTTTTCGAAGTTGTTCATACAGGAACTTCAGCAGTCTTGGAGGAATGTGTAGACGTTTGGTTTCCTTCATCTCAGCCTTTTCGAACTTCGTTCAGGACTTCTGCACAGAAAAGTTGGATATGAAGAAAAAAAAAGATATATTTTTAGCTACACAAGAAATTAAATGAAGGAAAATGAACTACAAAGTATCATGCAGACCAGGTTGAAAACAATTGTACAGTATTTTACGTTCGTTAAATTATCAACTATAAATAATCAGCCATCCCTAATTCTTTCAAATTCAAACACTGTATATAAAATGCTAAGACTTGTTTCCAGTGGACTCCAATTACATGTCATGGTAGCTTGTCTGCTCAACTATACATTATAATATGTTTAATTATTTTCAACTAAATAAACAGAAACACAATAGCAATCTATAAATCATTTAATAAAAAATGTGTTGCTTACCTTTATATGAACTCCAGGATAAGTGCCATTTTCTTCAGGTATTTTGTAGCTCACAGCCTCAATGGTGTAGAGATGTGGTCATTAATAACTTCTTGAATGACAGCAATCCTGAATGTCCACCACCTTAAACAAAAAAAGATATTACAAAATGATATTACATTAATAAAGATATTACATTACACAATCATTTCAGAAAACCGCTTTAAAGGGGTAGTTCACTTTAAAATTAAAATTCTGTCATCATTTACTCACCCTCAAGTTGTTTCAAACCTGTATGAATTTCTTTCTTCTGCTGAACACAAAGGAAGATATTTTGAAGAATGTCCGTAACCAAACAGTTAACTGGAGCCATTGACTTCCATAGTAGGAAAAAAAAAAATACTATGTAAGTCAATGGCTCCAGTTAACTGTGTTAACCTTTGTGTTCAGCAGAAGAAAGAAATTCATGCAGGTTTGAAACAACTTGAGGGTGAGTAAATGATGACAGAATTTTCATTTTAAAGTGAACTATCGCTTTAACCATAGTTGTTTAAATCTACTGACCATGTAAGCATACACATCTTTGAAGGGGGTAAGTTATTCAGCAACCAACTTTTTCTATCAACATTTTTCCTCAGACTTTAAATTTAAATGTATGTTGTATTAAACACTCAGTGATTAATAATGAAAAAAAAGCTAATAAAACTAAATACAAACCCATAAGCAGCATGCAGGTGGTGCTTGGGATGCAAACTACAGCAGCAAAGTCCTGTCAATAGATAAAACAACAGAAAAACTATGAAACATACTGAGGACTGAGGAGGGATCTGGTAAAGAATGACTAACGGTACAGGCAGAAGAGTAGATAATAGCAGTCTTGTTAAATGTAAATTAATATTTTATGGTCATTATTTGGGGTTTAAAGTCGTGTGTGTGTCGTCTAAAACAAAAACAAGAAGTCTAACGTAAACATAACGTTAACGTTAACTTACCTCATTTGGCAGAAAATGAGGTGGTGTTTTCCTTTATCCAGCTGTTACTGCATCTTTACACACAGGATCTTCACGTTGTATCTTCATGCCTTTTAAATCAAGCAAGTCTTAATAGCCTTTACTTTTCTTGACGATTCCTCTGGTAACGTTAGCTTTTGTTTTCGTTAGTACTGCACTTTATCACAACTGGTTAACGGATGCGCTCGTCAAGAAAAAACCGCATCACCGACAAATAAAAGTAAATAAACCAAACTACAACGAGGACACTATAACACATATATCAGGGAACCTCCACGAGTGTAAACTAAATATTTGTATGTGTGACGATATGCATAAAATGATAAACGCGACGGCTCCGGCATTCATTTGCCTAACATGCCAGATGGCAACTAAATAACGTTACGTTAACAGCTTATTTGACATTTAGCAAAACATAAATTTCTTATTTTACCACAGAAGTGTCAAAATGGCTTCCACACACCCGAAATCCGACTTTAATAAGCAACTTTGGCCGCGATCATCTGCGTGTGTAATGGCGGTTGCATCTTAAACTCTTCGCGCCGCCAGGTTCTTGTTCCCACAATGCAACGCGTAATTCAAAATACGGGTAAATGACCTGTAAAAGACAAATACGGAAAAATCCTTCAAATTTATATGGTACATTGTACCGTAGTTTTACGGAAATTTTTTACAGTGTAGTTCCGCCATCTTGAAAAGCTATAATTGCAGAGAGGGACAAAAAGTATGCCAATGTGTTTGCATACTTGCAAACGCGTTTTCGTTCAGAGCCAGCATGACGTAACTGACGCAAAAGAAAACATTGCTCTCTTAAACATTTTCTATAGCTCTCTTTTTTCATAAACAATCAATTAGCTCAAGTTGTGAATATTTTGCTACGCCCATAAGATTGTACAGAGAATGAAAATGAATTGCTACAGTTACTGCTTGCCACATAAATTGTACAAACCTCGGTCGCTTCTCTTCTCTGCCTTTGGAAACTTTCAATTCTATCAAAATCGTCTCTTGTAACTGCCGTCTCTTGTAATCTTTGTCGTCGTTGTATTGACTCCTCCTCTTCCTCGCCTAGATCCCACTGATCCACTGCCCCTCTGTCCTCTTCCTCTACCTCTACTTCTTCCTCTCCCTACTGTTGAATCATCTGATGATGATATCTAACAATGCACATACTTCAGAAAATATAACTACTAATTACAATAGTTCATGTTTTTGACACTCTTTAATTCATACTGTAACATTTGTTTGTTCATTGTGTCAATTTGAAGTTTGTTTGAAAAAACAAACCTGTTCACCCGAAGGAAAACTCAACGAAATGCTATTAGAAGACATCCTGTCATAGCTTTTTGGTACATAACGGCTACCGTAGATGCAACATGCATTTGAAACGCGAGGCGCTGGAGAGCACAATTCGTTTGAATGCAAAATACAATTTCACCGCTAGATGGGAGTAATTCTTCCTTAATGCCCCTTTAAAGCAATGAGCCAGCAATGAAAACACACACGCACATGCACACACAAACACACACAGTCAAACTCTTGAGGCTGGAATGATTCTTTACGTAATATAATTTAATTTAGTTTAACACTTTATTTTGATGGTCCCTTTTGAACATTCTATTGACTATAAGTAACTTTCCATCTACAACTTACTCTCATTAGAGTAGCCTATTACTGTAGTTAATATCTGCCAACTCTTTATTGTGATGGTCCTACAACAGACATTCTACTGACTATGACTTTGCAATGGCAATTGATTCTAGCCCTACTAGTCTACTAATACTCTAACATTCTAATAACAGTTAGACATGTAGGTGCAACATGTAGCTTAGTCAACAGAATGTGTTAAAGGGACCATCAAAATAAAGTGTTAAACTTAATTAAATTATGTAAAGAATCATTCCAGCTTCAAGAGTTTGACTCTCTGTGTGTAGAAGTTGCTCCAGTTTCGACAGATTGTTATGCCCTCATGCCAGTAAACACATCATCAAAGAAGAGAAGAGATGTTGCTGCAAGAGTAAGGGGTTAGTTATTTTAATTAAAGATTACGAGGGACAAAATTTTTTTTATTATATTATTTAATAATATGAATCGTTTATAATAAAACACTCCAATAGTAGTTTTTGTGTGGGCAGTATGGTGGCTCAGTGGGTAGAACTGTAGCCTTACAGAAGAAGGTCTTCGGTTTGAGTCCCAGCTCAGCCAGGAGGCCTTTCTGTGTGGAGTTTGCATGTTCTTCCCTGTGTCTGCATGGGTTTCCTCCAGGTTGTACTGTTTCCCCCAATCCAATCCAAAGACATTCAGGTTTGTTGAATTGGAGAGTAAAAATTGCAGGTTGAGAGAGTGAGAGTCCCTGTGATGGACTGGATGCTTTTACACACCACACGATGGCGCCATTGAATCAACTAGAACATTTTGTGTTCTGCAAATAATGGAAAAATCATGGACAAAGGGCAAGGACAACAATCACTTCAGCTGAAGAACATTAATTTATTGTATACTGAAAGTAAAGCATAATATATAAATTCATCAAAATAAAAATAAAGTTACATCTAAAGGAAATATGGATACTCAAGAAATGCATTGCTTTACTTATTTATATATATACACTACCGGTCAAAAGTTCGGGGTCAGTAAGATTTTTTATGTTTTTAAATGAAGTCTCTTCTGCTCACCAAGGCTGCAATTATTTGATAAAAAAAAAAAAATAATAATAAATATTGTGAAATATTATTACAATTTAAAACAGCGGTTTTCTATGTGAATATATAGTGAAGTGTAATTTATTCCTGTGATCAAAGCTGAATTTACAGCATCATTACTCCAGTCTTCAGTGTCACATTTTTTTAATTATTATAATATGAAATTATTATAATATGATGCTCAAGAAACATTTATGATTATTATCCATGTTGAAAACAGTTTTTTACATTTTTATTTCAGGATTCTTTGATGAATAGAAAGTTCTGTGAACTCAGACAAATGTAAGTACCAATCTTTTATACTGTGAGTGTTAGCACCTGATTGGTTAGAAATGAGCTAATACGTGACTGATTGAGTCTTCCTGGCAGAACTTGTGCTAAAGCTTTCATATCACTGCTGAGAATCTGTTCATCGAGCTCCTAAGAGTTCCCCACTTCAGCAAAGATCTGAAAAAACTTTGAATTCTGATTAAGAATCTTCATCGGACGGACCTTCCCTAGTTAATGATATGATTTCAGATTATAATCTAGATGTGCCGTGTTTGACAGAAACCTGGCTAAAACCAAACGATTACATTCCTTTAAATGAATCAACCCCACAAGATTACAGTCATAAACATGAACCTCGCCTGAAAGGCAAAGGGGGAGGTGTTGCTGTAATTTATAGTAATATTTTCAAAACCACTAAGAAATCTAGTTTTAAATATACTTCTTTTGAAGTGTTGGTGCTTAATGTAAAAATATTTAGTGTAAACGATAAATCACGTTTGAGAATTCTGCTGGCTACTGTACACAGGCCACCAGGGCAACAAAGATTTTATCAAAGAATTTGCGGACTTAATATCAGAATTAGTATTGGCTGCAGATAAAGTACTAATTTTTGGTGATTTTAATATACATGTAGATAATGAAAAAGATGCATTGTGATTGGCATTTAAAGACATTATAAACTCAATTGGAGTGAGACAACACGTGTCAGGAGGACCTACTCATTGTCGTAATCATCCTCTAGATCTAATACTATTACATGGAATAGATGTTGATGCTGTTGAAATTCTGCAGCAGAGCGATGACATCTTAGATCACTATCTAGTCTCATGTAAATTACATTTAGCCAAGGCTGCAAAGCCGACTCCGTGTTATAAATATGTTAGACCTAAAACTTCTGCCACTAAAGATTGCATTATTAATAATCTTTCTAATCAGTTTCATCATCTCAGCATCCCGGATAGCTTAGAAGAACTTGATATTGCAACAGAAACTTTTAATTCTCTCTTTTCCAGCACTTTAGACGCAATTGCTCAGTTGTGCTTAAAGAAGATTAAAGAAAATAGTCCAACACCATGGTACAATGAGCACACTCAGGCCCTTAAGAGAGCAGCCAGAAAAATGGAGCGGAAGAAAAAAACTAGAGGTATTTCGGATTTCATGGAAAGAGAGCTCAATTGCTTACATAGAGGCCTTAAAAGCTGCTAGATCTGCTTATTTTCAACCCTATTAGAAGAAAATAAACATAATCCTAGGTATTTATTAGAAACAGTGGCTTAACTAACGAAAAAGAAGCAACACCGCAGTAATGACTTTATGAACGTCTTCACTTATAAGACTGATAATATCAGGAACAAAATTATAACTATGCAACCGTCTTCTACAGTATTGCATCAGGGAGTGCATTGTAGTCTCCCTGAGGAAAAATTTGATTCATTTGATGCTATAGGAGAGGAAGAATCCTGTAAACTCGTTAATTCATCTAAATCGACAACTTGTATGTTAGACCCTATACCGACTAAGCTACTGAAAGAGATGCTTCCAGATGTCATAGATCCTCTTCTTAATATCATTAATTCGTCTTTATCTCTAGGATACGTACCAAAAACCTTTAAGCTGGCTATGATAAAACCGCTTGTTAAAAAAACGCAACTTGATCATACAAAATTAGTCAATTACAGGCCGATCTCGAATCTGCCTTTTCTGTCAAAGATATTAGAAAAAGCAGTATCCTCACAACTGTGTTCCTTTCTTGAAAGAAATTATATCTGCGAGGATTTTCAGTCCGGATTTAGACCGTACCATAGTACCAAGACAGCTCTCGTTAGAGTTACAAATGATTTACTTATATCATCCGATCGTGGTTGTATCTCTCTATTAGTGTTACTTGATTTAGTGCTGCATTTGACACAATTGACCACAACATTCTTTTAAATAGACTAGAAAACTATGTTGGCATTAGTGGAATTGCACTAGCATGGTTTAAATCATACTTATCTGACCGTTAATAGTTTGTAGCAGTAAATGAAGAGATGTCTTATCGATCACAAGTTCAGTATGGCGTACCACAAGGCTCAGTACTAGGACCGTTGCTGTTCACTTTGTACATGCTACCATTAGGAGATATCATTAGGAAACTTGGAATTAGCTTTCACTGTTATGCCAAAGATACTCAGCTGTATATTTCTTCAAAACCTAACGAAACTTACCAATTTACAAAATTAACGGAATGCATAGCTGATATACAAAATTGGATGACTAGTAATTTACTGCTAAATTCTGAAAAAACAGAGATTCTAATTATTGGACGAAAAACTTCCACACGTAATAACCTAGCATACTGTCTAACACTAGATGGCTCCTCTGTTAAGTCTTAGTCGTCGGTTAGGAACCTGGGTGTGCTCTTTGATGCCAATCTTTCTTTTGAAAGTCAAATGTCTAGTATCTGTAAAACTGCATTTTTCCATCTTAAAAATAAATCTAAATTACGCCATATGCTATCATTGACAAATGCGGAACAATTAGTTCATGCGTTCATGACGTCAAGACTAGATTATTGTAATGCTCTACTGGGTGGCTGCCCTGCACGCTTAATAAATAAACTACAGCTAGTTCAAAACGCAGCAGCTCGAGTTCTTACCAGAACCAGGAAGTATGACCATATTAGCCCGGTTCTGTCAACACTGCATTGGCTGCCTATTAAACATTGTATACATTTTAAAATATTGTTGATTACTTACAAAGCACTAAATGGTTTAGCTCCGCAGTACTTGAGCGAGCTCTTAACGCATTATAGTCCTTCATGTCTATTGCGATCTCAAAATTCAGGCCAGTTGATAATACCTAGAATATCAAAATCGACTGCTGGCGGTAGATCCTTTTCCTATTTAGCACCAAAACTTTGGATCAGTCTTCCTACCATTGTCCGGGAAGCAGACACACTCTGTCAGTTTAAAGCTAGACTAAAAACACATCTCTTTGATGTAGCAAACACATAATACATTATAGACTTCTATAATTCAATGTTAGGCTGCATAGATTAGGTCAGCCGGAACTGGGAACACTTCCCTTAAATCCTGATGTACTCGTTACATCATAAGAAGAATGGCATCTACGCTAATTTTAGTGTTTTTGTTTATCTCAAGGTTTTCCTGCAGCCTGCCAGATCCAGGCCATATCCAGATCTGATGAGGAGCTTCACCTGGACCCGATGACAATGCAGTGCTGAAGTGCCAACTAGCCTATCCCTTTGGAGGATCCCTTTCCCACTCTACAGATAAAGCGTTGTGAAATCAGTTTGCGTACCTACCCCGAAGTGATAAAATAAAACAAAATTCTGTATCAAACTTATAGGCAAGACTAGTAGTTTGTTTAGGCATGGTTTGTAGGGTATTACAAACCTGCACACATATATTCAAACGCCCATAACTATAGAATCAATTCTTAATGCGCATGTGAACGCCATCAGCGTTTATCACAGGTTCGCATTTAAAATCTGTTTAGAGAAAACGGTGTCGTCTTAGCGGCCCCTAATTTAATAACAAATGATAATTTCGCCGGAAGTGAATCAACAAAACTAACTTCTGCTGGAAATAACATTATTCAAGAATCACTATGAAGCCAAAACAATCTCTGTTACCTTAAATTATTATATGTTTGTCTCTGTGAAGCTGCTTTAAAAAAAAAAAACTGCTTTAAAACATTGTTAAAACCGCTATATAAATGAAGATGACTTGACTTGACTTTGCCTTTGAATGCTGAAGTGCAGTCAGCACCAGTGAATGCATGCAAGGCCAGAAGTGCTAAAATGTGTTCCTGTGGATAATCTTCACCCAGCTGGTTGATGTTGATTAGTCTCCCATCTGACATAACTGCTCAGCAGATGAGAAATGGATGATGCCAGACTTTCCTCCCAATATGAGGGCTTCTTATCTCCACAAATGAGGTTTAAAATGAATTGATAAACCTCAGAAGGAATCTTCTCATTTGGATCATGGAGATCATGAGCCTTCGGAGGCCAAGGTAGTGGTTCAGAGGTTTTAAAGGCTGTTACAATTTTCTTGTGAAGACCATGGCTGACATCAAATATCAGATCAGCCTTAGAAGACAAAGGTATGAACTTGTAATTTACTGTCCCCCGGTAACCAAGCAGGATGGGGCATAACATTACTCCCATGTGGAATGGTAATGCTTGAAAGTTCTGTTTTCTCCGATTTGAGGTAGTGGAGAACTTTGGTTATACTATTTGTAATCCTCTAGATATAAAGGTCATCTTGGACTAAAATTTAAGCTTATAAACGTGGGAAGTTTTTTATGTACATTTGAGGCAGTGATATGTGTAACGGAGTAAAAAGAGTTGCTAGTTAAATTATATTGAAAGTGATGCAACTACGCCATCTAGGGGCAGTTTGATTCAGTGTGACTGTGGGAATCGTGTTGCACTTACCCACAATGTGATAAAGAGATAATGGGTAAGTCACGAAATTTGGGAGGTCTGAGACAATCCATGTTTTCTTATAATTCTAAGTACATATGTCTCGTATTTTGTCACGCAATGTACTTATAATGATTTCAGTTAACTATTTTGAGTTTAGTTGATGATTTATGTGTCTTGTATAGCCATGTTTTAGAGATTTGCAACCAAGCATATTTTCATGTGAACTAGCGTGCTAATTGTCACTTGCTTTACATGCTATTTAGATTGTTGTCCCGAGATCTATTTGCTGAACCTAAGATTCAACACTGTCATACTGTGTTCCAGGTAATAATCTTATGTTGTGTTAATGGTTTTATCGTCATGTTATTTGTGGTGTTCAAATCGAGTTTAGCTATCTTGCAGACCAGCATGGTAGTCTTGAGATTAGCCAAACATGTGCTTGAGTGCTGCGTTTGCAATGATAATGTTCCTTATTTTGTTATTTCAATATAATGTAAAATGGATCAAGCAGTTTCATTATTGTACTGCTGAAATGTACTGTATGTTGTATGTAGAGATTATAATTCAGCCTAAATATTCTAAAACCACTATACGATCACACAGATTTATTTTATTTCATAGACATACAAGTTATGCATTCTTGTTGTGAATATGTTTGATATCTAATTTGCAGTGTTGGGAAAGTTCACTTTCTACATGAACTAGTTCAAAGTTCAGTTCACACATTTTAAAATGAACTAGTTCAGTTCATAGTTCACAATTCCAAAAATGAACTAGTTCATAGTTCTTTTTTTCCATAAATTTGTTGCGAGCTATTTTTTTAAATTATTGCCACAGCCCACAACCACAGACAGCAATTATTTTATTGGCGGGCAAAGTTTGCACAAAAATGTACGATTTTTACACCCTCCTGACACAACGCGTTACTCGCTGCTTTGTCGACTACATGCTGCTTTTTGTTTTGATGACGTGTGCGGCGGTGCGAGGCTGGTGGCTGGTGTTGCCAGATTGGGTGTTTTTTTTCGCTACATATTAAGGCCGGTTTACGTTGTGTTTTAGCCGGGTTTTGCCTGGAAGGCTCTATAGAAATATGGCACCCAATTGAACGAAGTTAAACTGAGAGAGCGTGCGTTCACAGACCCCAGAATGAACGAGTTCACAGTAACGTTCATCGGGCATTAATACAGTACGTTCAGTTCACGTTCGCCTAAAATATGAACGAGTTCATGAACTATCGTTCAATGAACGCGTTCAGGCACAACACTGCTAATTTGGTTTATTCCCCATTAGAATTATCACATACATTTGTAACTAGCACAAATACATTCCTGTATCTGTATAGTATTTTACCCACAATGTGATAAAGAGATAATGGATTGTTGTCCCGAGATCTATTTGCTGAACCTAAGATTCAACACTGTCATACTGTGTTCCAGCAATAAAGAAACCTGATCCAAGTGGTTGTCCGTGGTGATGTGTAGCAGCAACAGTAGGATGGAGTGACCCGTCACATTGGTGCCGTGACTCATCGATTTGAAGTTGGATCTTCACCCCGACCTGGGACCATTCTACTGGACGGCTTCATCACGCTGTCAGGTGGACAGCATATCGTTTCGCACATTAGTATAGGCCTCAGTTGCTGTTCTTTATTGATACATTTTTCCTTGCTAGTCTTTTCTGACTATATTTCATGCAGTTTGTTTTTACTGATTGGCTGACACTGTGTTACTGATTGTTTGATGCTGCATGATAAGGCAATATGAGCTACAGACAAGGGTATATCAGCACACCTTTTGGTGAAGGCATTGGTAGGGGGAGGGGGACTCCGATTTTTTTGGATTTTGATAGTCCTGGTCAGGGAGGTGACGTTCATGTCGTGGGGGATAGTCAGATTGCTGCATCGGCCCCTATAGCTAGTGGATCTATAAGCCTAGACTTCCCATTGAGGGTCTGAATAGCATGCCATGTGCTGTATGTGGTGATGCTGCACATTCTGCCTTGACTCACTGTCGTGACAGGAAACTCTGCTTCCTGTGCCATTCACCTGACCACTCTAGACACAACTGCCCAGCACAGATGTCCGCTCAGTCTGGAAACTGATGGGTCTGCATCAAGAGGAGGACAGTGCAGACCCTGTTTGTGAGCCTCCTACTGACGATACAGATGATTTTGAGTCACTATACCAGTCATTCAGTTCCAAAGTACCCCCAAGCATAACCGTTGTATTTCAAGGCCTACATAAAATACAGAGGTCTGATAGTTTGTTCTATACCACTATCTCAGCAGCGAACATAACTCTGAAAGCAATGATAGATAGTGGTTCCATGGCATGCACACTGAGCGAAGCAGCAGAAGCACGCCTCTTGCAGCATAACTCAGGCCTGAGAAAATATTCTGCTGATGGGGTCATCATTGTCGGATGTGGCGGTCAACAAGTCACACCTAAAGCTATATATGATGTGGATGTGATGGTGTACGATTGCAAGATGGTCATCCCAATGCTTGTGGTGCCTGACCAGACTGATGAAGTGATATTGGGTAGCAATGCTATTAAGAAGATCCTTCATTTCATGAGAAAGGCTGACAGCTATTGGCGGTTGATGTCTGAAACCAGTGGTGGCATTGATGAGGATTGTCATCACTTTTTCTCTGTTCTTTCAAATATGGAGAAATGGAGAGGTGACACAGTACCTGTCAAGGTTGGTACGCTGAAGCTGCAACAGTGTGTGACTCTACAACCGGAGAGTGAGCATCTTGTGTGGGGCAAACTGCCTGCATCAGCACCTGTATCAGCAGGCAGCACAGTGGTTGTAGAACCAACTCAATAAAGATGCAGGCCAAGAAAGGTTTTGGTCGGTAGAGTTGTTACACCGATGTGGGGCAACAGATGGCTGCCAGTGAAGATCATGAACCCCACCGCTGAGCTGGTAGTGTTAAAGAGAAACACAAAATTAGCAGATGTGTCTCCCTGCATCGCTGCCGAAGACTTATCTCAGCCTGACAGCGTTCAAGTTTTCTCCCAAGCTGTGACAGGTGCTTCTACGACAAGGTCCAGAGGAGATATTAAGAGAGCATTGGATGAGCTTGGTCTACATGACCTGGATCTGGATGCCTGTGAAGTCTCTGATCTGTGGACAGACAAGCTCTTGCAGATCATTGAGAGATATGAGACAATCTTTTCTCTGCACAAGTTGGACTGTGGAGAGGCATCTGATTTTGTGCACAAGATACATTTGGTGGATGAAAAGCCATTCCGCCTGCCTTACCGCAGAGTGCCGCCAAATCACTATGAAAAGCTAAGAACAGCTCTCAATGATATGGAAGAAAGAGGCATTATTAGTAAATCCAACAGTGAGTATGCGTCGCCGCTGGTTCTTGTGTGGAAGAAAAATGGAGATCTGCGCATTTGTACGGACTTTAGATGGCTTAATGCAAGGACAGTTAAGGACGCACACCCACTGCCTCACCAGGCTGATGCTCTCGCTGCACTTGGTGGAAATGTCTACTTTTCCACCATGGACCTGACCTCTGGGTTTTACAATGTGCCTTTACATGAAGACCATAGGAAGTACACTGGTTTCTCTTCCCCCTTTGGTCTGCATGAATACAACCGGATGCCTCAAGGTCTGTCGAACAGCCCAGCTACATTCATGCGAATGATGCTTTCCATTTTCGGAGATGAGAATTTCACCAGTCTCCTATGTTACCTGGATGACCTCATGGTCTTTGGTTCTACTGAACAGCTAGCACTTGAGCGTTTGGAGATGGTTTTCTCTCGTTTGAAGAACAACAGCCTCAAGTTGGCTCCGAAAAAGTGCTACTTTCTGCGGAGAACAGTAAGGTTTCTGGGCCATGTCATCACATGGGAGTGTCGGGAGTGCAGACAGACCCTGGAAAGGTTGAAGCCATTGGCCGGGTACAGGTGTCTAATCTGATGGACAGTGACAGGGTTTCTCCTTCGCAGAAGAAGATTCGGTCCTTCTTAGGGATGGTGCTATACTATCAACATTTCATTGCAGGGTGTTCGGCTAAGGCCAGACCCCTTTTCAAGCTTCTCTCAGAACTTAGGTAACCAATGGGGGGAAAGCTCAGAGAGGAAGGAAACCTAAGAAAAAGTCCTGCAGTCCTGTGAAGCTCACAACAGAAGACTGGACCCCCGAGTGTCAGGATTCCTTTGACACTTTAAAGCATGATCTATTATTATTAGATCTATTATTAGATCTATTATTATTAGATTATTATTAGAACAACTACACCGCTTTACAACTATAGGACAGGAAGAGCTAAATAAACTTATTATTGCATCTAAACCAACAACTTGTTTATTAGATCCAATACCCACTAAATTACTTAAAGAAGTGTTACCTGTAGTGGAAGAGCCTCTTCTCAATATTATTAATTCATCTTTATTTTTAGGTCACGTTCCAAGAATATTCAAGCTGGCAGTAATAAAACCTCTTATTAAGAAACCACAATTAGATCCAAATAACCTAGCAAATTACAGACCCATTTCAAATCTTCCATTTATGTCTAAAATACTAGAAAAAGTTGTGTCCGCTCAATTGTGCTCTTTCTTGCAAGAAAATGATATCTATGAAAAATTTCAGTCAGGATTCAGACCGTATCATAGCACAGAAACTGCGCTAATTAAAATTACAAATGATTTACTTTTAGCTTCTGACCAAGGCTGCATCTCAATACTAGTTCTACTCGATCTAAGCGCTGCATTTGATACTATAGATCATAAAATACTCCTGGATCGACTACAAAACTACACTGGTGTTCAGGGACAGGCATTAAGCTGGTTTAGATCGTACTTATCAGACCGTTACCACTTTGTCTGCTTAAATGGGGAAAAATCAAAGATAACGTCAGTAAACTATGGAGTACCGCAAGGATCTGTGTTAGGCCCTCTACTATTCTCAATATATATGCTGCCACTTGGTAATATTATAAGAAAACATGGAATTAATTTTCACTGTTATGCTGATGACACTCAATTATATATTTCATCACGGCCAGATGAAACCACCAACTTATCTAACTTGACAGAATGTCTTAAAGATATAAAATACTGGATGACGTGTAATTTCCTGCTATTAAATTCAGATAAAACAGAGGTATTACTTATTGGTCCAAAAAACTACCCACAAAATCCCTTACAATACAACTTTAATTTAGAAGGATGCCCTGTTACTTTATCCACTACAGTAAAAGACCTGGGTGTCATACTTGACCGCAACTTGACTTTCGAAAATCATATTTCATATGTTACAAGAACAGCCTTTTTCCACCTTAGAAACATTGCTAAGCTACGTAACATGCTATCCGTTTCTGATGCAGAAAAGTTAGTTCATGCATTCATGACCTCGAGACTAGATTACTGTAATGCTTTATTAGCTGGTTGTCCTGTATCCTCAATAAACAAGCTACAGTTAGTCCAAAATGCAGCCGCTAGAGTTCTTACTAGATCAAGAAAATATGATCATATAACACCATGATTTCCATTACACGAGAGTAGATGTTAAAACTTCATGCTGATTTGTACTCGGCTTTCGCCAAGATAAGCAACACTAAGACGTAGCTTTACAGTAAACTATGCTTCTCCATCCATTTACGCTTCTTTCCATATGAGGGTGTGACTCCCCTTCTGTCCGGCGTTAACGGCTGCAGTGTACTTGGCGCGTCAGCACACACGACGGCTGCAACTACAGTGTGGTCTCCCTAGTGGACCAACACGACAACCGTCTGGATTGAGCCGAGTAGGGGACATCTCTAGGGTCTTCAAGTGGGCACCTTCCGTCCTCAGTGTTTCGTCGACTAGCCCACGACACCTCAAGAGGGCTCGACAGTGACTCTGGCGTCCCAGAGTCACCCCCCTCCGTCCCCCACTCAACTCAGCCCAGCTTACTGACCTCTACATCCCTCCTGCTGCTGAGACCTAACCACAATCTCACTATCTCTCCGCAACCCAACCATACGCGCCAACCCGATTGATTAAGGCTGTCGAGCCCCACTGGTGCGTTAAAGCAGTTACAGTGGCAACGGTTCCGTATGGCATACCACCTAACGCAAAACACAATATCTACCCAACCACCCGTCATTCTATACTATACAACCTATACAAATTGTATAGTATACTATACAACCTATACTATACAACCTATACAAATAAACCAACAGACTCTTCAAGTTTTTCAAGAATTCTACGAAACCGTAGCGTGGCGGCCTGTACACAGCCAGCTAGAATCTTTCCGTCTCAACCACAGCCAGTTGCTGCTCCTTTCTGCTGCTTCAGATAAGTTCTTTACTGTGCGACGCAACTCTTGGCCGCTGAATCCGACGTCCCTGAGGAACCGGGTTGTAGAGTGTGCCACAAAACCTCGACAACCCACTTCCACTGGATAAACCTGGACTCTCCATCCTCGCTGTTCTGCTTCAGTGGCCAAATGAGCATACCGCAGTTTCTTCCTCTCATATGCCTCATCTACAGCATCCTCCCATGGCACTGTCAACTCTATCAGTTGAACAATGCGTGCTGATCCAGACCACAAAACAATGTCTGGTCGTAGGTTAGTGGTGGCAATCTCAGGTGGAAAAATAAGCCGTTGATCAAGATCAGCCAGCATCTTCCAGTCCCTAGCAGCTTCCAGTTGTCCTGGCCGAGAATTGGTGTTAACACCTTTTCTTGGTGGTTGCTCGCCTGAGCGGAGGAATGTTGTCTTCTGCGTGTAATGTTTTGCTAGAACATGCGGCAACTTATTGGTCATACTACGCTTGCCTTCCAATGCTAAAGCCAAACATCTCAGTACTTGGTCATGGCGCCAAGTAAACCGACCTTGGCTAAGAGCCACCTTACATCCTGTCAAAATGTGCCTTAATGTGGCAGGTGATGAACACAAAGGACAAGAGGGATCCTCTCCTACCCAGAGGTTTAGGTTCTGCGGTGATGGGAGAACATCATATGTTGACCTAATAAGGAAACTGATCCTACTCTCTTCCATTGACCAAAGGTCTTGCCAGCCCATTTTGCGTTGTTCCACACTCTCCCATCTCATCCACTCTCCCTGCTTGGCCTGGGAAATGGCCTTTATACTCCTCATCCTCTCCTCCTGCTTTCGCACCTCGTTGACTACCAGCTTCCTCCTTTGAGCTTGGCCTGCCTTGTGCCATTTAGGAGGAGCTAACCTGAGCCCAAAACCCCCTCTTCCATGCTGTACCTGTCCCACGATATCCCCTATTTGAAGGTCAGCCTTTGCCTCTACTACAGATTTCTTTGCTGACCACTTTCTACCAGTTTTTAACACAGGGGCTGCCTCGCTTACACATTTGTCACGTGACTCTACTAATGTCATTTCCAGTCTGACCTTGGCACACTTAAACTCCTCGGTTAAAGCAGAGACTGGCAGCTGCAATATTCCTTTACTATAAAGTCCCACTCTGCTGAGGCAGCGTGGAACTCCCAACCATTTCCTGATGTATGAACTTATTAACGCTTCCAGCTTATCCACTGTTGTCAAAGAAACCTCGTACACAGTCAGTGGCCACAGCAACCTCGGCAGTAGACCAAACTGAAAGCACCAGAGTTTTAGTTTGCCTGGTAGAGCACAGCTGTTTATGCTCTTCAACCCTTCCACTGCTTGTTGTCTAACTTCTCCCACTCGAACTGTGTCCTTTAGATCTCCATCGTACCATCTCCCAAGACTTTTCACTGGCTTCTCAGAAACTGTTGGTATTGCCTCACCATTAATGAAGAATGTTTTATCTACTACCTTTCCTTTAACTATGGAGATGCTCCTTGATTTAGAGGGCTTAAATTGCATTCGTGCCCATTCAATATTATCTGTTAACTTCCCCAATAACCGATTAGTGCAGGCTACTGTTGTAGTCATGGTTGTCATGTCATCCATGTATGCTCTGATTGGTGGTAGTCGCAACCCAGAAGCCAAGCGCTCTCCTCCTACTACCCATCTTGATGCCCTAATGATTACTTCCGTTGCCATGGTAAAAGCCAGTGGAGAAATTGTGCATCCTGCCATTATTCCAACCTCTAAGCATTGCCATGCAGTGCTGAATTTTGGAGTTGAGAAACTAAATTGCAAATCTCCAAAATAGGCTTTCACTAAATTTGTTATTGACATTGGTACTCTGAAAAAATCAAATGCTGCCCATAGAAGCTCATGTGGCACTGAACCATATGCATTGGCCAAATCCAGGAATGTCACATGGAGCTCCTTCCTCTCCTTTTTAGCTGACTGAATTCGTTGCCAGATAACATTGATGTGTTCTAAGCATCCTGAGAACCCTGGAATGCCCGCTTTTTGAACTGAAGTGTCAATGAAGCCATTCTTTAATAGGTAGGTGGACAATCTCTGGGCAATAATGCTGAAGAAAATCTTACCTTCAACGTTTAATAGTGAAATAGGACGAAACTGACTGATGCTTGTAGCATCTTTTTCTTTAGGTATAAAGACTCCACCTGCTCTGCGCCATGCTCTAGGTACAACCTGTTTTTCCCATGCCACTTTTAACAATTTCCACAGAATTCGCAGAACTCCTGAAGCACTCTTGTACACTCTGTACGGAACTCCATTAGGCCCTGGAGATGATGAAGCCCTTGCCTTTCTCACAGCCTGCTCTACCTCTTTCCACTTAGGTGCACAGACCTCCATTTGGTATTCTGGTGGGTTGATAGGTGGTATGTCTGATGGAATTGACATATGCTCATGCCTTTTTGCATCTGTATGCGTTTCCTCCAAATATCTCTCTAGCTCAACTCTAGATGCTTTTAAAGTGCCATTCTTCTCACTGGTGAATAACTTCTTTACGAATTTGAATGGGTCTTTATAGAAATTAGCCCTCGCACGTTCCTTCTTTTTGTAGCGTTTCCGTAGACGCTCAGCTCTGCGTAATGTTGCCAGCTTATCTTTTATGTCCCTTTGTAAGAGATTGAGTCCCTCCTTCTGACTTTGTTCTGCTCTTTTCCATTGCTTCCTCAACTGTCTCCTTTCTCTAACTAACCCTTCAATTTTCTGCTGCCGTCTAGACATTCCAGGAGCAGTTTGTACTTTTTCCTTCCTTTTTTCCACACCAAACCTCTCACTTCCATATGCGTAAATGATGTCCCCAAATTTATCCAGCTTCTTTTCAACTGTACCAGTTAATCTTTCCAATGCAAAGCATAGATCTGTGTTTACCGTATCCCATGCAGTTTTCTCACAAGCTCTTGGCCATCTAACTCCAGGCCTATGCCCGTTGAGGTTCTTTTCTCTCTTATGCTGGTTAGTCTGACCGGTTTCACAAGTATGAATATGTTCATCACTAACTGTGCAAGCCCTCCTCTCCTCTATGACAGGGGTGCTGATATCCTGCGAGCTGTGGTTTGCTTCCTGTCGCTGGATTTCATTCGACTGACTTGACTGACTTCGTAAGAAGTACTGATCAATGCGAGGCCCTTGTCCCTTCTCCCTCAAGCATTTCATTTTCCCTTGATGAACCTTCAAACCCCTGACCGTTGTCGCCTTGCTCCAGCCACAGACACAAACTTGGAGTTCAATGACTTTACTAACTGCAGATCTTGAACTAGTCTTACTCTCCATACTCATATCCGTTTCCATTCCTAAGTCGTTAACCATGTTGTCCAACATCGAGTCATCTTCCGCCCCCGCTCTCGCAGACTCTAGGGGTATTTTTCTCTTTAATTTCTTAGAAGCCTTGGGCGGGTGTCTCCAGCATCCTGTAAACACGAAGCTGGATACTGCCGACAAGGGTAGCTAACCCTCACCAGCCCCATTGGGGTCTATTTCCTCCTGTCAGCTGTCTCTCCAGGCTGTCACAAGGTCTTTCCCTTGTTGCCAGCAGCACTATTCACCGCAGTCACTGGACGTATCCAGATCTTCATGATTTCCATTACACGAGAGTAGATGTTAAAACTTCATGCTGATTTGTACTCGGCTTTCGCCAAGATAAGCAACACTAAGACGTAGCTTTACAGTAAACTATGCTTCTCCATCCATTTACGCTTCTTTCCATATGAGGGTGTGACTCCCCTTCTGTCCAGCGTTAACGGCTGCAGTGTACTTGGCGCGTCAGCACACACGACGGCTGCAACTACAGTGTGGTCTCCCTAGTGGACCAACACGACAACCGTCTGGATTGAGCCGAGTAGGGGACATCTCTAGGGTCTTCAAGTGGGCACCTTCCGTCCTCAGTGTTTCGTCGACTAGCCCACGACACCTCAAGAGGGCTCGACAGTGACTCTGGCGTCCCAGAGTCACCCCCCTCCGTCCCCCACTCAACTCAGCCCAGCTTACTGACCTCTACATCCCTCCTGCTGCTGAGACCTAACCACAATCTCACTATCTCTCCGCAACCCAACCATACGCGCCAACCCGATTGATTAAGGCTGTCGAGCCCCACTGGTGCGTTAAAGCAGTTACAGTGGCAACGGTTCCGTATGGCATACCACCTAACGCAAAACACAATATCTACCCAACCACCCGTCATTCTATACTATACAACCTATACAAATTGTATAGTATACTATACAACCTATACTATACAACCTATACAAATAAACCAACAGACTCTTCAAGTTTTTCAAGAATTCTACGAAACCGTAGCGTGGCGGCCTGTACACAGCCAGCTAGAATCTTTCCGTCTCAACCACAGCCAGTTGCTGCTCCTTTCTGCTGCTTCAGATAAGTTCTTTACTGTGCGACGCAACTCTTGGCCGCTGAATCCGACGTCCCTGAGGAACCGGGTTGTAGAGTGTGCCACAAAACCTCGACAACCCACTTCCACTGGATAAACCTGGACTCTCCATCCTCGCTGTTCTGCTTCAGTGGCCAAATGAGCATACCGCAGTTTCTTCCTCTCATATGCCTCATCTACAGCATCCTCCCATGGCACTGTCAACTCTATCAGTTGAACAATGCGTGCTGATCCAGACCACAAAACAATGTCTGGTCGTAGGTTAGTGGTGGCAATCTCAGGTGGAAAAATAAGCCGTTGATCAAGATCAGCCAGCATCTTCCAGTCCCTAGCAGCTTCCAGTTGTCCTGGCCGAGAATTGGTGTTAACACCTTTTCTTGGTGGTTGCTCGCCTGGGCGGAGGAATGTTTTTTTATCATCATTTTTATCAATTTTATCATCTCTACATTGGTTACCTATTAAGTTCTGTATCAATTACAAGGTATTGCTACTGACCTATAAAGCCCTAAATGGTTTAGCTCCAGTCTATTTAACGGACCTTCTATCGCCCTACAATCCGTCGCGCTCTTTAAGATCACTAAATTCGAGGCTTCTGGTCATTCCTAGGATATCCAGATCCACCAAAGGAGGGAGGGCGTTCTCACATTTAGCTCCTAAACTCTGGAATAGCCTTCCTGATATTGTTCGAGGCTCAGACTCGCTGTCCCAGTTTAAAACCAGATTAAAGACGCATCTCTTTAACCACGCATTCACATAATGCTTACCTTTTATACTACTGCCGAATCAGATCGAATGCATTAATATTATGAACATCAGCTACGCTAATTATTTCTCATCTGCCTTTCTGCTGTTATCTCGGGACGCAAGTCCCGAGGTAAATAGCGTTCGTCAGCTCCAGTTTGTATCCAGCCTCTCACGGAGACTTTGGATGATCCAACACCTATGATGAGACGACTAAACGCCTGTGGAGAGACGACTCGACGCCTGTGAAGAGACGACTCAACGCCGGCGATATGTTATGCCCTAAATTAATACATGATGAACTAACTGTATTTTCTATGTACATTTTTAATGCACCTTCTGTAAAGCTGCTTTGAAACAATGTGTATTGTGAAAAGCGCTATACAAATAAATTTGAATTGAATTGAATTGAATTATTACACACTGTGACGTTAGCCCATCCTGACTTCGGGAAGCCGTTCATCCTGGCAGTAGACGCTTCGTTTGAGGGGATTGGCGCGGTCATCTCCCAGCTTCAGCCTGGTGAAGAGGTTGCAAGGCCAGTGGCCTTTGCTAGCAAAACACTGTCACGTGCCCAATTGAACTACCCAGCGCATCGATTAGAATTCCTTGCCTTGAAGTGGGCTATATGTGATAAGTTCTCCCACTGGCTAAAAGGTGTGCACTTCACTGCATGGTCTGACAACAATCCCTTGACCTACATTCTAACGAAACCCAGGTTGGATGCATGTGAACAAAGATGGGTGGCGAAACTAGCTGCATATGACTTTGATTTGAAGTATGTCCCAGGACCGAAGAATACCGTTGCTGATGCCCTAAGCCGTGAACCTTTTGTCCAGTCCTGTGTAAGTCATCGTCTGATGAAACAGCCTTACTTGTCTCTGTTGAATGAAGTCAATGGAGTTGTCACCGGCACAGTGCAAGATGCTTTTCGGATGACCACCAATTGTCAAGCTGTTCAGACTACCGATGACCATGTTGATGAAGTCCTGAGTCCCGAACCGGATCCCTGTTTGCCTTTTGGAGGTGCGATCAGTGCTGAGGAGGTGTCAGCAGTCATGGATGCCCATCGCACTGGGGGGGTCTCTCAGCTGTTTTACACAGGCCCAGAGTCACTGCAACTGCCTGGGGAAGATCCATCCATTGCCATTCCACTCAGCCAACTGCACAATCTACAACAGCAAGATTTATCATAATTCAACGTCATCGAGTGATGTCATCAAGATGGCCGCTGTGAGCGATGTTTGTGAAGTATGAGAGGAGAAAAATAGATCTAACTTCAAATTTAGTAGGTTTTGTGAGTGTGTTGAGACTGGAATTAAAACCGACTGTCACGGGTGGTGGCGCTTCAGCGTAATGGGCCCAAAAAAGAACACGCATACAGAGGAAGTCGATGATATTAAAAATTCTCTCGACTTCCTAACTGATGAGATGATTACAGTGAAGACGCAGCAGAGCCGTCTTCTGGAATTACTAGAGGAGGTTAAACAGCTGCGACCTCCAAAACCTTGAAAAGGACAAACAGGATCGTGGAGCTCGAACGGAGGGTGGACGATTTGGAGCAGTACTCCCGGAGGAACGACTTGCTCATCACCGGTATTTCTATCAAACCACGCTCGTACGCGCGCGCGGTAGCCGCGGACAGCGGAGATGAGCGGGAGGAGAGGGAAGTGCGCTCAGTGGAGCAACAAGTGGCAGCCTTTCTCCAGAGCAAAGGAGTAGAGCTGGACTTGGATTGCATTGAAGCTTGCCACCCTCTACCGAGAAGAATCAACAACGATATCAACATTGATATCAGCTGTCATCTTGAGATTTGTCAACAGGAGAAACAAGACGGCCCTGTTAAAACAAGGCCGAAAACTCAAAGGGACGAATGTATACATAAATGAACATTTAACAAAAAACAATGCAGACATAGCCAGAAAAGCAAGATACCTCAGGAAACAGGAAAAAAATCCAGCACACATGGGTAACAAACGGTAAAATCTTCATCAAGTTAAATGGGTCTCCAGAGGAGGCGAAAGTTCTCATAGTAAAAAACATGGAGGAGTTGGACAAGTATCAATGATCATAATGCACATCAGTCATCTGGAAACAACTAAGGTAATATTTGACTTATATTATCACAATGAGCACTGAGCCACATACTGGTGGTCAAAAGGACAATTACATTGAGACAGACTTATTGCAGATAATTTAACAACTTTGTCAATTGGATCTGGGTGCAATGGAATATACTGAGTACAATACGCACGATGCAGAGACTGATATTGATCCTGACAACAATTTCCTTTCTATTATTAACAACAATTGTAACTACTATACAAAGGAACAATACAGCAATATTTGCATCACTGAGGATAAATTGACTATTATTCATTTTAATAGCAGAAGTTTGTATACAAATTTTAATGCAATAAGTGAATATCTACAAAGTTTTGTTTATCCCTTTAGTGTGATAGCGATTTCTGAAACCTGGTTCAATCAAGAGAAAGGAATTGATTTTGAAATGGATGATTATGATCTGCATTACGTGAATAGACAAAATAAAACTGGTGGTGGGGTCGCGCTATATGTGCACAAAACGATAAAATATTCGCTTCTAATCAATATGTCATTTGTACTTGATCATTTAATGGAATGTATAACAATAGAAATCAATAATGGTAAGAAGAAAAAAAACATCATTATAAGTTGTGTTTATAGATCACCTGGGTCAAGTCTTGATACTTTTAATGGAGAAATGGATAATCTGTTTTCAAAAGTTGATAAGCCCTTATTCATTTGTGGGGACTTTAACATTGATCTCTTAAATCCAAATAAACATAAACTGACCGATGAATTCATTGATAGAATGTACTCCATGTCCTTATTTCCATCAATAACTAAACCCAGTAGAATCACATCACATAGTGCAACCTTAATTGATAATATTTTTACAAATAACTTGACAAATAATATAATTAATGGTTTGTTTATTTGTGATATTACGGAACATTTACCCGTTTTTGTCGTATATGACTGTAATGTTTCTAAAACAAAAGAAATCTGTAATGTAGGCTGCAAAAGATTATTAACTCAAGAAACAATTAATGCATTTAATGACGATCTGAGAATACAAGACTGGAGTTCTGTTTATGGAGAGACCGACACAGACAAAGCCTATAATAACTTTTTAGAAATATTTACATATTCATATGACAAATATTGCCCTGTTTCGGTTTACAGTAAATTCAATAAATATTTCAAATGTCCCTGGATGACTAAAGGTTTACAAAATGCATGTAAAAAGAAAAACAATCTCTATAAATTATTCATTAAACTGAAAACAAAAGAAGCAGAGAATAGATATAAGCTGTATAAAAACAAGTTAACTGACGTATTAAGAATAGCCAAGAAATTTTATTATAAGAAATTATTGATCGATAATAAAACTAATATAAAAGGAACTTGGGATGTATTAAATAGCATTATCAAAAAAGGCTTTAAAAAAATGACTTACCCAGAATATTTTGTTGATGCACATGGTGAATATCGTACTAAGAATAAGGTAGTTAATAGCTTTAATAATTTTTTTGTAAACATCGGCCGTGACTTGGCATCAAGAATCCCAGATGACCAAATAGAGCACAATATTGATAAAATTGAGAACAATTCAAACACCATCTTCCTTTCAGCAGTTAGTGAGGAAGAAGTAACGGATATTGTACAAAAGTCTAAGGTAACACTTTAGAATAATGGTCCGTAGCAGTAGCGGCGCCAGGATTTTGATTGTAGGTGGGCCTCCAGAAAACTGGATGGGCCCGTTAAAATAAGGCAAAAAAAAAAAAAAAAAGGGTTCCCCTTCATCTCCGTTTCAGCGCTACTGTGGACAGCGACTCAGTAGCCTACCTGTGTGGCTCTTGTGTCGCTGTCCTCAGCTTAGTGCTGAAGCGGACAAAGACGGCAGTAAGCCTATCACTTGATTTATCTCTTTTGAATGTTCAATACACAAAAAGACTGAAACGGAATTATATCTTTGGAGGGTCTCTGTTTCTCTCTCCAGTTATTTACCCAGCACGACGGGCAGGGAACTGTCCGAAATTATTTAACTGTTTCTTATAAAGTTAGAATGACAGAAGAACTGTATCGACATGAAATAACAGCAGCATTGAATCTGACACAGCTGCTAAACAAAAACAGCAGGAAAACGATACAAAATGATTTAACTGTTTTTTATTTATTCAGAATGATAGAAGAACTGTATCGACATGAAATAACAGCAGCATTGAATCTGACACAGCTGCTAAACAAAAACAGCAGGAAAACGGTACAAAATTATTTAACTGTTTTTTATTTATTCAGAATGATAGAAGAACTGTATCGACATGAAATAACAGCAGCATTGAATCTGACACAGCTGCTAAACAAAAACAGCAGGAAAACGATACAAAATGATTTAACTGTTTTTTATTTATTCAGAATGATAGAAGAACTGTATCGACATGAAATAACAGCAGCATTGAATCTGACACAGCTGCTAAACAAAAACAGCAGGAAAACGGTACAAAATTATTTAACTGTTTTTTATTTATTCAGAATGATAGAAGAACTGTATCAACATGAAATAATTAAATGAACAACATCTAACCATAAACTACAGCATCCGAGATAGCGGGACTTGGGGCTTGTTACAGCAGGAGACGGCGGGGTTTCGTGCTGAACACAGCAAGAATGTCTTGATTTTCCAGTGAATCAGTCAATTCCCTTTCAAATGAAAGCAGGGACAAAGAGTTCAGTCTATCTGTCAACATTGTGGCCCTGGTGCCTGTTTTAATCCGATTGACAGCTGAAAAGAGTCTCTCCACAGTACATGTCGTCATGGGCAATGTGAGGAGGGCCCGCAGGAGACTGTTCATGTTGGGGAAAATATCACGGGGGCATGCGTCGAGCACTTCTACGAGTGTTTCTTTTTTCTCTGTCTTGTTGGCCTTTGCCTTTCTTTTAAGCTGCTGCACAAACACAGTGTGCTCTGCGTCTTCCACGGGAATGGAAAAGTGCGCGCAGGCGGGCAGGATGAGAGCCTTGTCACCAAAGGTGTCTGACCATGGCAAGCAGGCAGCAGCGGCTCTCATAAAGCCGTATGTGTCGGGCTTGAAACGAGTGTTCAGCTCCATCATCTGCTTGTCCAGTATGTCATTCCATAATTTCTGTAGGTCCGAATTTTGCTGTACAGGTGATGATTTGCCCAGAGTAGAATCAACGTGTGTATTGTCTAACCTGGCCGGCAACTTCCTCTTGCGTGATCCACTGATATCCCAGCGCACAATCTCATGTTTATTCATCAGCTCATCTGTCAGTGCCATTACTTTATCAAATGCATCATTTTCATTCCTGAATTGTGTGTAGCTGTCATTGAGCCCTTCAATCAGATCAATGCAATCTGTAACTGATAGTGTGGAAGATTGCAAGCCCTTAGTGGCGTAGTCGCTGACTTCAAAAAACTGGTTGAATGTGACAAGCAGAAATAAAAACTTTTTCGTTTGCATTTGGTGCAGTAGGGAGTCAGCTTCAAGTTTTGTTTGGCCAGAACTTTCGGAGAATGTGGCGAGGGTCTCCAAAACAGGTCCCAGGAGCGTCAACACCTTACTGACTGCATTTGACCTTGAGCTCCACCTTACATCACAGGATCTCTCCAGCTCCAGTGTTTTTTGCCCTGGTCGCATCTGTTTCTGAATTTCCAGAAATTTGGCATGTCTGTGCGCCCCAGTCATAAAGTTATGCAAGCTGTTTATAATATCGAAAAACGTCGAAATGCCAGGAGATACTTTAGCTGCTGTGCACAGGACAAGGTTAAGTCTATGTGAGTTACAATGCACATATAAAGCGTGGGGAAACGTCTCCTTCAGTATCACATGTACCCCTCCTCTGTTCCCCGACATGACTGATGCGCCGTCAAACCCAAATCCGACGCACAGACCCGGGTCCAGCTGCAATGGCTCCAGCACTTCCAAAATCTTAGCCGATATTGCCTGTGCAGTCATGTTGTCAGTTTCCACAAATCCCACAGCCCGTTCTTTCAATGTGCCGTTGTGCAGGTATCTGATGCATACTGCCACAAGCTCTCTTTTTGACAAGTCTTTGCACTCATCTGCTAAAATCGCATAATATGTGTCCGTCTCATAATGCAAATCTGCCTTTATTTTTTTGACAAGGAGTGATGCTGCAATTTCCAATATCTCATTTTGTATAGCGTGGTGCAGTAGTTTACCATTCTTGGGTAATTCATCCAGTCGCCTTTTTATTTCTGGGTCATATTTGGAAACCAGGTCAAGTAGTTCCAAAAAGTTACCCTTGTTTAACGCATCTGGGTTTTCCCGATGCCCACGCAATGGGATTTCTTGTTTTGCACAGAACAGGACGAGATCTATTACCATCATGATGTGCTGTCTATGTCTTTCAATGAAGGACTTGTCGCTGGCATCGTTGTTCAGCTGGTTAATAATATTTCCCCGTCCTGGCTGTTGACTTTGCTTAAAACCATCCATTTTCCCAAGCGCTGCAGCATGTGCCCTGCTGGCTTCATGTTTGCCACAACCCTCAGAAAAATTTTTCCAGTCTTTGAAGCCTGTATTGATGAATCTATCCTCATAAGCTGCTTCAGGGAAATGACGACAAGACTTACAAAAAACAGCATCTCTTGAGATGCTGTATTCCAGCCACGGGAATTTTGAGTACCACCTGTAAGAAAAACTCCTATCTTTCCCCGATATGTGTGTGGCTGGGAATGTACGGAGTTTGGGCTGACTTGCAGGCTCATCTATTGATGACAGGTCTAGCGGAGGTTGTGACAGGTCTTCTTGGGGAACGACATTTGTGCTAGGCTGCTGAACCCTGTCTCCTCCTATAACACATAAAACGCTATCAACCTCTGCCTACTGCTGGCAATATTATTTTTCCCTCTAGAAAATGTTGTACAGACACTGACGTTAACGTTAGCCCAGGGGTTTTCAAAGTGTGGGGACTGGGGAGCCAGAGCATGCCAGGGGAGGCGTGGAGATTGGTAAAAATGATAGCCTAATAATTAGATTAAATAAAAAAGTTTAATTGTTATTATTCTGAAAATAAGGCCTCGATTAGACAGCAGGTCTTGATGCCCAATTCTAATTTGTTATATTTATCCGATTTTCTTTTACCGTCCGTTTACACGTTCTTTCAACTGTATCCGAGTCATGTGTTTACACTTGCCCTAGCCATATCTAAAACATCGCGCTTGCTTAAAGGGTGACCATATTTTGACTATCGAAAACCAGGACAGTCGGCCCGGCAATGAGATACTCAAATGATACTCGAAGTTTACTCAAAGATGCCTTATTAATTTCATTATACATTTAATAGGCTATGCCTCCTCTGTATGGATATAAAATTGTATTACAAAATAGGGCCTAGCCTACTATATAACCAAAGACACAAATTCAGGCTTCTCAGAGGTTATACTCTACTCAACATGTTTTATTATGACAGGTTTCAAAAATAATGAATGAAATAATGATATAAATAATGTCTCTTCTGTATTAGAAAAATAAAAAAATAGCCTACCTCCAAATTGAACCAAAATAGCTCTAACAAACTTAACAAAAAACTACACAGCAAAAACTCCAGAGTTAAATTAACTCTCCTGGGAGTTTATATGGCTCCAGACTCAGTGTTAAAATATGAGTGTTAAATTAACACTCAAGAGTGTTAAAGTTAATGAGCTCATTAAGTGATTAATTGAGTGATGATTGACCATTATTGAAGACACCTGATGTTTACATGGTCACAGTAAACTTACCCATTGGGTAAGTTGTGTGAAAGGGAGGACCACTGTCTTAGACTTTGAAAACCCCTGCGTTAGCCTAACTGTTAGCCTACTTGCTTGGTGTGAGGGGGTGGCCACGGGAGGACTTGATGCAGAGAGGGCGGCCGAGCAGGATGGTAACTCTTCATTTGTAACCGCGTTACTAAAAATGGCAGGAGTTTCCTCCTCCTGCTCCTCGGAGCGTTTTTTGCTAAATTTAAATGAAAACAAGCTGCTTTGCTTTGCCATATTATGCTTCATTTTAGCTAATAGCTACCGTCTGTTTCTGTCTCATTGAAAATATTGCGCGCCAACGTCATTCATTTCATTGGATCACTTGCTGGTGACGATGCAGCCTGTGGGCAGGCTTAAGAGTCCACACGTGGGGTAGAAGCCGCTGATTGGTTGAGAAGCTTTCACTCAAAGCTTTCCTCTGGCTGCTTATTGGATGAACTGATAGAATGAAAATCCGTACGCCTGCAAATAGAGGTCTCTGCAGACGGTAATAGGAGTTACCGCCTGGGTCAAAATGGGCGGGCCCGGACCTAAAATGGGTGGGCCCAGGCCCACCCAGGCCCAATGGTAGCGCCGCGGGTGGTCCGTAGTTAACAAGTAGCTATGCAGGAAGTAATAGGTAGTACTGCATTAACACCGAACTTAATACTATTAACTAATATGGAACCAATATTAACTAAGCAGTAAGTAATAGGTAATTTAGTACAAAGGTAGTTCCTTGGTAGGTATTTGATTATTACTAAAGAAGTATATCCTCATTGAGAACTACTTGTGAACTAAGAAATAATAACCAATGAATTACTAATCACAAAAGTAACATGTCTAAAAAGTGAACAATTGTGGGGGTTTTACTCTTAACATGGTCATAACATTTCAGAAGCGTGTGCCTCAAATGGGTTCTTTGTGGAAACCAGTTTATGGATATTATATCCCCCCAAATACGTTAGCTAGGTTGAGATTGTGACTACTACTCTTGCCAAATGATGGACGTATGTTCTCTGTTTATTTCAAACTTAAACATAGAATAATACTAATAATGATAGTTTTTTTTTTATCTTAAATAATTATGAAGTGATGCTGACACTCTCATGATTGGATTAGTTCACTATTATGAGCTCTATTGAGTGTCAGTTCAATATATCTCAGACTCCAAAGACCTACCTTTATGTTACAGTAACTGCCTGAGAAGGACTTCTCTTTAGGATATGAATATAAACATTGATGTTCTCTTGTCAAAAACAATTTGCATCTTTAATGAAGAAATTGGCTGCATTTAAGTTGCGATAAGCGCAAAACCACATCTTCCAGATTACAGTGTTTGTTAAGAATATTAGTGCCTTACAGATCCTGTACCGTATGTGTCAAATATAAAATTAAATCACTTGTATTATTTGTGAAAAACATGTTAACTCCTCACTAACTACTCAAGCGTTACCTTGTCATCCCGCAGGAACTACTAGTGATGTGGTCCATTATTCTAAAGTGAAAAACATGTTAACTCCTCACTAACTACTCAAGCGTTTTTTTTTTTATTATAAGCACTGAAACATTTCCACAAAATCATAAAAGAAAATCTGGTAACACTTTATTTGAAGGGGTGTGCATAAGACTGACATGACACTGTCATAAACACGACATAACACCTGTCATGAACATGAAGGAGTCTTTATGAATGTTTATGACTGTTGTCATTAAGTGTCATTCGGTAAATTATGACACTTTTAATGCAAAGTTGACATTGTTTAAAATGTCTTTGTTATGACAACTTGACATTAACCCTCTATGGTACGCAATATGATATCAGTGAGGAAAAAATTATTTGTTATGTTTTTCCTGCTTAAAATTGGACACTATAACAATATCAATAAACATTATAATTATTTTTTAATTTATTTATTAATTAAAAGTTTGTTGCCTCGAGGCAACATTGTACGGACAAATAGTGGGTTTGTGGGACGGGGGCGTGTGGCTTGGGACTGGTCAGGGGGGTCAACAGGACATTTGGCCACTATAGTGGGTAATCGGACAAATAGTGGGTTCCGTACGCCTGCCACAAGCCGTACGTCCCAAGCCACGCTCCCATCCCACAAACCCACTATTTGTCCGATTATCCACTATAGTGGCCAAATGTCCCGTCGACCCCCCTGACCGGTCCCAAGCCACGCTCCCATCCCACAAACCCACTATTTGTCCAATTGCCCACCATAGTGGCCAAATGTCCTGTTGACCCCCCTGACCAGTCCCAAGCCACATCCCATCCCACAAACCCACTATTTGTCCGATTACCCACTATAGTGGCCAAATGTCCTGTTGACCCCCCTGACCAGTCCCAAGCCACACGCCCCCGTCCCACAAACCCACTATTTGTCCGATTACCCACTATAGTGGCCAAATGTCCTTTTGACCCCCCTGGCGTTCCCAAGCCACACGCCCCCGTCCCACAAACCCACTATTTGTCCGATTACCCACTATAGTGGCCAAATGTCCTGTTGACCCCCCTGACCAGTCCCAAGCCACGCTCCCATCCCACAAACCCACTATTTGTCCAATTGCCCACTATAGTGGCCTAATATGAAGGCCAGGCCTCAACAACAGCAAGATCAAACATGTGGAAGACCTCCCCGGCCGACCTAATGACCCGTGTGAGGTCAGGGGGGCCTGACCCCCCCAGGGGCCCGACGGCAGCACCCCAACAGGATCCTTCATTGTGTGGGGGCGACACACGCCCCCGTCCCACTCACCCACTATTTGTCCAATTGCCCACTATAGTGGCCAAATGTCCTGTTGACCCCCCTGACCAGTCCCAAGCCACACCCCATCCCACAAACCCACTATTTGTCCGATTACCCACTATAGTGGCCAAATGTCCTGTTGACACCCCTGACCAGTCCCAAGCCACACGCCCCTGTCCCACAAACCCACTATTTGTCCAATTACCCACTATAGTGGCCAAATGTCCTGTTGACACCCCTGACCAGTCCCAAGCCACGCCCCTGTCCCACAAACCCACTATTTGTCCGATTACCCACTATAGTGGCCAAATGTCCCGTCGACCCCCCCTGACCGGTCCCAAGCCACGCTCCCATCCCACAAACCCACTATTTGTCCGATTATCCACTATAGTGGCCAAATGTCCCGTCGACCCCCCTGACCGGTCCCAAGCCACGCTCCCATCCCACAAACCCACTATTTGTCCAATTGCCCACTATAGTGGCCAAATGTCCTGTTGACCCCCCTGACCAGTCCCAAGCCACATCCCATCCCACAAACCCACTATTTGTCCGATTACCCACTATAGTGGCCAAATGTCCTGTTGACCCCCCTGACCAGTCCCAAGCCACACGCCCCCGTCCCACAAACCCACTATTTGTCCGATTACCCACTATAGTGGCCAAATGTCCTTTTGACCCCCCTGGCGTTCCCAAGCCACACGCCCCCGTCCCACAAACCCACTATTTGTCCGATTACCCACTATAGTGGCCAAATGTCCTGTTGACCCCCCTGACCAGTCCCAAGCCACGCTCCCATCCCACAAACCCACTATTTGTCCAATTGCCCACTATAGTGGCCAAATGTCCTGTTGACCCCCCTGACCAGTCCCAAGCCACATCCCATCCCACAAACCCACTATTTGTCCGATTACCCACTATAGTGGCCAAATGTCCTTTTGACCCCCCTGGCGTTCCCAGGCCACACGCCCCCGTCCCACAAACCCACTATTTGTCCGATTACCCACTATAGTGGCCAAATGTCCCGTCGACACCCCTGACCGTTCCCAAGCCACGCTCCCATCCCACAAACCCTCTATTTGTCCGATTACCCACTATAGTGGCCAAATCTCCCGTCGAACCATGCTTTTTCAGATTGAAACCATGAGTTTTCAGATTGTAAAAATGCAGAAACATTTAGATAATTCAAACTCTTTTCCTTACAAATAAAATATATTTGTATTCAAACCTAGTATGCCTGATATGGCCTTATGTGATTCCATTATGGTACAATGTTGCCTCGAGGCAACATGCAGTTTTATGTAATTTCCTATGATACATTTGATGATATATAATATAATGTTTTTGAAAATACTTCTTTACTTACCAATGAAGGTGACTAAGATTTTTTATAGTTGATTATCTGGACAGAAATTTGTGAAAAATGTCCTTCTCAGTGGAGAAAAAATGGAGCCATGTGACATGTGCACGTGTGCTGAAAGAGGGAACATAATGGACCCTGTGGGTCATGTGACCACTCTTTTGCATTTTCATTAGTTAGTATTTGAGTTCCCCTCCCCTTAGAGAGCATTTACCAATACAATTTTATTAGTTTTTATTTAAAAAAAAGCTAAAATAGACTGTTGCCTGGAGGCAACACCGTACCATAGAGGGTTAACAAAGACAAAAATGTCTTTGTTATGACAACTTGACATTAACCAAGAAATCATAACCTAATTATCAAACTTAAAGCATTTGACAGTGTAATAACCCTTAATGACATCTTTATAACTAGTACAATGTGTTCCACTTTACTTGAGGACAAGTAATATTCATGACACAGTTATAATGGTGTCATGACGGCCAAAGTTGTGACAGGTTGACAGGTTATGATTTCTTGGTTAATGTCAAGTTGTCATAACAAAGACATTTCTGTCTTTGTTAATGTCAAGTTGTCATAATCAAGACATTTTTGTCTTGGGTAATGTCAAGTTGTCATAACAAAGACATTTTGAACAATGTCAACTTTGCATTAAAAGTGTCATAATTTACCGAATGACACTTAATGACAACAGTCATAAACATTCATAAAGACTCCTTCATGTTCATGACAGGTGTTATGTCATGTTTATGACAGTGTCATGTCAGTCTTATGCACACCCCTTCAAATAAAGTGTTACCGAAAATCCTACATAATGCAAAACTGCACAACTGGGCATGCAAGAATAAAACACTGTGTAAAATATGATTAAACCTAAAATTTGGCACAGTTATGAAACAGTTGAGAGAACTGAACCACAGTAATTTCTCCTACAAAGACATGCACATACACACCAACCACATATGCTCACCCACACACAGGTACAAGCGATTTATTTTTTAGTACTGCTCCAAAATATTAAACTCTGTATTGTCTTCTAATATCTTTTAGTAAACGTCCTAGAGGACCATCCCTATGGTTGTGTCCAAGCCAGTATGTCCACTCAATGCAGGTCAAGTGTTCCTTTAACAGCTTTTCTGTCCTATTGCCTCTCAACCTCCAAATCTGGCTTTTATATGTTGACCATGCTCTTTCTATATTCTGGGTGTGGCTTCCATGAATTGGGTCTACAAACCACCTGCTATGATTCACAGTGTAGTGAGTGTAGCCAAGTGTGGTCAAAGCTCTGTAGGGTCTCCATTCGTCACTCAAAATGGTTGATCCCTGGCGAACATATCTTGTTATAACTGGAATCAGGTGATCTCTTGAGCGCCGTTCAATTAGCCTCAAAATTGGTCGTCTTCTAACACCCTTAATGGCCAAGATACCAAAGACCCACTTTTTTCTTCTCCAAGTTCCGCCAGCTCTTCCTCGTCCATACTAAAAAATTAAATAAAATAAAAACATTCAATAAGTTTCTTGCTTTCTCTTACACTTTTGTCTTTGTGTTATCTTGCATATTTAGTTTGTCATCAGTGTCCATACTTTTTACAACTTTGTTTAGTCTTTAAATCATTCTATTCGTTAAGTTGCACAAGATCCATTATATATTATAGCCTTAGAAATACATGTAGAAATTCTACCTTTCTTTTGTGACGGAAATTGCTTTCATCTATGACGACAAACTCTGTCCTTCCTCCCACAACCTGTCCTGTCTTTCTTTTGTACTTTCTCAAGGCTTTTCTACAGACCATTCTTAGCTTCTTTGTCATTTTGCTCAGTGTTGCTGAGCTTCCAGCTATCCCGTCCTGGATCATATCCACTTGTTGTAATCTCAGTCCTTGACTACACTCACCGGCCACTTTATTAGGTACACCTGTCCAACTGCTCCTTAACACTTAATTTCTAAGCAGCCAATCACATGGCGGCAACTCAGTGCATTTAGGCATGTAGACATGGTCAAGACAATCTCCTGCAGTTCAAACCGAGCATCAGTATGGGGAAGAAAGGTGATTTGAGTGACTTTGAACGTGGCATGATTGTTGGTGCCAGGAGGGCTGGTCTGAGTATTTCAGAAACTGCTAATCTACTGGGATTTTCACGCACAACCATCTCTAGGGTTTACAGAGAATGGTCCGAAAAAGAAAAAACATCCAGTGAGCGGCAGTTCTGTGGGCGGAAATGCCTTGTTGATGCCAGAGGTCAGAGGAGAATGGCCAGACTGGTTCGAGCTGATAGAAGGGCAACAGTGACTCAAATAACCACCCGTTACAACCAAGGTGGGCAGAAGAGCATCTCTGAACGCACAGTACGTCGAACTTTGAGGCAGATGGGCTACAGCAGCAGAAGACCACACCGGGTGCCGCTCCTTTCAGCTAAGAACAGGAAACTGAGGCTACAATTTGCACAAGCTCATCGAAATTGGACAATAGAAGATTGGAAAAACGTTGCCTGGTCTGATGAGTCTCGATTTCTGCTGCGACATTCGGATGGTAGGGTCAGAATTTGGCATCTACAACATGAAAGCATGGATCCATCCTGCCTTGTATCAACGGTTCAGGCTGGTGGTGGTGGTGTCATGGTGTGGGGAATATTTTCTTGGCACTCTTTGGGCCCCTTGGTACCAATTGAGCATCGTTGCAACGCCACAGCCTACCTGAGTATTGTTGCTGACCATGTCCATCCCTTTATGACCACAATGTACCCAACTTCTGATGGCTACTTTCAGCAGGATAATGCGCCATGTCATAAAGCTGGAATCATCTCAGACTGGTTTCTTGAACATGACAATGAGTTCGCTGTACTCAAATGGCCTCCACACCCTTACAGAAAAACCACATGAGTTTCACATGTGCAAAAACACATGTGATCCCATGTGACAACGTGGACATGTGATTTTGCACATGTGAAATTTAACATGTGAAATATGTGGAACACATGTGCTTTGCACATGTTAAAGGTAATTTGCACATGGGAAACGTGTGCTTTTGGAACATTTTCCCATGTGAAACCCATGTGATTACATGTGAAACCCATGTGATTATATGTGAAACCCATGTGATTACATGTGAAACCCATGTGATTACATGTGAAACCCATGTGATTACATGTGAAACCCATGTGATTACATGTGAAACCCATGTGATTATATGTGAAACCCATGTGATTACATGTGAAACCCATGTGATTATATGTGAAACCCATGTGATTACATGTGAAGATTGCATGTGAAACCCATGTGATTATATGTGTGAAACCCATGTGATTATATGTGAAACCCATGTGATTACATGTGAAACCCATGTGATTACATGTGAAACCCATGTGATTACATGTGAAACCCATGTGATTATATGTGAAACCCATGTGATTACATGTGAAACCCATGGGATTGCATGTGAAATGTAAAATTCCCATGTGAAATCCATGAGCTTACATGTGAAACGTAAAATTCCCATGTGAAACATTTAATCACATGTGAAACCCATGAGATATCATGTGAAATGTAAAATATCTCTTGTGAAACCCATGGAATGACATTTGAAACACATCAACAATCCATGTTAAAGCCATGTAAACCTGTAACTTCATGTGAAATCCATGTAAAAATCAATAAGCAATATACCACAGAAAACGGTAGGCCAACCATGTTCTTGTGTAGGGTCTATAGCCTAATGTTTCCCAACATTAAAACAAATAATACAAATTTACTTTTTATTTCATTTCAAAATATGCAATACAAATTGAATGTTTAAAACAAACAAAGCAAAACCAAATTAAAATTATACATAAATACATAAAAAGCCACAAAAAACGCAGGTATACGCGCATGTGTGTGTGTTAGGGCTGTGTATCACCAACAATGTCACGATACGATACGCATCACGATACTAAAGCCACGATACGATACGTATCACGATATGGATCAATTTGGAATTAAAATTTCTTTTGAGCTTTTAGTAACAGTAATATCTGTTTATTGAATAACCAGTGTTATAACAGTTGTGATAACTGTAAAACTATTTAGTTTTTGTCATTAAAAAAACAATGAGTTAAATAAATAAAAAAACTTAGAATGGTTCTTCCTTCTGCTTTTAAAGTCTGCCTCAATAACTGAAAAGTGATAACTGACAATTATAGTGACACTGAAGCATATCTACACTGCTCAATGACTAAACAAAACTTAAAACATTTCATAAAAGCAAAAATGGTAACAACTTAAATTTAACTTGGTTTTCTCAAACTCTTTTAAACACCTATTTAACAATTTGGTCTTAAGTGTTGGAATGTGCAACAAACAAAGTCATTTCTCCTACGTTGAAATCATTTTAAATTATTACATTTTCAGATTTTTGTGCAGAAACAACAATTGATTGACATGCTCATAAGAGAGTGACAGCAGAATATCTCGCTTAACTACAACTGGGGAATTGCCGTTTCTGTTAAAAACTTTTATGCTTATTTAAGACATAACCAACTGTGTTTAGAGGATACTTACTGAGAACGAACTTTTTGATATCATTTTGCGTGTTTTAGTCTGTTAAAGCGATATAATCTCGCGAGATGTATGTGAGGCGGCTTTACTAGTCTATGCACGCAGAGAAAAACAACTCTCAGAGAGCGCGCACAAGTACTGAATAGTTTAAAATCGTTTGAATGTTTAAACTGGTAAGACTTAAAGACGTGCAAATGGTAAACTTTAGTCACGATGCAATGCTGGCCCGAATAGGCAAGTGAATATTGTGTCCCGACTCCTGAACTCGTGTAGTTTCACCGGCTGCAGCGCTGGACGCTTGCCTTGAGCAGCTCTTTGAGAGACGAGAGTGAGAAGACGCAGCACCATTGAACTCACGCTGTTTGTGAAATTGCGTCTCGCAGAAAGTTTTAAAATGACTGATTTGATTTATAATCTGTGTGGATTAATTTACTAATACAACCGTACCTACATGCTAAAGTGAATCAATGTTTGCGGGAATGATTAAAATTGCGCAATAGCCTGCCGCGCCGAAATTCGAGCCCTGAATTGGCTACATTCAAAAGCACAACAGTATCGATACAGAAGCTGCTGTATCGATACGCGCATCGCCAGGAGTTCATGACGATGTATCGCAGTATCGATATTCTGAGCACAGCCCTAGTGTGTGTGTGGTGTGCGTTTGTGAAAGTGTGTTGTCTCAGTCCTTTGTGTCTCCTGCAGCAGGCATCCTGTTTTGGGATAGAAAAAGATCAAAGATTAGGGCAGTGCAAACCATAGACTGTAAAAAAAAATATGGACGTAGTGTCCGTGACGTCACCCCGTAGGTTTCTGAAAAGCATTTTTGAAGCCTGAAGTGGATGGGGCTTAATAATTAATTATTATTCATTTGTAATGTTATTATGTCATTAAACGTTTTACGTAAATATGCTATGGAAACAAGAAATGCTGGCGAACAGCAATGCCGTTTACATCTTGCTTAAACAACTGTATAAGACGAGTGGTGCGTCTCATTTATTAAAAAAAACTATTGACAGTTTGTGAATAGATCACAATGTAGACTGAGGAATAAACTGAGTCATCAGTCCTCGCGCATGTCGGTTTCGCAAATGTGAACAGACCACATGGGGACACGTGGATGTTGGATCGTCTGAATATTACCTTTCTGCTCGTCTCCTCAGATCTTTTAACTTTTGTGGCATGCAGACCTTGATCTCAGTGCCTCCGATGCCTGGGTGCCTCTTTTTGACATGGTCTGTAAGAAATGAGATTGATTACATTAAAATTTGAAAACAAGTTTGACATGACGTGACATAACTGCCAGATTCAAACTGTGCTTTCCACGCTATGGCTGGCGCTGACGGACACGCTCAGCGCTTGTCATATATAATAACTAGGGCTGTAACGATACGCGATATAAAATCGAAATCGCGATACGCAGGTCCACGATCCGGTGTCGCGATGTGAGAAGGGAGAATCGCGATTCGCGACACACCCTTTCAAACTCCCAGAGTTATCCTTCCCGTCCAGATCCAATGCTACCACATCTTTAAATTACTATTAGTATTATTTGAAGTTAACATTATAAAATACGTAGACCTACATCTCAAAACTAGTTGAGGATATACATTCTCAGAAAATGCATTTAACACCAATATATCGACACTTCTGTTTATATATCCATAGCCTACTCCCTTAATAAAGTCCAGTACAGAGTCCAGACATTCGAAAAATATAAGTCTACACATGCATTTTATATTTAATATGAGGGAAATACACATGCGTATACGGACGTGACACAAAACATCATAATTTTTAGGTGGCAAAATATATATATATATTTTTTATAATTCTGTGAGTTACGCTGTACAAACCAAAAGTAATACTACCCACCGAATGAAGAAGGGTTGGCTCTCCCCAAAACAAAATTCATTTTGTTTTCTTTTCGTGTTCTCATTTATGAGGAAAAAACAATGTTACAGACGTGTAGTTCACTGAAGCGGCACTAAAACTTTCAGAGACCTCAAACAGAAAGCACAAAGCCTTTCTTTAAAGTGAATTTCGTTTTGTATTAATTTTTATCTCAATTTTAATCAATGTTTCATCAACCAATTGCCTGGATTTATTTAATAAGAAGTAAATATAGCAGACAATAGATAATCACGACACTGAGGCGCCGGCGTGCGTGAACTGGAGCTTGTCTCATTTTAATTGAAACTCAGCGTAGCCTATAAGGTAGCCTAGCCTACTTGCCTCACAGGCCTGAGACATATATCTATATTGAAATTAAAAACTTTAAACCGAACAATTCAAAACGAAAGAAAACAGATCCGTATGAAAAAGTGCATTTCTCTCTGGCACGTTCACTAGGCTGCGAAGATCGCGAGTCAGCATCGTCAACTTCATCTTTCCAGCCGACACTGACAGAAAACACTTGTTTATTAAAATTAAAATGTCTCCTTGCTATATTTGACATATTCATAATCATTTGCCGGTTCTTTGTGACAGCTTTTAGGTGCTTCATTGGCAGTGCGTCACAACCGCATCAGCACCGAAAACATGGAGATTGTTTTAGACAAAACGCACAACCTATTTGGTATTCTATAATGAAATACATCCCAACCAACTATTAAAAAAATGTTAACTTGTAAGCGTCTTTTTACGTTACATATCATGTGACTACCTTTCCATGTGACGCGAGCTCCCTCCCAACCAACACATTTACTGTTAGTCAGCATATGGCAACATTTCGGCTACACGGTGGAGAACAAGGATGGCAATCGTGTAGTCTACAAGACAGACACAATTTGCCATAAGTGTTTTAATAAGCTTCCTCTATTGACCAGCAACACGTCAACATGCAGATGCATATCCTACGGCACCATCCCGAAATCAATTTAGTTGGAGCACAGAAAACAACCCAAAAGCAGCAGCCTACACTGCCTAATTTAGTTTAATAATATCATGCATAGTTAATATTGTTATTTGGTGTTCAGATTATACAGGTTTTTCAAATGTTATTTAATAAAAATACCGGTATATTTTTTTTCTCTCAAAATCAAAATTTTTTCCCCCCAAGCCCCGCCCCTGTGATAGAATCGCGATACGAACCGAATCGTGGGTCAAAAATCGTGATACGAACCGAATCGTGGGTTTGGTGTATCGTTACAGCCCTAATAATAACTATTGATAAAAGATATTCAGACATGCTTACCAATTATTAGCTGCACCTTTTGTAGGTCAAGGCTCTTTTTTCACCAACAACCCCTTTTTTTCCGTTCATGCTGCCATCTCTTCGAAAGAGAAGATGGAGTTCATAAGAGTTCTGGTTAACTTTTTGTAACCCTTACATCTTTGAGCATGATCCAAAGCAACTGGGTTCATTAAGTCAGTCACAGACTTGTTCTGTAAAGCAAAAAATAAAATAAAAAATAGAACATTTTCGTCAGGACAGAAACCGTGATCTTTTCAACATTATTGCGTATTAGGTGAGGTTTTCACGTTGGAGCTGTGAGTGTAAATTTTAGCATACAAGTATTTATTGTTCATGCTCGAGTCTTGTTACTCTTTTACCTTCATAGTTATTCCAGAGTTTAGTGGTAAAATGCGAGAAATCTCCTTTAGTGGACTTAGATATGCTTGGCACTACTCACTGAACTATATAAATGACTTGATTGCTCATGACGTCATGTAAATTGAAGTCACCATATTCTATTGAATTAATAGGAAATCATCTGACTTTAATGAGAAAACATGACCTAACGAGTTATTTATATTTGAATATTATACATTCTTACCATATTAACATCCAAAACATTTCTGATTATTATCAATGTTGAAAACAGTTGTGCTGATTAATGTGTTTGTGTAAACCATTGTAACAGTTTAAACCAGCACTTCTCAAACTCCGGACTCCGGTCCGGATCCGGACCCGGAGAGAAATCAATCCGGACCCGCCTCAATTTCGTATTTCAAGAGCACTAATTGTGTGTAAGGGATTAAAAGTGTGGATTTCCTACTTTGATAAACGCTTGTTAAAATCATTTGTTTCAGGTTTTTTTAATGTATTCTTGGAGATGGTCCGAAATGAAAGCGAAAGCGAGATATTTCAAGTTTTCCTCACTTAAAATTGTTGTCATGACATCCAGTGAGCGTATGAAGTTTGACGTAATCGCAGTGAGCGTTTAGTTTAGTCAGTTTAAGGGGAAAAATAAATTGACGAAGAAAATAGAGTTTTCAAATATTGGAGCGGACAGAGATCCAGCACAAAGCCATTCTGTTTGATTTGTAACGCGACATTTGGAGTGCACCTGGCCACTTCATGCGTTTTCTGTGATATGATATCTGATCGTGAAAAGACCTATGGAAAAGACCAGGTGTAATGCCCTCCGAAACGCATTCGAAACGGATTTAAATCCAAGCGCTTAGTGTGTCGAAATAGTTTTGAGTTTTATGCAATGTTAGGTGATACTGAATTTATTAATTTTTTTAATTCGTTGATTTGTTATGCATGTTTATTAAAAACAAGTTTTGTAATAACCAATTATTTCCGGACCTTTGACATTGTTGAAAATTCAGATTTGGACCTTTGAATGTAGACTTTGAGAACCCCTGGTTTAAACCATTTTTTCCCCTCCAGGATTCATTGTTAAATAGACCACAAACATATGAAGGGTAGTTTACACTAATGTTTAAACATTTGGGGTCAATGATAGATTTAAAAATGAATAGAAAAAATAAAATCATATTTTTACTCAGCAAAGATGCATTAAATTGACCAAAAGAGAGAGTAAGGATTTCTGTTTCAAATAAATGCTGTTATTTTAACCTTTCTATTCATCAAATAGGCCTAATCCTGAAAAACACAAAAATATGAAGCAGCACAACTGTTTTCAACACTGATGATAATAATCATAAATGTTTTTTGAGCATCAAATCTTCATATTAGAATAATTTATGAAGGATGATGTGAAGCTGTGATGATGAAAATTCAGCTTTGATCACAGGAATTAATTGCATTTTACAATACTAGTGCAAAATGCCCGTGCAAAATATTTTTTTTGTGTGTGTTTTTAGCAATTGTTGGTTTGGTGTGTAGAGCATGGCGTCTGCGTGGCGGTTTTTATGTCTTTGCACACCAGAAACGTGTCTGATGCGGCGCTGCTGCTGCTAGGTATAGCGTACAATGAGGGCTATCTCGGGATTTGGATCACCCTTGTTCGAAATATGGTGAGAGAGTTGTGGAAGGCCTATAGCCTTATATAATATAGCCTACTGATACAGCAAAGACTACGTCGGCAGTATTGACAAAATAGGCTACAGAATTTTTTATTCTGTATTGACAGGTGCAATATTTGAATATCGAGGTGCAATATTTGAATATAACCTCCAAAGGTTTTCAGGCTTTTCTATTTAGCCTGGAAACGCTTCCAACACGCTTGCATGTCGCGTGAAAAATAGGCGTCGGTTGTATTTCTAGCATGCACGCGGTTTTCGGCGAGACGGTTAACGGTTCGAGAGATATGCGAATAACAGACAGACACACACACACACACACACACACACACACACAGACAGACAGACGTTCGTGTAATTTATAGAAAGATATTCACATAGAAAACAGTTTTTTATTTATTTATATTATTTCACAATATTATTGTTTTTAATTTACTTACTAATCATATGGTTCATCAATAGTGCTTTAGATGAAGACTCCACTCCGCTACGTTGCAGGGCATCAGCACTGAAGGATCTAAGAACACAACAAGCCATTTGTCACTGAGCCAACAATGCAATGCCAGGTTTATTAAAAGGAAAGAAGCTACAGCAGAGGTGAAATGCAGAAAAGAGAAAGAATTTAAAGAATATACAGAATATAATTTCTTCACTAGGATAACAGAATTTGTTTTTGGGTTTACTTATTCATTTAATTTTGCTCATACGGTGTAACTTAATTTGGATGTCAAAACCTTCTTAAAATAAACAATAATAAAAATAAAAAATTGAGAAATAAAATGAGGTTATTTAATGAGCTTCCTCGGCTCACCTGTGTCCTAACCTTAACGTTACTTCTCCGGCAGCAGCTTTCTTCAGAAATGTTGAAGTCGTGGAGCTTTCTCTCTGTTATGGGTTATTTTGTTACTACTGAAATCACAGAACATTCATTTTAATCAAAATGTGTTTAACGTTATCATTGAGCTAACGTTAGTTTCAGCCAATTTTCTTGCTCCTGAAAGTAACATCACCGATACGTTATGATTAAGTTAACGTACGTTTGTGTTAAATAAATTAGCTCACTTCCAAGTAAAACCTTTACAAAACCTCTCATAAGAGGTGATTAAAGCCCAAACTTTAATAAATAAAAGTTCAACCGAGTTAACGTTACGTTAGCCTAACTGTTAGCAGCTAAGTTACCTCTTCTGAAAACGGTTGATATCCTAATGGTCTTTTTCCGAAGACACTACACCATGTCTATAAAAGTACATTTTTAACAGAATCGTGTCAATTACAAGTAAGAGAAATGTCAAAAACAGTTGTGAGTATTTATCGTGTGATTTTAAAGACTAATCTCACCTGAAAAAAAAGGCGTGAAAAGTTGAAACAACAGCGAGAGAGGGAGTTTTGTTGCTTACCAGTAGCAGTGGTCCTGCGCCGTTTCCATGGCAACTCTGCGCGCGCCGGCCGCTCCACTGTTTGAGAGACTCGAAAGTTCACGCGCACGGCATTGACTAAACCACGTCAAAATCATGCAGCACTTAAAATTAAAAGTTTAATATCCACTTTATTTTATTTGAAAACGTGCTTGCAATATTTTGTATACCATCACTTTGCTTTTGATTTCATTTTTAATATAAATAGCCTATATATAAAGCCAGTCTTTATAGTGCTTTCAGATTATCTTTCAATGAATGGTACACACACACACACACACACACACACACACACACATATATATATATATATATATATATATATATATATATATATATATATATATATATATATATATATATATATATATACTACCGGTCAAAAGTTTTAGATCGGTAAGATTTTTTATGTTTTTAAATGAAGTCTCTTATGCTCACCAAGGCTGCAATTATTTGATAAAAAATACAAAAAAAAAACAGTAATATTGTAAAATATTATTACAATTTAAAACAGCGGTTTTCTATGTGAATATATAGACTGGAGTAATGATGCTGTAAATTCAGCTTTGATCACAGGAATAAATTATACTTCACTATATTATTCACATAGAAAACCGCTGTTTTAAATTGCAATAATATTTCACAATATTACTGTTTTTTTTGTTGTTGTTTTTATATAATATAGTATATATATATAAAGATGTCCTGAAAGTGCTTTGTAAATAGAATATGAAAGCAGTAGCCTATTGATTATATCAAATATTATACTGTTGATTATGTAAAATATATTTATAATATAGCTTTAGAAATGGTAAACAGTGTTGAAATAAAAGTATTGCAAAAACTCACTTGATTAAAAACTACACGCTACATTATCAATAAAATATTTTCATGAATATATTTTCACATTAGTAGGCAAATGTGGGCCTAGGCCTACACATGCATTATAAGCTTTATGTTCTATGCATTTTGTGTGAATAAGGCTATTGAAGCTAAAAATGTATAGTATTTGTGACGTGGTAACATAATTCACATGTTAAAACCTATTACAACACGCAAATATATTTCACATGAGCTCCACATTATTACCTATAACATGTTTTCCACATGTGCCACGTGTTCCATTACGTTCACATGTGGTAACATGTTGTTCACATGTGGTCGAACATTACTCATATGTGGTGACATGTTGTTCACATGTGGTGAAACATTGTTCACATGTGGTGAAACATTGTTCACATGTGGTCACATGTGGGCACATGTGGGCACATGTGGAAAACATGTGATAACATGTGAAATTCATGTGTTTTTTCTGTAAGGGCAGTCACCAGATCTCAATCCAATAGAGCATCTTTGGGATGTGGTGGAACGGGAGATTCGCATCATGGATGTGCAGCCGACAAATCTGCGGCAACTGTGTGATGCCATCATGTCAAAATGGACCAAACTCCCTGAGGAATGCTTCCAGCACCTTGTTGAATCTATGCCACGAAGAATTGAGGCAGTTCTGAAGGCAAAAGGGGGTCCAACCCGTTACTAGCATGGGGTACCTAATAAAGTGGCCGGTGAGTGTATATCTGTTAACCAGAGAGAAAATGTGTAAAAAGATTCACATTGGTCATTACAGTATCACAATGATGTTTGCTTTATCTTTGCAAAAACATATTCGCCCAAAGTTAAATTATTCAGTCTGCCAATATGACAGGGTATTTTAGTCTGTGATTATGAGAACAAAGTTGTAGCAATATGATGACTTTTATTTTGAGGATAATGTCAAAATTATGTGAATAAGGTCATATTACAACAATAATGTTGTAACAATACATGAATTATCATTCATGAATAATCATAATATTTTGAGAAATAAGTAATATTGTGTGAATTTAATCCTTTAACTGTCACCCCCTTTTTTTTTAGAATAGACGTGAAAATGCACAATCCAAACTTAAATGGTTGTAATGAGAATGCAAAAATGCTTTAGAGACATATAGACGTATGTTTGGTCTTGTTTTAAAGAAGGTAGGCTACCCAGCAGATTATTAATTTTTTTTTTAAAGTATGACAAAAGATATGGAAGTTTTAATGTACAGTTAATCAAATATACTGTAGACATTTTTATTTTATATAGAATACATATTTTACTATAAAGTATGCAAGTATGCATTGTTTTACTGTTTTATATCTAAATAAGTAACAAATTAATACATTATGTTCTAAATATCACTTCTATCACAATAGTTACCAAATATGGAACCTCGAGACTTTTGTGTTTTGTTAAGATTAGAAAAGTTTTTGATTATAAAAACCCTAAATTTTAGAATTTAAAGTACCATTTCCATGGTAACAACGTCAAATTTCAAAATGGTTTTCACAGGATAAATTTTGAGTTTGTAAGCTTTCAAATATTACCTAATTTATGATTACTAAAATATGTGATACGAAAAAAGGGAGAGAGGTGCAATACTGTAATACATACCTGTAAACAAACCTGTTTTCGAATATCGATCCAGCTCTGCAGCTCTTTGTTAATTTTCTAGTATGTGATCTTTTGCGACATACCCTAAAATCACAAACATTCAACATTAGTGTAGGAGTTTTTAAAATTATTTTAAATAATTTCCTTTTAAATAATACCGTTCCTTTTTTTTTACCATTGATATCCATCGCGTGTATGTGTCTTTTGTAGTTTCATCGATTTCTTACAGATGTTACACTTCATTCTTGACTTCATTAGATTATGTTTTTGTAAAAAATCGATTTTTTTTTTTGTCCCTTTTCTATCCCTGCGATTACAAAGAGAGAGGATTTTCTTCGAAAGTCCCATAACTACAGGCAACAGTTACCATCTACTACCAACTCTAAACCAAAGAGTGTGATCGATGGCGTTAGTGATAGCGCATTTGACTTGACCCCTGAACTTCGGAAGTAACGTATACTGCCTGAATTATTTTCTACATCTACTCCACCCACAGTTTTTAGGAAATATTAAAAAATAAGAAAAAGAAAAAAGAAACTAATAGCCTAAACACAAATTCGATGTTAATGTTTATGTCCTTTTTATTTATTTTTATTTATAAATAGAAAACAATATATGTTTTACTGAGTTATAAAATTGCACCAAAACACCTAAAAAGTACATTCTTGTAACTATTTTAATCAAGTAGTTTTACTATTTTCCTGGTTCAATTTGGATGGATCACCTGACTCCGATCAAAAGGTCACAGGATGACACTGATTCAATTTAAAGGAGAAAATTTTAAAACAAAAAACATAATTAAAGTTTTGGAAGGCTTAAAATTTAGTGGATTGATGCCTACGGTCAACTACATTTCGTATTGGGACAATACACTCGAAGAATCGTGTCCATCAGTAGAATTCACGTGCAGAGACGGTAGCTTATGCAATATTGCATTGACGCGTCGCCATATTGGAGTTAGTGAATCCGATAGTTCACAATCAGAAGGCAGCAGCATGGCGACGGAGCGAGAGCGCAAAACTGTGCGCAAGAGAACTGCACCTCAGCGACTAATTGAGGATGACAAGGAAGAAACCGGTAATGTATTGTGTCATTTATGTTTCTTTGATGTTGGTAACGTTAGTGTTAGTGTAAGCTGTGTGGGTTCTCGACTGTGGCCCTTGAGATCCACTTTCCTGCAGTTTAGCTCAAACTCTGGTCAGTCTCACCTTCCTGTATCTTTCTAGTATTCCTGAGGATCTTGATTAGCTTGTTCAGGTGTGTTTGATTAAGGGTGAACGTGGATCTCGAGGGCCAGAGTAGAGAACCCTGCTGTAATAAAATCTTAAACTATTCTAAAGTGTTACCCTAACATTCTTGGTTACAACATACAACATTCTTGGCAGCCTATTGACAATTTGCTAGCAAGCTACCTAGGTATAAAGCGTCACCTATATGACGCCTTGGGTTAGCGTCTCATATTGACGCTAAAAAGTGCCATATGCGTCATTTTTTTGACGAATGTCAAAAGAGCGTCACCTATATGACGCCTTGGGGTGAGAACGGGCTGAGGTATATGGGTAATGTAATTTCAAGACCAACAATTATTGTTATCATTCATATTAAAAGCAAAATTGCATATTCAGTTCCCTCAAAACAACTTTGTCAGAAATGTTTATTACAAAAACATGTGTTATGATGTTGGAAGGGTGATGAAGGGAATGAACCCAATCTCAGCCAGTAGTCACAGCACACAGTTTATTATATACAAATAATAGGGAAAACAAAGCCCACGAAGGGGCAAAACAAGACAGGACAATGGTGACTAACTAGACTATGACTTAGACAGACAACTAGAAGAAAACAAACAACTGATACAAGAAATAGCTCAACAAGACACCAACTCTTGACAGGATACTCACAAATGTGCTTGACAAAGTTTGACAATGTACCAACACAGGACAGCAAACACGAGGGGATTAAATAGAGAGAAACTAATGAAGGAAACAGGTGATAATGGGGAAGCAATAATGACTAAACAAGGAGGGCGGGGCTAGATGACGAGACAACACAAGCACATGACCCAACAAAAGGCCATGTGTTTGCACATAAAACATGGGTCTGTCATGATCCAGCCTCAAGACTAATAAAATCACAAGGACTATGGCATGATCATGACAACATGATTTTACTTTCTCACCTGGTGTCCTAACTGAATATCGGTGGGATAAAAAAAAAATAAAAAAACTTATTTCCATTGCTAATGTTTATGACTAATTGTGTTTTTTTCTCTTTACATAAAAAAAATCTAAACATTTAGCAATTTTCACACATGTGTAAGTATAGTCTATATATATATATATATATATATATGTAACGAATGTACATCAATAATAATATACATAAAATGTATTTAAGGGGGGCCGGGAGGCCAATTTAGCTCAAAAGGAATGATTCATCGATTTGCAATGAATCTTGACCGAATCACTATGGAACCGAGCAAATGACTCGTTTAGAGTTCATTTGAACGGGCCGTAATTATAACCTTGGCACAGATATAAATATCCAATCTATAGTGAAACACTATGTATTAGCAAGGTAACTTTAGATCGACAGACAAGACATTAAATGTGCAAGCACAACACAAGGCAAATATCTTTTCAAATATAAACAAGACTTTATTGATTATCCTAAAACATAAAACTAATATCTAACACAAACACACGCACACGCATTCATACAAGTTGCAGAAAGAAAGAGAGTGAGGAAAGAATGAGTTTTAAGAGTGAGATAGTGAAATCCCAAGTTTCTATATGCACTTATAAGACATGACCTGAACGAACCATTAATCATTAATTTAACCCTTCTATCGTTTCTCAGGCAGGTTATTAGATATTACATTAATGCACCAGTTCAGTTAAGAGTCTGGAGTGTTACTTGCATGTCCTTGTGGCTTAGGGAATTCCCTGTTTGCGGTGCTTCGTCAAAGGGGTTTCCCGGCCGTGGCTTGGCTGGCTGTGCCTGGAGACGTCTTGGGGCGGCCAATCACGTGGCGTGTTGGCGCGGATGAATTAAGTCTTTGAAGTTGAAGCAGGCTTTGCAGTTGAAACGTTAAAACAAAACTTTGCAGCAAAACTTAACTTAGAACCGAGACTCACAACGGAAAATAAAGGAAAACTTAGGAAAGAAAGAAAGTGAGACGAGTTAGATGGCTTGAATGAGCTGTTTTAACCCCGATCTTGGTGGGTTATTTGTCTGCTGGTCTAATTTGGTCTGGTCGATGTAAGCGTGCGAACACGCTCTTTGTTGTTTTCAGAGAGAAGCATGAACGGGAACACTCTCTTGCTGTTGATAGAGAGAGGCACCAACTTAATTTAACACCGAACCGAACTCAAAACCGAACTCCCTGGATGGAAGTTTCTGAAAAACATAGAAGTTTCTCTGAACTGATTCTAATTCCTTTGTTCGGGTCTTTAACTTAACAGTTAGCCCAACCTCTTTGGAGAATTCTGACCAATGAGACAATGGCATCATTTTAGGGGGGGTGGATCGAGTTCCTACTTATCTTTATCTGGGATCTGTGTGGGTTCCAGCACTTAGCAGAGAAACAAGAAACCACAGTTTAAACATTATAGATTATTATAATCATACCAAAACATTTTACACAGATTTCAATCAAGCCATCTTTTGAATTAAGGGCATACGATTCTTTTGATTGGAAGCACAATACTCTTTCATTCACACACTGTTATATCACAATTACATGATTTATATGTGATCTAAGCATAATACAAACATAAAACAACATAGAATTATGTTGTTTGATTATAAGTCCACTAAGCATTGTTCTGTGTGAGTTTTAATGGGTTTGATATGTAAAGTCTGTGTATGTAAAGTTTATGAGGTTTGAGCCATTCCGGTCTGAGGTCAGGCAGAGTTCCTGCTGAAGGCTGTGTTGTTCATCCCTCATGGGACCTTGGTCCTATGAAAGACGTAGTCTGTTAGTCGCAGGGGTCAGATGACCTTTGGTTAGGGCCTCTTGTTTGACCATTTCTGAACAGATCTGTCTTGCCAAAATGTAAAACATTGACAACGTTCTTCCTGTTTTTGGCTTATCTCTGGGTGCCTGCAAGGCCATAAAAGTCTTCTCTGGGGGTTTTCTTGGCCAGAGTAGACAATCTGGAGCCACTTTTGTGACTTTGGAATGTGGTGTTCAGATCCGGAATGCTGAATCACATTTGAATGAATCCCATGAGAGATTCATTTGATTAATTTGTGTTTGGTTCATCCTTAAACTCTCTACATATATATATTATATATATATATATAGGCTGTACACACATATCCTAATGATAATAATAACAGGCTGTCAGATTAAAAATAAATCATCCTTATCTCTTGAAGACATGAAAGTGAGTTGCTGTTAACTTGGAGACAATGTAAACTATAGTTTTTATACAATATGTGTTTCATGTGGAAGACACATTCTAAATAATGTTTTGACAGATTATTTGTTTGTTTTATATTCCAGCACAAGCACCAACCCAACAGGTGACCATCAATAAACTCAAAGAAGAAAACTCGTTTTTGAAATCTAAAGTTAATTTCCTTGAAGAAAAATGCAAAGATGTGGAAAATGAGAGGGATTTTCTTCGGAGCAGTTTAACCAATGGTGAGAACTGTTTTGGAGTGTTAGCTATTTGTATTTGTCTACAATTAATATCATTATTATAATTTTTTGGCAAACACTTGCTTAAAAACACCATGTTAGTGTAAAAGAAAAAACATGTGTACTCTCTGTGTAAACTGTAATTTGATTATCATTTCCTTATTTCCATTTTGTTCCAAACTTTTGTGATTTTTGTTTGTGGAAAGCTGGTTTGAAATAATGCCTATTATATATATATAATGCCACTGTTCCTGAAGCCTCCCCAGCAATGCACATTTTGTAGGTCTCCCTTATTTAACAGTTAAATTAACTCATTGCTGATTAGCACACTATGACCTGAACTGGGTGTGTCCAATAAGGGTGACATTCAAAATGTGCAGAAGGCTTCAGGAATGGTTTGACTGCTCTGCACTAATAAAAATTACTCTAAATGATTCTTTTTTTTTTTTTTTTACAGCACTGTCAACTAAAGACACAAAAGAGCCAAAGAGGTCTATTGTGATCACAGATTATTCTGATGAGGACCATGTGCGAGCAGAAAAGAAAAAGTACAGAAAGGGAAGCAAGAAGACCAAAAGAGATGACTATCCTTCGAGTTCCTTCCAGTCCTCATCTTCCTCTGACTCTTCTTCAACACCTCATAAGACTAAGAAGTACAAGAAGGGAATGAAAACACAGAAAAGTACAAAAAGCAGAAGAGGTATGTTCAATGGCCTTTCAACATTCTTTTTAATTAATGTGCACTTTGTGCTTGCTTCTCTTACATTCAGAAAATTCAAGTTTGGTTATCTCTTGTACTGTAGATGGATGTTGATAACGTACCTTTGTTCCCTGAGAGTAGGGAACTCACACTGCGTAGATGACGCTATGGGGAATGCCCTCCATGTGAACCGGTGTCTGAAAAACTATCCAATCACGGCAATCGAATTTGACCGGCGACAGCCTATGACGTCACTGCTATTGCGACCCGGAAGTATAAAAGGGTCGACTAGAGAACATGTCATCCACTTCTGAAGGGACTGTTAAGCAGGCATCCCGAGGCATGGCTAACGGTGCAGTGTAAGCTGGACCTGAATCGCCTGGCACAGATGCCTCTCCCTCTTCCCTTGAGAACAGGGCAAACAAGAGCAAAGTTTTCTCAAGGGAAAAAACTCACAGTTGGCACAAGTTGTGTGTGTCATCTGATGTCAATATCTTAGACACGGATCCACACACTTCTTGAAACGCTTATCACTTGCCATAATTGTTCTTACCTTTTTCAGATGATTGTAAATCAGACAAAACAGTCCCGAAGACGAAAAGAGGATGACATGTTCTCTAGGCGCCGCTTTTATACTTCTGGGTCACTCTAGTAGTGACGTCACAAGCCGGATAATTTCAATTGCCGTGATTGAAAACAAATTCCTATATTTATAAATGTATTTATTAATACAATATATTCTGGAATGTATGAAATGCTACTCCCAAGTAGAGTCTGCAAATATGCTTTGAGAAAAACTACAAAATTATGTTACTTGGAGGAAATTGTTAAGATGAATGGATTTTAGTGTTTTGTTCTTTGTCAGTATTTTTACCAGAGCAAGTCATAGGAAGATACAAAAAGGTCCTGAAGTACCTGTCAAAAGGAGCAACCAAAACGGAGGCATACCAAAAGTGCGGTCTGGATAGGAAACCGATTGTCGATACGTCTGCCATTGCTGAGTTGGAAGCCTGTGACATCACAGCGTACAATAAATTACGTGCTGCGTTTCAGAAAGGGCAGAAGCTGTCCGACTTTGCAGACCGTTGCCGACAGTTGTGCACACAGGAACCAGTGTGCAGTGCTATAGAGGAAAAAAAAGAAAAATAGAGAGCTAATAGACATTCCACAAAAAAATAAATAACATGTTGCCAGTAGATGCATGTACATTCTTATGTACATTCTGTTTATCCTCACAATCTAATTGTGTTGAATGTTTTTATTTTATTTGATTTAGCCATTATGTTTGACTCAGTTTCTCATCACAGTTTGTTGAATGTGTTGAATGTTTAATTCCAAAATACAGAATTTTTGTTTAGTTTATGGCTAGGTTTGGCTATGGCCAAATTTTATTGAATTTACAATGTTTAATTCAGATATTATATTTTGAACAGTGCTTTATTCTTGCACGCTCAGTTGTGCATTTTTTGCATAATGCACTATTTTCTTTTACGATTACATGGAAATCTTGTAGTGCATATTATTAAAAAAAATTTGGACCCAATCACTGCAGTTGTTTTATGTTTTATATAGTTTTTGTGGGGTGACATGTCAGTGAGAAGTTAACATGTTTTTCACTTTAGAATAATGGACCACATCACTAGTAGTTCCTGCGGGATGACAAGGTAACGCTTGAGTAGTTAGTGAGGAGTTAACATGTTTTTCACTTTAGAATAATGGACCACATCACTAGTAGTTCCTGCGGGATGACAAGGTAACGCTTGAGTAGTTAGTGAGGAGTTAACATGTTTTTCACTTTAGAATAATGGACCACATCACTAGTAGTTCCTGCGGGATGACAAGGTAACGCTTGAGTAGTTAGTGAGGAGTTGACATGTTTTTCACAAATAATACAAGTTATTTAATTTTATATTTGACACATACGGTACAGGATCTGTAAGGCACTAATATTCTTAACAAACACTGTAATCTGGAAGATGTGGTTTTGCGCTTATCGCAACATAAATGCAGCCAATTTCTTCATTAAAGATGCAAATTGTTTTTGACAAGAGAACATCAATGTTTATATTCATATCCTAAAGAGAAGTCCTTCTCAGGCAGTTACTGTAACATAAAGGTAGGTCTTTGGAGTCTGAGATATATTGAACTGACACTCAATAGAGCTCATAATAGTGAACTAATCCAATCATGAGAGTGTCAGCATCACTTCATAATTATTTAAGATAAAAAAAAAAACTATCATTATTAGTATTATTCTATGTTTAAGTTTGAAATAAACAGAGAACATACGTCCATCATTTGGCAAGAGTAGTAGTCACAATCTCAACCTAGCTAACGTATTTGGGGGGATATAATATCCATAAACTGGTTTCCACAAAGAACCCATTTGAGGCACACGCTTCTGAAATGTTATGACCATGTTAAGAGTAAAACCCCACAATTGTTCACTTTTTAGACATGTTACTTTTGTGATTAGTAATTCATTGGTTATTATTTCTTAGTTCACAAGTAGTTCTCAATGAGGATATACTTCTTTAGTAATAATCAAATACCTACCAAGGAACTACCTTTGTACTAAATTACCTATTACTTACTGCTTAGTTAATATTGGTTCCATATTAGTTAATAGTATTAAGTTCGGTGTTAATGCAGTACTACCTATTACTTCCTGCATAGCTACTTGTTAGCTACGGACCATTATTCTAAAGTGTTACCAAGTCTAAAAATAACTACTCGATGGACTGTTATTCTGTCAATATGGCATTACTAAAAAAAGTTATAAATAACATCAAAACACCTATAACGCACATCTGTAATCAGTCACTTCAAAATGGTTGTGTTCCCAAGAAAATGAAAATTGCTAAAGTTATTCCACTATTCAAAAATGGAAATAAACATAATTTTACCAATTATAGACCAATTTCATTGCTTCCTCAATTTTCAAAAATTCTAGAAAAAATATTTAATATTCGATTAGAAAAATTTGTTGAAAAACACAAGCTGATAAATGAAAGTCAATACGGATTTAGAAGCAAGAGATCTACATCTATGGCTATAATTGATGCTACAGAAGGATTATCAAATGCATTGGACAATAAAAAATCTACCATTGGAATATTCATTGATTTGAAAAAAGCCTTCGACACTATCAATCATGCAATATTACTTAAGAAACTAGAAAGGTATGGGATACGAGGGGTGGCGGGAAATTGGGTAAAAAGCTATTTAAGTGATAGAATGCAATATGTGCAAATGGGTGAGTCCTCTTCTGATTGTCGTGTAATGTCTTGTGGTGTCCCCCAAGGGTCAGTATTGGGCCCTAAACTATTCAACTTGTACATCAATGATATATTTAATGTTTCTAAATTACTCAAGTTTGTTTTGTTTGCAGATGATACTAACATTTTCTATTGTGATGACAATTATGATAAGGTTATTAATGTTGTAAACACGGAACTAAGGAATATAAAAAAATGGATGGAGAGTAATAAATTATCTTTAAACTTAGATAAAACCAAAGCTATATTATTTGGTAATCACAAGGAAAAAATCGATAAGATGATTGAGATAGATGGGATACAAATTGAATATGTCTCTGAAATAAAAAATTTAGGAGTTATAATAGACAACAAACTAACCTGGAAAACTCACATCAGACACATAAAAACCAAAGTCTCCAAAAGCCTTGCGATAATAAATAAAGCCAAACAGGTACTTGATGAGAATACACTAAGTATCTTGTATTGTTCCCTAATTCAACTGTATTTAACTTACTGTGTTGAAGTATGGAAATAACTATAATAACTTAATACAATCACTATTTATTTTACAAAAAAGGGCTATACGTACACAAGGTTGATTATCTTGAACACACAAATCCACTTTTTCTTAAATCAAAATGATTAAAAATACAGGACCTTGTTAAAGTTAATACAGCAAAATTTTTATTTAAAGCATTTTACAACTTATTACCTGCTAACATACAAAAGTTATTTACACAGAGAGAGCAGTCGTACAGTTTGAGGAGTTAGGGGAACTTTGTAATACCAACGATCAGAACTACTAGGAGAAGTTTTTGTGTGTCTGTATGCGGGGTTAAACTATGGAATAGTTTGGGGCTTGAACTTAAACAAAGCCAAAGCATTAATCAATTTAAAGTACTCTATAAACAGAAGGTCTTGTCAGACTACATGGTGGGCATGGTTTAATTTTGTGGTGTTGTATTCATGGATTCATAGTCTGTTATATTACCCTGTAGGTTTTCTGATTACCATTGTTGGTATTAGCACATGTATCCATGTATTCATAATCTGTCTTATTTTACCTTGTAGGTATTTGATTACCATTGTTGGTATTATTATAATTGTTACCTAAGGTCATATAAGGTGTGTAATTAGGATATGTTGTGTTTCATTTGAGTTTTTTGGTATTGTTTTGCTTTTTTGATGGGGGGGAAGGGTTCTTTCCTTTCTCATGTTTTTTTCATATGTAATTATATAAAAAATTGTAATTGAGTGTTATGATAATGTTTAAGGAAGCAGCTATCATGGTTTTGTTTTTGTTTTTCCTGTTAAAGGTAACCGGGGTGGGTTCAAATAAGTTTGACTTCTACCCACTCCGTTTCGAGCAATAGATGGAATTATTTGTTAAAGTTTGATGAAAGTATGATGAATTTAAAGGCTTGCATAGATTAATCAAAATGCTTCTTTATTGCCTTTGTCATGTGTAATTATATATTGCTCGAAATAAATAAATAAATAAAAATAAAAGATGCTGTAATCAGCAGAGTCCTCTTGTATGTACACACTGTAAGCCCGAACAGTACTACTAGCTTATAAAGACTGAGGTCACTACAGTTAAAATCACTTGCTGAGTTAATCCACCTTAAAACTAATAATGTCTATGACCAAATATGTGTTTTTATGTTTGTGTGCCTCAGCATTTCTGAGTGAACACCGCTGGTTCACTCAATATTTTTAAGTGTACTATCGATCACGTGATATGACGTCATGACGTGCGGTCCTAACTGACGTTACCTGAAAAATCTACACAAGATGGCTACCCTCTCGAGCGACGTGCTATCAAGAACGAAACAACTTGTAAGTAAACCAAAACACTTCAAAACTAATTTGCTTGTTGTAATATTGTAATAATATCATATTACATGTGATATTTGACTGTTAGACAAGGCTATTTTTAATATATAAGTTGCAAGCGCGCAGCATCACGGTGCCGCGCGCATTTTTTATGCGCCAAAAGCACAATTACCGCCAGTCCGCCTGCTAGTGACAGATAATATCCTTCCTGTGTACTGTTAATGTCGTGGCAAGGCAATAATGTTAACGTTAGTCAATAACTCTTTTCACCAAGCGATAGTCCTTATGTTTTTGAGTGTGTTGGTGGTGCTGTTTGTGTTTAGCGCCGTGCTCTGGTAAGTTCAATGTGATGTTATTCCTACATGCACATGCACCCAAATGAGCTAGTGGCTAACGTTAGCAGTAACTTTTACTCAAACAAAGTTAAGGTTATGGACATAATAGTTACCGAATGAACTCTGCAAGTTTTCATTAAACCTTTACAAACGTCTTTCCATTATAGGTTGAAGTGGAAGAGGTGCAGTGAGCATCCCCCAAAATCAAGGTGACTCAAATGTTGATTTAGGCTGTAATGTAACCTATTTTTCACCATTTCTTTTATTTAGACCTGGTCTAGATCAGTTGTTTTAGGCAGTTAGTGGTGAATGGATGGACACTGAAGACTTTGATAGTTTTTTGCAAAGTGATTTGTAATAGTATCTATATAACCCAGTCTTTGCCAATTATTTTAGCTTTTTCTGTCCTTGACTAAATCAATCAAAAGTCTCTTAAAAATTAAATATCTTGCTGTCTGTTTTTGTGTGCATGTGCAGACCTACATTGTCACCAGAGAGCAACTTTATCGGTAAGTTGCATTAACACTTGAAATTTTGTATCATTAATTTGTAAAGAGGTTGATTGCATAATTTGACTGGTTTCACATTGATTGTTTTATCTGTGCCCACAGGACCAACTACAACTACAAACAGGATAGATTTTATGTCTTGATTTTGTGTTTTGATAAGTTAATTTTTTATTTTTTTATTTTTATTTTTATAGTTTTTATTTTTATTCCATTTGCACTTTGATGGTCATGGCTGTTACTAATGCTGTTTTAAGAAATCAGGCCATACTTTTTATATTAAAGGAGAACTCCGGTCAATTTTAACAAAAATTCAACGACAAAAATCGGCGTTGCCTACACCGTGTTATCCTCTTTTTAAAATGTGCACCCTGTTGACTTCAATGGGGCAAGTTTTAAACCTGCTTTTACCCTCTTAACATCCTTGATATGTCATTACAAGTGTACAGCCATGTGAGTGGTGTTATTAAGAGTGAACACGGTCAATGTGACTGCAGTAGATGTGAAAGATATTAATAAAAATGATGTTAATACAGCCAGCTCACATACCTGTATTTTCTTCCTGTTTTCGGTCGAAGTCCACAGTAGTCGATTATCGAGTTCGCGCACGCGATCAGGCTGTTTGAGATCCCATTCTCCCAACTCGATAATCGACTACTTTGGACTTCGACCGAAAACAGGAAGAAAATACAGGTATGTGAGCTGGCTGAATTAACATCATTTTTATTAATATCTTTCACATCTACTGCAGTCACATTGACCGTGTTCACTCTTAATAACACCACTCACATGGCTGTGCACTTGTAATGACAAATCAAGGATGTTAAGAGGCTAAAAGCAGGTTTAAAACTTGCCCCATTGAAGTCAACAGGTGCAAATTTTAAAAAGAAAATAACACGGTGTAGGCAACGCCGATTTTTGTCGTTGTTCTCTGTATTGACAGCACTCCAAATTTACCAAAAAATTAGCTCAATGTTAAAATTGACCGGAGTTCTCCTTTAAGCACTTTAAGATGCTCAGTTCCTGATTATCTTGTTCCTGTTTGATATGTAGAGATACACACACAGACACACACAGACAGACACAGACACACCGAGACAGACAGACACACACACACAGACAGACACACACAGACACACCGAGACAGACACACACACACACACACACACACACACACACACACACACAGAGACAGACAGACACACACACAGACAGACAGACACACACACACACACAGACACACACAGACAGACAGACACACACAGACAGACAGACAGACACACACAGACAGACAGAGACACATACACACAGACAAACAGACAGACAGACAGACAGACAGAGACACACACACACAGACAGACACAGACAGACAGACAGACAGACAGACAGACAGACAGACACACACACACACACAGACAGACAGACAGACAGACAGACAGACAGACAGAGACACACACACACAGACAGACAGACAGACAGACAGACAGACAGAGACACACACACACACAGACAGACACAGACAGACAGACAGACAGACACACACACACACACACACACACACACACACACAGACAGACACACACACACACACACACACACACACACACACACACACACACACACAGACAGACAGACAGACACACAGACAGACACACACACACACACACACAGACAGACAGACACGCACACAGACAGACAGACACGCACACAGACAGACACACACAGACACACACACACACAGACAGACACACACACAGACACAGACAGACACACACACACACAGACAGACACACACACACACACAGACAGACACACACACAGACAGACACACACACACACACAGACAGACACACACACAGACACACACACAGACACACACACACACACACACACAGACAGACACACACACAACCATACACTGAGTTTATCAATATGTTATATTTGTAGCTAGAGCAGAGGTGTGTAATTGTGCTGTTTATGTAGGTTTTCAGTCCAACTAAATACTTCACCAGGCAATTTCACTGGTTAACACACTTACAGTTATTGGGTAGGTAGTGAAACTAGTATGTGACTTGAGTCACTTAGCGCATCATGGCACATGGTTAGACACCTCTGAGCTAGAACAGAGTTTTAAAAATGACTGCTGTTGATGGTCTAACATGTTTGTATAAAACAATTTTAAGCCTGAATAAAGGAAAAAAGAAAATGTACAGCTGAAGTTTTTTTTGTTTGCAGTTTTAACTTGTAAATTTTATTAGCTAGTGGGTTATACACAAGTATATTTGAGTAAGTAGATTTCTATTTAATTAAGGATCAAAATAATTAAGTATGGAGAAACTAAAAATATGTGAGTGTTAATATTTTTAAGCACGGTGCACTTAAAAAAATTAAAAATAAAATTTTAATGTTTAAGTTTGATTAGATTGTAACTTTTAAAAAAATACTACTTAAAAAAATTAAGTTAGTTACCTCAAAAGTTCTTATGTAATCGGTTTCTACAAAAGTTTTGAGTACTATGACCTTATTGGGTTTTACAGTGCAGCGGCGTAGGAAGCCAAATGGTCGCGAGAGAGCAGGTGAGCCGAGCCCTGTACTCAGGCTGTTGAAACACTGGAAGAAGTTGAGGGTGCGCGATGGACTCCTCTACAGAGTGAAGAGGGACCGTCACATGGACAGGAAGATCTTTCAGTTTGTCACCCCAGAAGCTTTGAAACAACAAGTGCTTCATGGAGTTCATGATATAGCTGGTCACCAGGGCCGCTCAAGAACACTCTCTCTGGCCAGTGAACGATTTTTTTGAACAGGCATGCAGAGAGATATTGTGAGTTACGTGAAGCACTGTCAGAGATGTATCTTAGGGAAAACTCCTGAGCCAGACGCCCGAGCTCCTCTCGAAAATATCCGTACCTCAGCTCCCATGGAACTGATTTGCATCGATTTTTGGACAGCGGAATTGGGTCACAAGAAGACTACTGATGTTCTTGTTGTCACAGACCATTTCTTGAAGCTAGCTCTCGCTTTCCCCTGTCGGAACCAGTCTGCAAAACAAGTTGCCTGATGTCTTTGGGATAAATTTTTCTGCATCTATGGGTTCCCGAAAAGAATCCATTCAGATCAAGGAGCTAACTTTGAGAGCCGGCTTCTTAAAGATCTACTGGAGATGGCAGGTGTACATAAATCTCATACGACTCCATATCATCCCATGGGCAATGGTATTGCGGAAAGGTTCAACAGAACTCTTGGAGGCATGATAAGAGCTCTTCCTCCGAAGTGCAAGTCCAGGTGGCCACAGATGCTCCAAATGCTGACCTTTTGTTATAATTGCACGGTGCATGAGACGACAGGCTTTGCACCGTTTTTCCTGATGTTTGGGCGGATCCCACGCTTGCCTGTTGATATCATGTTTCGCCATGTTCTGGAGGACGCCAATGTTATCAGCCACCATGAGTTTGTGCACAACCTTAAGCGGGACCTATCTGAAGCAGCGCGGATTGCCCAAAAGAATGCAACCGGAGAACAAGCCCGTCATGCCAAAATATACAACCGAAAGGTCAGAGGAATGCCATTGGCTCTGGGCGACCGCGTGTTGCTCGCCAAACGTGGTGAGAAAGGTAAGAGAAAAGTCGCGGACAGGTGGGACTCAACTCCTTTCGATGTGGTGTCTGTGAGATCCACAGTCAATGTGTACCAAATCAGAGATACTGTCACAGGGAAGGAAAAAGTCGTACACAGAAACATGCTGCTCCCTGTAGATTTCCTGACATTCCCTGGACAGGAGGGGAACCTGGTATCCCTTGAGGAGTCACAGTCTGATAACTGGTGTGCCGGTGCACAGAGCTCTGTGGCAGTGGCTGATAAGGAGGATTCTCAGACGCGCACCATGAACTGGCTCATGCAGTTGCCGGTCTTAGCGGAAGCGGAGAGTGTGTGAGTTTCTGAGGAAGACGTCGTTGAGAAGGCCTTATCCGTAGATGCCTCTGGAGATGACCAGTCAGATAAACGGCAGGGCAGTGTTCTTGATGACTCTGTAGCTGATCAAATCACTCATGCACACACTGACAAGTCACCAGACCTAGTATACGACATTGCACACTTACCTGTTGATAGATCTGTTGCCCTTAGTGACACTCCACATCTAGTGGAGGTTATACCAGACCAAGTTGTTTGTGCGCATCCTCCTCAATTTTCCAAATAGGAATCCAAATAGGCTTATTTGTGAGATGTCAGGCCAAAGATTGTTGGGAATTCTGAACCCATTTTAGGGTCTGCATTTAGTTTCATTGCAGTGTCAATGTGAGTTTAGTATGTCCAATTAGACGTTGTTGTTTTTTTTTGTTTGTTTTTTTTTCTCATTGCCAGCCTGATCTGTGATCTGTGATTTATTTCCTGACATTCTCTAAACTGTAAGGGCAAAGTTATGTACAACACTGTGAGGTGTAGATGGCATCTCTGTTTCTCTGTGATAAATACGGGGTTTGGTACCACCCTGTGTTTACGCACTTCGTATGAAGGGATTTTTGATATTGAGATTTTGGTACATCAGTGCTCGTGATACACATTTTTGTTTTTTTTGTTTTTGGTTCTTTCCTTTCTTTCTTTCTGTCTACCAGATTTTCATGGATGTTGCCCCGTTTTAACATAATTTAAGGGGGGTGTATGTAACGGAGTAAAAAGAGTTGCTAGTTAAATTATTTTAAAAGTGATGCAACTACGCCATCTAGGGGCAGTTTGATTCAGTGTGACTGTGGGAATCGCGTTGCACTTACCCACAATGTGATAAAGAGATAATGGGTAAGTCACGAAATTTGGGAGGTCTGGGACAATCCATGTTTTCTTATAATTCTAAGTACATATGTCTCGTATTTTGTCACGCAATGTACTTATAATGATTTCAGTTAACTATTCTGAGTTTAGTTGATGATTTATGTGTCTTGTAAAGCCATGTTTTAGAGATTTGCAACCAAGCATATTTTCATGTGAACTTGCGTGCTAATTGTCACTTGCTTTACATGCTATTTAGATTGTTGTCCCGAGATCTATTTGCTGAACCTAAGATTCAACACTGTCATACTGTGTTCCAGGTAATAATCTTATGTTGTGTTAATGGTTTTATCGTCATGTTATTTGTTGTGTGCAAATCGAGTTTAGCTATCTTGCAGACTAGCATGGTAGTCTTGAGATTAGCCAAACATGTGCTCGAGTGCTGCGTTTGCAATAATAATGTTCCTTATTTAGTTATTTCAATATAATGTAAAATGGATCAAGCAGTTTCATTATTGTACTGCTGAAATGTACTGTATGTTGTATGTAGAGATTATAATTCAGCCTAAATATTCTAAAACCAGTATACGATCACACAGATTTATTTTATTTCATCGACATACAAGTTATGCATTCTTGTTGTGAATATGTTTGATATCCAATTTGGTTTATTCCCCATTAGAAGTATCACATACATTTGTAACTAGCACAAATACATTCCTGTATCTGTATAGTATTTTACCCACAATGTGATAAAGAGATAATGGATTGTTGTCCCGAGATCTATTTGCTGAAGCTAAGATTCAACACTGTCACACTGTGTTCCAGCAATAAAGAAACCTGATCCAAGTGGTTGTCCGTGGTGATATGTAGCAGCAACAGTAGGATGGAGTGACCTGTCACATATGTATAAAAAAATGCTTGAAAATGATCACCTTTGATAACAATTTGTCAGGCGGACAGACATTTTTTTGTCTTTTGGGGTATGTTGAGGGTGATATTTGACAGCAAAAAGGCAATCCCCAGAATCGTTTTCTGCTAGTTACCCCTGTGTGTCAGGATACACCATGCAAAATATTAGGGTTATATGACCCTTTATGTAGCTGCAGTACCTTAAAAAAAACGCAAAATTACATCATTCCGCCAAAAGCTTTTCCCAAAAAGGGTGTTTTTTGGCCCCTGAGACCAAACGGGGCCGAGTTGGGAGTGGTCGTTATCAACTTGTGATGGCCCAAGGTATAAGATAATAGGAAATAATAGTGAAAAAAAGGTAGCAAAAAACATCCTGAGGAGTGGACCTGGCTCCTGGCCTATAAGGGTACAGAAAAGCAAATATGACACCTGGTCCCTATTTTCAGATTGGAACTGTTTTTTTAGTGTGTCAGTCAGCAGCCTCTTCTGCATCTTTTTTTTCTTTTGGGTGACACTTTCTTTTTTACCCGTTCTGCCCTACCAAGGCAAAAGACCTTAAAGAGCATATTGCAGGTTAAAAAAAAATCTAAATTAATATATAACCTTTTATGAAAATACCATATGAAAAGTTAATGCAGGATATACAATGTTTTAAAACAACATAAGGGCACTAATTTAGTAGATAAAGTGAGCGTTTCTTGGACTGCTCGTAAAAACTGCCTTTTTTTCAACATCGCGTCATTTTACGTCACGACAGGGAGTCTAGCCTCGGCTCAGTGCAGAGTAGGCTGGTAAGAGCTGTCGTGAGTCAGTGTGGTTTCGGTAGTTTTTGTATTTTAATTTGTCATCGTCATGGTAAATTATTGTGTTTGTGGAGGTTGCACAAACTCTGGCCTGTCAGGACATCGAGTCCACAGGTTTCTATAACAAGAAAAAGGACGGTATCTTTCGTGCCTGGTGCGGTTTGTGCAGGTGAAGAGACGGGATTTCTCTTCCGCATCGGCTTTGAAAAACGCGGTCGTGTGTAGCGTTCACTTCAGATCGGAGGATTATCATCCCGGCGATATGATGGAGTTTAACACGGGATGCCGAAGCAAGAATATTGATCATCTTATACTGTACCAATGCCATCAAATAGTCTGATATAGGTAGTCATACCCTTAATAGAGGCAACTTGTAATTTAAAAAAACAAAATTACTAGGTTGTTTAAATATTCAAATCTTTAATTTTCTGTTTATGTTATAACCCAGGTGAAAAATATGTATTAAAAATGTACTTTGGTATGTTTTTAGTACAATACAAACACACTCAAGTATATTTTTTATACATTTAATAGTATATATTTACCCTAAACATGTCTGCTGTCCTGATATACGATAGTAATAATCTGTACAATATTGTGAGAACAGTGTATATCGTTAGCGAACGTGCATTCGCCAACACTGGTCTCTCTCACCAAGACACCTCTCCTGTTCACCACTGGTTCTCCTCACACCACAACTCAATTTGTCTCTGACCGTTCTGTCTAACATTAATCCTGGCCTGTCCCTGCTCTCTTGGCAGTATAGCAGGCTCATAATTGTACGGCTGTGGTCCGTCATACGAGTAAGTATTTCCTCAGCGTCTGAAATATCATTGTGATCCATTGTTTTCCTGTTGTCTGAATCGACCGCTCTCTCGCCCGTTACGTCACGCCTGCCTGTAGGCTGCCACGCCCATTTTCAGACGCGGAAGTAAAATTTTCTCACAAAAATGTCTCCAGAAGCTTCTGTAGTGTATTTATAAGTATATTTTAAAGAAAATATAGTTCCTACATTATTTTTCTATACATTGACTCGTTGGGTCCTCTAACCTGCAATATGCCCTTTAACTCGCCAGAGTGTGAAACTGAGAAAAATGACTTTAAAGTTATCTTAATGTCCTGACAATTGAGTTATAGGTATAATATTGTAATTTTCAAATTTTGTAGTGTATACCTGTATTAACCTATCTACAAAAAAATTTGAACTCAAATTTGACCTTTGACCCTTTTTCGGAAGTTACTGTATTCTGCCTTAGCATTGCCCACAAAACGACAATCGGTCATACCAAGGCAAAAGACCTTAACTTCTATTTTATAGCACAATGTTATGATAACACTTAAAATGTAAGCAATATTAACCCTATTGGACTCATGATAAAAATGGCTTTCATAATTAATTGTGTGTGTGTGTGTGGATCAGAGCTGTGCGAGTCTGCAGAAGGGCATGAGGCCTGATTGTTCTCCTCCCTATTCTTCATTCTCACAGTCATTTTGCAGATGACCTAACAGGTAGCTTTATTCATACTAAGCTTTATTAATACTAACTTTATTCTCATCTGAATGAAAAATTATTTATTTCTGTATAAAATAATACTACCATTACACATTTTATTTTATTTTTTAATCAATGTAGAATGTGTAACTTAAAAAAAAAACAGAAATTAAAACCAATGCACAATGTTGTGTTTTCTTGTGAGTGTACACAAATATAAGCAAACTCTTTGCAGTTTGAATGATGTCCTGTATGCACAAAATTATGGGGTATGTTTTTATGTTTCCACTGTTCGATCGCGCCCGCGCCTCTCTCTCTCTCTCTCTCTCTCTCACTCACATACACACACACACACACACACATGCGCTTGCGCGCACGGTAACCGAACTGGGTGAGGCGGGGCTTTAGTTCTATGTTGTATTCATCTGCTACGCCGTGTGTAACATTTTTCTGTCAACTCTGCATATCATTCGCGATGATATATAGCCTATCGTTTGTCGACGGAGCGGGTTCAGACCATTCTACATGTTCTGACCGCATTTGTGCAGGACAAAGCTCTGAGGACATCAGAAGTTACAGGGACTGATGGCAGCTGTAAGTACACACGCTACATCGTAATTGAAATTTTAATGGAGAGTAAAACAAAGGCAGAACACCGTACAAATACAATCTGAAAGGTAGGATTATTTGATAGAACACCGGCACAGTAACTTCATATTGACGCGCGGCTAAACAAAGGCAGAGTACCGTAACTCAAAATGAGCGTTCCAAAACAAAGCCAAAGATCCGTAACTGATGTTACGGTGTTCTGCCTTAGTTTCTCATGGGCTTTTGGAAGTTACTGTTAAGACAACCCATAATTTTCTCGTAAAAACAAAAGAATTGACTCAAGATATTTATCCACATGATAAAGCAGGTCTTGAATGTGCCAAAAATATAAAAAACTAATTTTCGACCAAACACGAAGTTACGGTCTTTTGCCTTAGCACGGCAGCGTTGTCATTCGGCTGACGTCCTCCCTCAAGAAGAATGATACCACCTTCTCTTGCAGTTGCTCTGTACCTTTCTGTCCACTGAAACAAGGAGAAGTCACCCTGCAGTCTTGCTCTCTTTTGAGAAAATCCAAGGGTCTTCTGAGCAAGCCTCTGTATATATTTTTTTATTATCTTGCCTGTGGTGGCCTTTGCAATAATCTGCTTCTCTCTTTCTTTTCATGTGTTCTTGTATTTGTTCTTCAGTTCTTCAATGATAGAGGCCTGTAACAGAAGTTTTCTGCGTGTGCTAGGATCAACAAAATGCGTAAAAATGTTGTCAAGTTGTGCACGAGGGGATTGGCCATCACTGTTTGTCTTTGTTGGACTCCGTTGCCACCTCTTCTTGTATTATCTTTGTTGCCACTTTAAGCTTTTCAATGTCTCTTTGGAATCTTTTTTTATTTCTACTTTTCTGGCGTTGACCTTGCTGTCTTTGCCTAAAACCCAAGAATACAACACAATTAATAGCCTATGCAATTCTTTTCTGCATGAAACAATGGAACTTACTTTAAACTTTTACCAATAAATTCATCCAATACAGATTTCCTAACCTTGAGTACTCTACCTCCTGAATTGAAACCAGTGGCCAAGTAGGGGTTGCTGGGGGAGAAGGTATCGCTGGCCTGGCCTTTTTTCTGGCTTTCGTCTCTCTTTTCCTTTCCCTCCATTTTTTTTCCGTTTGGCACGCTTTTCGCGCTCGCTGAGGTCTGACACTCGTTTCTTTTTCCATCTCTGTCTCGCTGACATTTCTTTCTCTCTTTCTGCAAATACATTTCTCTCCTTTCAGGATCTGCATCTCTCTTTTCCCTGTAGCGATGCTGCATCTCAGCTGGAGTAAGTGGAGCTGCCATTTCCTAACAAATATTGTTATATGTGTAGGTCTCCTGCTAAACTGGCTAACTCTCATTATCACGGTCTAACTGAAATACTTCTGCTGATCAGCTGTGGGCCACTATTATCGAGTAGGGGTGTCAAAATGAATCGTTTCTACGATGCAGACGAGGACGATTTGGTATCGGTTCAGTAATAGACCATAACTGATTTTATAAAACGGCTATAGGCCTATATAGCTTTGTCGCGGTAGCATAACGTTACAGTGGCAGCGGGAGGCGAGAGCAAGTAATTAAAAATCCTCAAACTACTTTAAAAGCCTACATCCGGGCACATTTCGGCTGCCTGGTAAGCACGACCTGGAGAAGACATGCGCTGTGTGCGCTCGTCACGCACAAATAGAATATGCAGGAGCAGGGCTCTCAAGTTTTATCAAAAGCTTGGAGTGAGATCACATGCGGTTAGGGGAGGAGCCCTAATGGAGCCCCGCCCCCCAATTTTGCATTGTTCATAATTAACCAGCACACATTGAAATTATAACAATTGGTAAATCTGATAAATGACAGAGCAATTCATCACATCAAATATACTGCGTAATGTTATATTTCAAAATTACAAATATACAAAAATATAACATATTGCTCCAAACACTAGTTTGGAAAAACAAATCTTTTTGCATTTTGAATGTGTTGAATTATAAAATATATTTTTGCTTTTTGACATCTTTGAAAAATACAAATGCTATAATGTTTTGACATGATATAAAATATTACCCAGAGCACTCTGCTTTAATAAATGTATCCTTAATGTAACTAAAAAGACTATTAATACAGTATAATATTTAATTTAAAATAAAATGAGGAAATACATCTTCATTCCTTCCCATACCCACTAACATTTCCCTTAGTTTCAGATAACGTAAGCTAGCCAAACTGAGCCAAAGCTGGCCTGGTTGCAAAGTAGTTGTAGTGTTTTTGACTGCACACGATAGGCTATATATATGAAATGTTCTAGACTAAAAATGTTAGACAAGCTTTCTTCCTACTTAGCTTCTCCATCACGACCATAGACAGATCAAGACGCGTGTTCGCGCGATGTTGTTGGTTACCTAGTAACGAACGTACGGTGGCCGAAAATGTTCCGTCAACTTCCGTGTGTTCGTGCATCTATGTTGTAACGAACACAATTTGGCCGAGATACATGCTGGCGGCAGGAAACTTCACTTTGTGTGCCTGCGCCTCGTATACAACGTTATATATAAAGGGTGCAGGACAACTTGGTTGGCATTGCCTTTTCAGCGTGAGAAATGCACAGTGTGGCGTGTGAGCGTGTGAACTGGTTGAATTGCGTGTGTCTCACGCCGAATGCGTGAGACTTGAGAGCCCTGCAGGAGGTAATACCACTAACTTGATAAACCATGTTAGCCGTTTTCACCCCGAGCTGTTAATAACGCCTGGCAGAGCGGATGAGCTCCAACGATACCCGAATCCGCAGCCAAAAACAAATCATCCACCCGCCCCAATGTTCTCTGATTTAAGTATCCGCACCCGATGGTCAAATAATTATTCTGTGTTGTTACACGTGACTATAAATGGATGATCGTCGCCTTCAACAGCGGACACGCTGACTGTTGATCCGCGCATCTCTATGGTAACATTTATACACTGATGAATGAGCGCTGCTTTTAAATGAACATTTCTTTAAAACAAAATTGATTTGACAGAATTAAATTTTCTTAATGGCATAAACATACGTTACTCTCTTGAAACTTAAACTGGAATGTCACTGCGACTTCCCGAACAGGCGAACACGCGTGCACGCACACATCACTTTGAAGTAAAATTGAAAATTGAGGATGCGGTGCATCGCAATGCATCGTGATATCGAATTGAACTGAACTGATGACATGATAATCGTAATCGAACCGAACCGTGAGACCAGTGTGGGTTCACACCCCTATTATCGAGTCGTCCTTGCGATGGAGGTTGAATAACTAGTTATTCTAATATTTCATCACCGGACTCGCGCTCGCATTAATATGGTAAAATTTACGTCATTGTTCATTACTGCGTTTAGTTTACGGTGTAGGAAGCCTCAGGACACGCAGAGCTGTCGGTGTTATGCAATGGGCGTTTTTGTTCTCGGCGCGCTGTCCACGGGTAGGCCAATCACAACAGACTGAGCTGTCTGGCCAATCAGAGCAGATAAACTCGCGGAAAGGAGGGATTTAGAGTGATTGATTCATTTGAGATTCATGGAAAATGTGATGTGCAAATGTATATTGTGAGGAAATTAAACAGTTTTTTTACATTTGATGCGTGTAAACATGTTGTAGGAGACTCTACAACAACATTCTTTGGAGGTTGAGTAACTTTTGATGTAACTTTAATACATTTTTCAGCAACCAATTGCCTGGATTTAATAAACAAGAAGCAAATATAGCACACAATATAATCATTACGTGGAGGCGCCGGCGCAGTCACTTGCATTGCACATGAACTGGAGCGCATCTCATCATAAAGTTAAACGTCACATGGGGCGGGGCAATGCGAACCTCTAAACTCTACCCTTTCGAGTCCCTTTCGCCTGATGCCTTTTAGTCTGATGCCTTTTTGTCTGAGGCTGATTTGTCTGTTGCCGTTTCGTCCGATGCCTAATTGTACGAGACCTGACACCTGACATTGTTTTTCCTGAGACCTGAAGCTTTTCAGTCTGAGGCGTGATGTTGTTTAGTCCACTGACTGAAGCCTTTTAGTCTGAGGCATAATGCCTTGTCTTCATATGTCTGAGGATGTCCTACAATGTACACCGTACTACGGACACTATTAAAGTCATACTAGTTTTATACTTTCATTTAAAGTACATACAAACTAAAAGTAATGCTATTTTTATAATAATGGTACAGGAAATGTTTTTGCTGTATAAAGGCATACATACCGGTATATACGTGTTTGATCAAACAGTCACCATATGATTAAAAAAAATGAAGTAAAAACGGGTTAATAAACTTATTTTAAGTGACATTAATCAATTAAGCAAAACAAACACAATTTTATCCACAAAACATTTATTCAGTTGTCATTTTTACAATTATTTTTTTGAAACGTCAATTGAATTTGTCATCAAAGGCTTGTGTTCTAAGTCAAAACTCATTCCTTCTAAAAAACGACATTTACTTGTATCTTTAAAGTCCATTTTTGGGGTGGAAAAGGCTCAGTATAGAATAAGCAACAAAAAAAAAAAGACTTCACATATAAAAAGAGAAATATAACAAACACATTTCCAAAACTGTAAAAGATTAGGTTATATAAAAATAAAACATTCATCAATTATTTTATGATAAACATATTACTGTCTTCAGTTAACTCAGTTATAAACGCAAATAATAATAATCATCATCATTATTATTACATTTAGGCTACATATTTAGAAGACGCTTTTATCCCCAAAAAAAAGAACAAAGCAATTCGTCAAATGTCAGTCATAATACAGGTTAGACAATAATAATACAGGGCTAGGATTATCACAAACACAAGATTTTGACGCATATCCAAGTGTTTGTGGGAGTGTGGAGCCCGCATGACACAGAGGCACAGGCGCAAACACTTGCATTTTCCTATCAACAGTGGAAACAACTTAAAATACTCTATAATTTCTGGTCATACACAAAAGAATAATACATCATTCGCAACTAATTTTATTTGTCCAAACTCACAACAACAAGAAAACGTTGTGCTTTTGTAAAATAAAATAAAACATTCATTATCTCCGTGAACTGGAGCGCGTCTCATAAATGAACTGAAACCAATAGCCTACCTATTAAAGCTTGAAATGTCCACTTTTAAACGAACAATTAAAATGCCTCGTTATTTTTTCAAACACATTTATTATCATTAACCTATAAATCATCACTCTGTATTGGTTCCAGAGACATGGCTCTTCTCATTCAGCACTGCGGGGAAAATATCCTTTATTATTCACAAGGTCTAAAAACACTGAGAGCACAGAACGGACATCGATATAAAAATCGCAGACTCTGATGTCTTCGACGCAAATGCAGTCATTAATTCTTCTCCCTGTAACATAACATGTCTGTCAACAACAATTAAATAATTATCAAAGCTGAAAGATGTAAAACAAAGAGAACAACAAATTATATTGCATACATGAATTACCTCCGCCATCTTCTTTCCGTCTAAAGGAAATTACGATTTTTTTTAGCTAAAGGAAATGATGTTTAACTATGGTTACTGCTGATTGGCGAACGCAGTTGCCAGGAGGAAACTCCTTTGACCAATGAGAAACCTCTTGCCACGCCCCTACCTCTTGCCACGCCCATTACTCCAAGCTGCAGCTACCCCTGTCTCCCATGTTGAACTGTCGGCAGTCTGTATTGTATGTGCGCCTCAAACACCACATGTATACAACGCCGGGTAATTTCTGTTTGATGGTAATTGCCGTAAAGCAATTCGTTACATCACGAGACCTGATATTACGCGACACTTCCTGATGCTGCGGCTGGTGTCTCGCCGGCTTAAAGTTGCAAGTGTGTTTCTTCCGCTCACATGTGATAGGGGGGTGCAAAACGACCACCATTCAACCCGAAAAAAGTAATATAACCATTCCAATTACTCCGAAGCTGTCTGGTTAAGGTAAAAATCCTGCATAGTTCACCTTTAAGGGATGGTTCTTTAAAGGGCACCTATTATGGAATTTTGAAAATTACCTTTCATGTAGTGTGTAACATAGATCTAAGTGAACCAAAACATCCTGCAAAGTTTTAAATATGAAAGTTCACTGTACACAAAGTAATTTATTAGTCGACTCTGAGTCGCTGATATGAATTGATAGACGAACAATGTTTTTTTTCTATCTAGATGAGGTCAACTTGACAAGTTGTTTGAATAAGATACGCCCACTTATTGCGCTCGTAGACGCCAGGGAAAACTTGAAAACATCATGGCGACAAGACCAGGGGTGCCGCCAGAAATTCTGGGCCCTATGGAAACCAACATTTCTGGGCCCCATAAATTTTTTACAGAAAAAATGTAACCCAATAAACATGCCTAGTACCTGTATACTTTAAAAAAGATACTTAGCACATTGCATAGTTAAAATGTCTAAAGATGAGTACAAAGCCTACAAAACCAAGAAAAAAATATAGAAATATGTACTTGTTTACATAAAAGGTAAACAAATAAAGCTGACTCTGCATCTGTATAAGTCAAAAACACACACACACACACACACATAACCATATTATTTTTATTGGCCTATTTAGTTTTCTTTATATAAAATATTAAAATATCTATTTTGTAAACTCCTTATAGCCAATGATTACTACAGACACATGTTTTATTCAATTTTATATTATTTTTTCTGTGTAATGTAATTTTTGAAGCGTGTAGATTACTTTTTGTTTTATAAAGTTATCATCATGTGGCGAACACAGAAGATAAGATGTGTTTAGAGGCTTAAATTTTATGGTGTGTTCACACCGAACGCGAATTGAGCGTCAAATACACGTCTATTGCGTCTAGTTAAGACGCTTGAACATTCGCTCGGGAGTTCAAATTTTTCAACTTGCGCGGAAGACATTCGCGGCAAACGCGTCGCCCAATTCGCGTCATTCGCGACGCCCGCATTTGCATTGACTTTGTATGTATTCTACTCTCGCAAATAATTAAATTCGCGTTCGGTGTGAACACACCATTAGTTAAGTTTCGCGCTCAGGCTCACCTAGCAACAAAAAAAGTAACTGAAAGTTTTGGAATACAGAAATAGGGCAAGCTACCTTTCTTTTTGAAAAACTGTGTGACATACTGTCGACTTCGGCGTTCTCTGTCTTCTCTTTCCTTTTCGTTTTTGATGCCCTGACTTTTGGTGTGACATGCCTGCGTGTGTCACTGTCTGCACTGCATCATAGCAAGTGCAATAAGCAAGAGACGCTACACTAGCGATCGTAGCTCGGACAGCGCAGGTGGAATGAACCATTGTGAGGGGGAGGGATGTGACTGAAACAGTAAATACATTATTTGTTTTTTAAATATTAAATCTATGGTCAAAATGGACAAAATACACATTTAGTGCATGAGGGGCCCTAGCACATTTAATGTATGTATAAAAAAGAGAAAAGAAAAAGGGGGTCTGCTCTTGTGGGCCCTAAATCAGCCTGGGACCTTAGAATCGTCCTAACCTTCCACCTATTTACGGCGCCCTTGGACAAGACGCTGTGTTCTGAATTGCGACGCAAAAGCGAACTTTTTTCATCTGCCCATGTTATGATCGTGGAGGATGAACCCAGGCGCAGACAGGATGCAATCACACAACGTAATTTATTTAACACAAACAGGGAAAACAAAACCCACGAGGGGGCAAAACATGGACCGGAACAGGAACGACTACACTAAGACTTGACAGTAAACAAACAGAAAATGTAGAATAAATAATCTTCTCTCTAGACAGGACACTAGACAAGAAACTTACAAGGATGGCAACTGGTATGGAAACACGCAGGAAAGATACACAAAGTTTCACAATGAACCGGCACAGGACAGCAAACACAAGGGGATTATAAAGGGGAACACTAATGACAAGGACAGGTGAAGCTAACTAGACAATAATGACGATGACGAGACAAGGATAACAAGGGGGCGGGGTAATGAAACAGACAACGCAAGCACATGGCCCAAACAAAGCCATGTGCTGCACACAAAACATGATTCTGTCATGATTCTGCCCTGGGACTAGGGAAAATCAAGGACAAGAGGGCAGAATCATGACAGCCCAGGGATTTGCAGATTTCATCTGGATTTAAAGGACTAAGTGGCTACAGGTCATATATACAACTATACCACAGAAGTATAGCCTGAACCTTGTGCTTTGTTCGCGTCATTTTGAAGATGATTGCTTCACAAACATAAATGCTATCAAATAACGTTATGGAAATAAATGCATATTATAAAACAACAAAAGCGTTTTTTGTCATTGCATGCTTGTAAAACTGTTGTTAGGGATTCCCAAAACAATAAAATTTTAAATGCCATAATAGGTGCCCTTTAAAAAACGACCTACCTCCATCTCTGATTTGCCATGTTCAGAACATATCGATTAGTTACTAATCATTGATGAAAAATGTATAGACATTTGAGGACATGCAATATCTGTTCAGTCATGTTTCTTCTTTTTCTCCATTTTGCTTTTATGTCAACAGCTGCTAAATAAACCCCAAAAACTCTTTTAAGAGCTCTTTAAACAGTTAAGTGTCTTCATCCATGTAAGTATATTTGGGAGAAACATTAGTATTTGGGTTTTAATTCTTTAAAGCTAAATCATCAGCAATGTCTTACAAGCTTGAGATGTTTCCCTTATTTGCACCTGTTAGCTGTCCATGTTAATGTTAATTTACCAGCCTTCAGTTTAAAATTTTGCAATGATAAACATGGACATAATGCAGTTTCTCGTGTTACCATAATATTTAGCTGTCTAGTCAAAAAATAAATACAAATCCATATTATCCTTCCTGTACCACAATTTCAGATTTTATAATTGTCATCCTTTGCTGTAAGATGTTTTTTGGTTTTTGTAAAATATCTTTTGCATCTTTGTTTCACTTTAGATTTATTCTAGATATTCATTAGATTAATTTCCAGCATACATCCATCATTTGGACTGCTTAACTGTAATACGGTAACACTTTACAATAATAGTACATGAATAATAATGTACTAATACCTGAATTAATAATTACTTTACTATGAACTAATGATGAGTTAAGACATGTACTAATGAGGAACTAATCTTAACTACGACATGAGTCATATGAAATGCTGCATGAATATACCATCTTAACTACACGTTAGTACATGCTTGTTAATTCATGTATTAATTAAAGATTGTATCAGTGATTTCAGGCCCAAAAATAAATGACCACATTCATCTAATCTTTCCTAATGATCCGCTAGCTGCCCGCCTCATAAGCATGCCGTCCAAAAAACGCGGGTGTTGCTCCGACTTTGCGTCCAGCCGTGCACGAGCGCAAATCCTCACAACAACCGCCCCTGTCGGTGATTGGTTGGAACACTGTTTATTTTGGTTTTGAGTGGTGGTTGTACCCATTTGTTTTGTGTGCAGATCTCAGAGCCTAGGCTGCCTACAGAGACGCGTTTTTTGGACGGCATGTTTATGGGGCGGGCAGCTAGCGGATCGTTAGGAAAGATTAGATGAATGTGATCATTTATTTTTGGGCCTGAAATCACTGATACAACCTTTAACATTTCGGGGGAAACTAAATCAAACATGCTCTAGATCAGAAGAAAGATGTACTAAAAGGGCACAATGTAAAATTGTTCATAAATTTGACACCAGCAACTGTCACAAACATCAGTGAATGACTAGATGTCTTGCAATATTTACATTTAACCTTACTCATTGAATGCACAATAAAAACCATTTAATCTCATTCTGTTTTAAGTGATTCCACTGCTGCCATCAAGAGTGAAATACCTACACTAACATATTCATTAACAGATGCAATTTTCAAAATTAAAATAAGTGTTAGCACAGATTATGGTTATTTGTGTGGTTATTTTATGGATTGGTTTACTGTCTTTATATCATAATGCAGTCGGATGTTAGTCTTGTGTTCTTGCTCTTCTTTTGGGCCACAAAATGTGTCCATTTTCTAGAGCATATTTGATTTAATTTACCCTGAAATGTTAATTAATACATTAATTAACAAGCATGTACCAACGTGTTGTTAACATGGTATATTCATATAGGATTTCCTATGACTCATGTCGTAGTTAAGGTTAATTCCTCATTAGTAATTGTCTTAACTCATCATTAGTTCATAGTAAAGTAAGTATTAATTCAGGTATTAGTACATGATTATTCATGTACTATTATTGTAAAGTGTTACCAATACTGTATATTATTTTTTATTTTTTTTTATTTTGCATCATCCTCCTTTCAGTGTGATTTTTTTTTTTTCTTCTATTCATCCTTTATTTCAACTAGGGTAAGTTATCTTATTTTAGCATCACTTAAAGGTGTTTACTATGGCGCTTTTCCATTACCAGTACCAGCTCGGCTCGACTCGCTTTTCGTTTTCCATAGCAGATAGTCCCTCCACAATAGTACCTGGTCGTCATAGCCATAGACATATTGAGATGGAGATAGACTATTGGCCGCTGGGCACTGAGAAATGCGGCCGCCATCTTAAACCGGTCATACTCCTTGCGTTGCATAGCAGCAGTTGATGCCAGAGCACTGTGCAGCATATTCCTGCTCAAATCGGCGGACCATCGCTCGGGGATTACTTTTCACAAGTAAGATTTAAGATTTAACATTACCATATTGTTTGTATTTTGTGAATAAAATATTCAGTGTGTCCTGTATCATAGCTACATGTATGACCTTTGCAGCAAAAAAAACCCGTGTGAAAACCAGTTCGGTATTCAGTGAGATATGATTAATTAAATGCGCTGACAGCTCATTGTAACCTGTCAAACTAATTACACTGAGCGGAGCGGGTGACCGGTTTAGGGCCGATTCACATATCGCATCTTTTGCGCGCTCAAGTTATGCCGAGTTCAGACTGCACGATTTTAGCCCCGATTTTGGCTCGCCGACAGGTTTTGAGAAATCGCAGACAAATGCCCAAAATTACAAGCAAATCGGTGCTCGTTCACGCGAGTGACAATCATGCAGTGTGAATGAGTAAAGACGCGATCTGAGAGAATCACCGACGAGTCGCCGACGCCCGTGAGATATTTGGCATGGTAAATATCTGGACCTGGATTCAAAATCCTGCTGTGTGAAAAGGGTTCTGACTGAAAACTACATCGGCGATGACCGACAGCCAATGAGAGAGCAAGATACAGAGCAGCGGGGAGTTTGGGGAGGAGACCATATCAGTATTTTAATAGATATTTACAATTATATCAAACAGAAACAAAGTAGCCTACATTTTGCTTGACAGCAGCATATTGCAAAATTATTTCTTAACCCCCAACTCTCTTTGTAGAACACACAATCCTTGCTCAGAGCTCAGCAAGTTGATCTCATCTTCTGCGCGAGCCGCGAGTCTTGACACACCCGCGACAAACACTCCTCGTTTGACCACGGTGTATTCTTCCGAGTTGCCATAAAAATAGTAGTAATGGGGATATCACGCAAAAAATATGCACTTATATCTAACATTAATGAACTTATATATTTAACACTTTTATTTAACATTAATGAAGCAAACTTTAAATTCAATATTAGTCCTAGAGCAGAACAAATTCATACATTCAAATACAATCACTCGATGCCACTATCGTGCAAAAACTGCAACCAATCCACTATTCCGGATTAAAATTTGAACAGATTACTAAACTAACGAATTCATTAGTTTAGTATCACAATTATTAAACCGTTATAAATTAAAATGGACTTCCCTTATTTAGGCTGGAATCAAAAGAGATCCAGCGCTTCCAGTCAGCACCTGTTGTCTATCACAAAAAAAAAAAAAATGAAAATAATAAAACGCACTTTAAGATTCAAAATTCATCCTAGAATAGCAAAATATATTAGATAAAAAAAAGAAAGATGAAATACCAAAAAAAAAAAAGAACAAAAAAAAATACATTAACCATTAAAGGTATACTGCCCTACAAAGCAAAAAGGCAGTAACTGCATTTTTGGTCAAAAATGAGTTATTATCATTTTCATGACATTCAAGGCATCCTTTGTTATGTGACAAAACATCTTATCTCAAATGTGTGTCGTTTTGGAGAAAAATGGTAGTCGTGTGTACAGTAACTGCAAAAAACCCTATGAAACAAAGCAAGAGTACAGTAACATCCATTACTGTATTCTTGTTATGTTTTACCTAACAAAAAAGAACCGTGTTGCTGCGCAGTGTAGTTACTGTTGCCATGGTGAACACACAGCTGATTTCGCGGCATCTTCACGGGACGGTTTTAACATTTGCGATTTCACCCTTCTAACTTTACACAAATTTTGTTTGAGATGGCACAAACCCGGGGAAAGAAGATGGTCGAACTGGCGTTGAAGAGAAAATTCCCGGAGAATGGTAAGTAACAATGTAACAATACAATATAAATATAACAATATAAACACCTGTCAGCCGCCAGGGCGGGACTTCCTCTCAGAGGTCCATTCAGATAGCATTATGCTAATTTTTAAATAGCGATTTTTTTTAAAAAAATAGCTTTGCTTACCTGCCCCTGATCCTCACTGCTCCTAGCTGTAACTTTATCCTCTGTAACTTGCTTATCGCTGATGCCATGTCATCATTTTGTTGTTCATGTCACAAAGTTATAATCCAACCGGCGGTGAAAAAATATTCAATAACTAGAAAAGAACTCGGAGAGCACTAACCTCTGTCAAGGTAGCCTAAAAGGTCACTGAGGCAATTCCAAATGTCCCGTGTTCCGGATCACCACCAAAAAGTGTAGTAGCTTAATCTGTTCCTTGTCCTAATACCCATGTTGTCCGAAAATGTCATCCAAATCCGTACAGTACTTTTTGAGTTATCTTACTTTACGTCTTCTTTTTTCATAGGCTAATCATTCACAGCGTTGTTGTCCAGCAGGAGAATATAACTGTCCATAAACACAGCTATCGGTGTAACAGTTATTCTTTATCGTGACAGGTGTCTGTTCAACTTAAACACACTCTCTTCGCTGCCGCTGTTTGAAGACTATGTCCGCTGTTTAGATAAGTTAGTGAGTTTTAAGCAAAACTGACATCTTTCTCTTTACTGAGAGAGTAAAACAAAAACAAACTTCTGCAGAGTGAGCCGGCAGGTATTTACGCCCCCCTTAGCGCTCAGACTCAAACACATTGGTTCCTGTTTCTAAGCATTTATTTATTGCACGGTTTCTTCTTCTGAATGTAAAATTATATATTTAATTTGGATTCCCCTTAATTATATTAACCTATGAAAATGTTGTCCCTCTGCATGACTGCAAGCTTCTATGTTTTATCTTATTATTGTAGGCCTAATGTAACTTATGAAGCCAGGCTGCGTTTTTGTGTGTTGGCTTTTTTCTTCATTTTCATTAAGGGTGCAAAATTATTAATTTATTGTGTTAGCCTAATTCATGCATTATTTTGTCATGGACCTAATTGAAGTTATTCACTGTAAAATCAAAGATTATGATATACAGACATCAATATACATGTATTGATCAGAGTGAAGATGTTGTTCTGTAGGTCCATATAATAATAATAATAATAATAATAATTTGTTGCAGTACACAGACAGACAGACAGACACAGACAGATGTGGATTTACATTCATGCCACTAATTTTTTCTCTTTTTCACTTAAGATGCACATGTTGGTATTCCATCAAAGAGGCAGCAAGTCCTGCCCCCCGCTGAAGAAATGGAGTGGACCATCCTGGACACTTTAGATACCACCAGCGTGGACAGCTTATACAATGACATTACAGACCTAGATTATGTCCCAACCACTACGATGACACTGACTGAAGTGGAACTTGGAGACCCAGGGGAACAAGTTCAAGAGCCAGAGCCCCAGCCAGAGCCCCAGCCAGAGCCACAGCCAGAGCCACAGCCAGAGCCACAGCCAGAGCCACAGCCAGAGCCACAGCCAGAGCCACAGCCAGAGCCACAGCCTGATGTGGAATCACTTCGACCACCAATGAGAGAGCCATGTGGTGCCAAATGTCGAAAAAGGTGTACAGACCAAATTTCAGAGGATAGACGGAGGGAGATATGGAGTCAATACTGGGAGATGACCTACACAGAAAGACGATCATGGATGTTTTATTCAGTTACCCCAATGCCAACCAAAAGAACAACAACTGGCCCAGAAAGTCGCCGTGGCCGCTCATTCATCTACCAGCTGCAAAACCAGAAAGGAGAGCCAAGACAGGTCTGCAAAATGTTTTTCCTGTCTTCATTGGGCTATCACCCTAAAAATGACAGTCTAGTCATTTCCATGATGGGGAAGTCGAACACCAGGCCACTGGTTCCATCCAAGGACCAGAGAGGAAGGCAGGCTGCAGTCAACAAGATGGACGTGAAGACCCTTGATGACCACATTGAGTCCTTCCATCCTTGTGTGAGCCATTACAGACGGGAGCATGCCCCAAATCGACGGTACCTGCCAAGTGACATCACAATAAAGATGATGCATTCAGACTACCTGGATAAAGGAAACGCCTGCTCCTATGAAGCATACAGGAAAATTTTAAAAGACAAAAAAATCAGCTTTGCCAAACTTGGGGAGGAGCAATGTGAGGACTGTTTGGAACATGCTGAACATGTGAACTGCCACACAGGGGAGACTGAAAGCTCAGATTGCCCAGAGTGCCTAAGGTGGAACAAACATAAGCAGTCTGCCCTAGAGAGCCGCCAAAGCTACCAGGCAGATGCAGAGAGGGACTGGCCGAACATGACATCAGTTCGGAGCGTGGACCTCCAGAAGGTGATAATGCTGCCACGCATGCCAGGAGTCAAGTCAGCAGTATTTACTCGTCGCATCGTGGCATACCACGAAACATTTGCCTCAGTGGGGAAAAAAACAAACAAAAAAAACACCATCTCTGTACTGTGGCACGAGGGAATGGCTGGGCGAAGTGCAGCGGAAATTACATCAGCATACACAACTGCATTGGTGAAAGAGCGGGATGTACGCCACACCATATTCTGGGTGGATAACTGCAGTGCACAGAATAAGAACTGGTGCCACCTATCCTCACTCGTCAATCTTGTGAACAGTGACACCATTTCACAGGAGGACATCACTTTAAAGTTTTTTGAGAGGGGACACACGTTCATGAGCGCAGACAGTTTCCACCATGGTGTCGAGCAGCAAATGAGGAGCCGTCCAGGTGGTGTGGTCTACGACTTCGAGGACTTTGTGAGTGTTGTGGCAAGCTCCAACTCCAGGAAGGTGGATGTTGTCATATTGGAGAATGCCAATGTGCTAGATTGGAGGGATGGCCACTCCACCGTAAAGGTCAAGAAAGCGCAAGCACCAAAGCTTAGGGAGATGGCGGAGATACAGGTGCGGCGTGGCTCCAAGAACCTCTTTTACAAATTATCCCATACGGAGAATGAATTTATGGAATTGGACTTCCTAATGAAGAAATTCTCGCTGAAGGTGCCCACTCTTTTGCGACCACAGAATAGAGGGGTTGAGGAGGTCAAAAAGAGAGACATCATCAGTAATCTTTGTCCTCTCATGCCACCAAACAGGAGGGTTTTCTGGTATTCCCTGCCTGTGAGCCATGTTGTGGAGGATGAGGAGTAATAGCCATATGAAATGTGGTGTTCATAAATTATTTTTATTATTATTATCATTATTTTATATATATATATATATATATATATATATATATATATATATATATATAAATAATCTACAATCTATTATTATTACAATCTATTATTAAATGTATGTTTACTAATTTGAAATATATGTCCATGTATTCATTTCATTCAGTACTTTGTGTTTATAAACCTACTGAAACAGACACTGCACCATATAAAATCATCAACTTGTTTATCTTAGTTATCATCATAAGAGTTTGAAAAGCCTTAGAAACACTTAGGCAAAATTATTTTGTTTTGCTCTGTTGAATTGGAGTTTGACATGCTTATTATTGCTCCAAAGAAATTTTTTTTTGCAGAGCTTTAACATTAATGTGATTTGTAGGTAGCAGATACTACATTACAGATACAGAAACACACCCAGACACACATTAATCTAATACTCACACATAATAATGTGCTCCTATTGAAAATAAATTGTCCCCATTTGGGCCTTGATACAGCTTAGCAATCTGAGACTTTAAGCAGCCGTTTCAGCACCAGAACAGCTTCCGGGTGGAAAATATTGACCTAAAATGGTCAAATTAGTTTGGATTTGGTATATCCATGTTCAGGAAAACAAATGGTTCCAATAGAGTGTATCTAACACACCCAGAGCCTAAGTTGTGGCAAAATAGTTTTTGGAGAATCTGTAGTTACTGCCTTTTTCCTTGGTATGGTGCCACGTTTTCGGTAAGTAATACAAAGCAAGAATACAGTAACTGCAAAATAGGGGTAAAATATCAAATTAAATTTGAGGATTGATATGTACAAAGAATAAGCTAATATAAAGTAACAAAACACCCATATGTCCAATAATCTACCTACAACTACTTAGGCTGGATGACAGGATAACTTTAAAGTCATTTTTCTCAGTTCTGCACTCTGCGTAGTTACTGCCTTTTTGCTTTGTAGGGCAGTATACTATGCAGAAATTGTGTTTTTGTCAAACAGCGACCCCCAGAGTCGCTGTGCAATACTTGCACTGTCGTAAATACACCCCCCACCCTGTACACCGGTACCTGTTCGGTAGCAGGGATGGAAATTAACGTTTTTGTCCACCGGCCACTGTGACTGGTGGATTTCAAAATCTACCAGCCACTCAATGTTTTTACCAGCCACTTTCTTGTTTTTAACCGACAATGTGTAACTGCATGTGAAAATTAATACTACAAGATCTACAATACTTAAGCAGTTTATTTAATCTCAAGTCTCAATGAAATACTGGCATTTTCTCTTTCTCTCTTATAGCCTACACACACAAACCATGAACTGATATTCATTTCAGTTCCAATATGAGGAAAAAACAATGTTACAGACGTGACCACTGTGAAAGCGGCACTAAAAGATGCTTAAAACTTTCACAGAGACAGAAAGCACAAAACCTTTCTTTAAAGTGAATTTCGTTTTGTATTAATTGTATCTTAATTGTAATCAATGTTTCATCAACCAATTGCCTGGATTTAATACATAATAATTAAATATAGCAGACAGTAGATAATCACGAAACGGAGGCGACGGCGCGTGAACTGGAGCTCGTCTCATAAATGAACCGAAACTCAGCGTATAAGGTAGCCTTGCCTCACAGACAGACATGTCTACTTTTAAACAGAACTATTATAAAAGAAAGAAAACAGACACAGACTGCTCTCTGCTTATGCAATTCGTATGAAATGTGCATTTCTCTCTTGCGCGTTCACTACTGCGATGATCACGATCAGCATCGTTAACTTCATCTTTGCAACTGACACGGACAAAGAAAATACTTGTTTATTAATAAATAATAAAAATATCTCCTTGCTATAGTTTACATATTCATAATCATTACTTTTGCCTGTTAGCCTATTTGTGACAGATTTTAGGAGGTTTCTTGGCAGCGCCACCCTTACATGAATGCGTCACCACAGCATCACCGCACCCACCAGAATAGCCTTGTTTTTTTGTTTTGTTTTTTTTGTTAAGGATTTGTTTACTGTGTGTGTGATTAATTTAATGGAAAGCACATTCACTGCTAGTTGTCTTGCTAATCAGTGTCTACTCGTTTATTCAAACTAATTTGTCCTAACAGACGAACGTTGCATGATGTTATTTTTATTTACCCGCCACGGTGGCCGGTAGGTGAGGCGAGTTTACCCGCAACAACACAAAATCACCCGCATTAGGCTGGTGGCGGGTGCTAATCTCCATCCCTGTTCGGTAGGATAGTAGCGTTGGTCATGGAACAGGCACAAGACACCGAAGATATTGACCAGGTAATGTTTCACGATTTCATAAAAATATTGGGCTATTGCATATACTGCATAGTCTACTGAAATAATGATGATGTTCAAAATCGGATAATATGTCTTATAATATAATATAAGTGTTAGACTACTTTATAATAATAAAGTACCCTATCGCGTTTGGCAGCTTATAACGTTTTTACATGATTGCAGCTAAATCACAAGTAAATTGCCTATAGTCTAGGCCTAATGTATAATTTCATTTATGTTTTTTGATTGTAATGTAAACATTACAAAATGCCTGATGACATCAATAAAGTTAAATGTACGTCGCATTATTTCATAACATTGGCCGTTATGATGTCATTAGACATGATTATTGCAATTTATCATAATAGTTTGCAAATTGTGCTCGTTTACACTAGATAATTATGTGAGATATTGACAACTGTTCTCATGATAATCGCAGGAATCAACGTCAACAGCGTTGTGCGGCAAGCTAGGCAATAAAACATATATAACGCAAAATATGATAATCGAAATCTAGCTAAACATATGTGGAAATTATTGGACTGGTCTAATTATCACCAATGAATGAATGAACAGCATCATAAAAACAATGGCATACTACAAGCAAGCGCAAGTTGCGCAACAACATACAACATATGACGCAAAGTTTACAAGTAAGATATTTACTTACTAGTCCATCAACAAGATCGCCAGGTCAGCATCACTGTTGCATCCAGTGCTACTTTTTAACTTGCGCCAACAAGTGAAAGCCTTCCTTTTCCTACTTTCTTCCTACCGCGTTTTCTTTGCTTTTTCCATCATCTGAAATGAGCGCAAGTGTCTTCCTGCTTCATATGTTGTTGTTGTGTGTGACGTCGTTGCCGTAAAGCAAGTCGCGATTCTCGCGAGATTTGTCAGGGGCGCCCTTCTCAGACTTGCATTGCTGGTATTTCCAGCGGCGACCCCCCCAAGCTTTACTACCAGGATGATTCGCCCTATTATGAGTTTGTTTACCACCGAAATTACTTTGAAGCTGTTATATTAAGGTAAAATTCCTGCATAGTATGCCTTTAAGGTAATAAAGACCCAATGGCTTGACGCCATTTTACTCAGCTTATGAATGCAGCTATGAAAAAATGCAAATTCATTATTTAGGATTAAAATTTAATAGGATTAGTTTAGTATTACAGTCATTAAATCATTATGAATTCAAATTATATCACCTTATATGCAGAGAGGAAGGATAGCTGCTGAATCACCACGAGAGGATAACATCCCGGTGTTGTTGATGCTATAATTTGATTTACTTTTTCAGATTTATTCAGAAGTGTTTATCTCCAAGTAACATGTCCAGTTACTGGAGTAAACGTTGAAAAATTCGAAGAGGAGTTGAGCAAGACTTGCAAAATCTGAAGTCAGCATCTATAGAACCAGATGAAAGACCTGAGAGACTTCATTGTAACATAAGCAATTTTGAGCAAGTGGCTCTTACAACTCCAGAGTTTAACAATAGAGTGGAGTCAGTGGATGATTACACATTAAGCAGCAGTGAGGGAAGAGCTAGTGAGAACTTTGCTGGGAACACAGAGGAGAGCAATGATGAAAGCATAGATGGAGGATGATATCAGAGCATTACTTTCTGATTGGGCAGTCAGGAAACAAATTCCACATTCATCATTGACTGAACTACAAGATTTTGTGCACCAAACTACCTGAATTAGGTCTTCCTAAAAATTCACGGACTTTGCTGAAAACAAAATCAGAGGTGGAAATGAAAGAAGTCTCTGGGGGGACTTATTTTCATGCTGGCATTGAACATGGTCTGTTGTCTCAACTCACGACATTAGTTCATCCAATGTGGTCTGAGTCCGTGTCCCTGCAAGTCAACATAGATGGCCTTCTTCAATACAAGAGTTCAAACTTTCAATTTTGGCCTATTTCCAGACAAACAAGGAAAGACAAACAAGTTACAATTTGTCATTGGGATGTTTTTTTTTGGGGGGGGGGGGGGGGGGGGGGTCTTGATTACTTACAAGACTTTAAGGAAATGCAACATCTTGAAAAAGAAGGTTTCTTTTTTGAAGACAGAAATATTAAAGTCCAGATCTCTGCCATTGTTTGCGACGCACCAGCAGGGGCCTTTATCAGAAATTCTATAGATCACAATGGTTACCATGGATGTGACAAATGCAGTCAAAAGGGAGTTTACTACAGTAACCGTATGACGTCCCAGAAACAACAGCCCGTCTTGAGGTCCAACCATGACCATTTTGAGTCTTTTTCTGAGGACTCACACTACAGTGGGAAAACACCTTTAGAATCACTGTCCATTGGTTTGGTGACATAATTTCCTCTTGACTACATGCACCTTGTATGTTTGGGGGTTACACGTAAACTAATATCTCTATGGCAGAAAGGGCTACTGAAGACTCGTTTAGGCCCAGCGTTTGTCAGAAATGTTTCTGCGCAACTAACAGAGCTACGGCCTCATGTTCCATCAGAAATGAACAGAAAACCGAGATCTCTATTCGAGTCAGACCGCTGGAAGGCGACTGAATTTTGTACATTTCTATTGTACACTGCACCTGTCTGTTTAAAAGGAAATATTCGTAAGGCAATGTATGAAAACTTAATGCTGCTTGCAGTTGCTATGACCATCTTTCTCAGTCCATCCTTGTGTGCAGTCTACTGGAAACCTCATGGTTTTGTTTGTGAACCACTGCAGCTGCTTGTATGGAAAGACACCATAACTTACAACATGCATTGCTTAACTCATTTGATTCACGACGTATACGCATTTTGGTGTACTAGATAATGCGAACAATGCAGTCAGATCCAGAGAAAACTCTGCAAAAAACACATCACAAAGGCCCAGTCCCAAATGGTCTAAATGTGAAAGCACAATATGCAAAAATGCAGTTCAGTCACTTCTCTGTGCAGATGTGCACTGGGAATAACTGAGTCCAGCTGAAAAACAAGGATGTTGTCGTAGTGCAAAACCTGGTGGTCGAGGAACATGGAGAAACTTTCATTGTGTACACCACATTCAGGAACAAGGCAGATATTTTTGTCTATCCCCTGCCATTATCACAGCTAGACATTTTCCTTCTCTCTGGACTGAAGGATGAACTCCTTTTCACCCAAGCCACAAATGTGCTATGCAAGTTTGTGCTTCTTGCATGCAAAGAGGACTTAGCTGGTCTGCCATTACTCCATTTGTAGGATGTAAGGCACCTGTAAAAAAAAAAAAAAAAAGATTATTAATTATTTCTTAACCCCCAACTCTCTTTGTAGAACACACAATCCTTGCTCAGAGCTCAGCAAGTTGATCTCATCTTCTGCGCGAGCCGCGAGTCTTGACACACCCGCGACAAACACTCCTCGTTTGACCACGGTGTATTCTTCCGAGTTGCCATAAAAATAGTAGTAATGGGGATATCACGCAAAAAATATGCACTTATATCTAACATTAATGAACTTATATATTTAACACTTTTATTTAACATTAATGAAGCAAACTTTAAATTCAATATTAGTCCTAGAGCAGAACAAATTCATACATTCAAATACAATCACTCGATGCCACTATCGTGCAAAAACTGCAACCAATCCACTATTCCGGATTAAAATTTGAACAGATTACTAAACTAACGAATTCATTAGTTTAGTATCACAATTATTAAACCGTTATAAATTAAAATGGACTTCCCTTATTTAGGCTGGAATCAAAAGAGATCCAGCGCTTCCAGTCAGCACCTGTTGTCTATCACAAAAAAAAAAAAAAATGAAAATAATAAAACGCACTTTAAGATTCAAAATTCATCCTAGAATAGCAAAATATATTAGATAAAAAAAAGAAAGATGAAATACAAAAAAAAAAAAAAAGAACAAAAAAAAATACATTAACCATTAAGGTAATAAAGACCCAATGGCTTGACGCCATTTTACTCAGCTTATGAATGCAGCTATGAAAAAATGCAAATTCATTATTTAGGATTAAAATTTAATAGGATTAGTTTAGTATTACAGTCATTAAATCATTATGAATTCAAATTATATCACCTTATATGCAGAGAGGAAGGATAGCTGCTGAATCACCACGAGAGGATAACATCCCGGTGTTGTTGATGCTATAATTTGATTTACTTTTTCAGATTTATTCAGAAGTGTTTATCTCCAAGTAACATGTCCAGTTACTGGAGTAAACGTTGAAAAATTCGAAGAGGAGTTGAGCAAGACTTGCAAAATCTGAAGTCAGCATCTATAGAACCAGATGAAAGACCTGAGAGACTTCATTGTAACATAAGCAATTTTGAGCAAGTGGCTCTTACAACTCCAGAGTTTAACAATAGAGTGGAGTCAGTGGATGATTACACATTAAGCAGCAGTGAGGGAAGAGCTAGTGAGAACTTTGCTGGGAACACAGAGGAGAGCAATGATGAAAGCATAGATGGAGGATGATATCAGAGCATTACTTTCTGATTGGGCAGTCAGGAAACAAATTCCACATTCATCATTGACTGAACTACAAGATTTTGTGCACCAAACTACCTGAATTAGGTCTTCCTAAAAATTCACGGACTTTGCTGAAAACAAAATCAGAGGTGGAAATGAAAGAAGTCTCTGGGGGGACTTATTTTCATGCTGGCATTGAACATGGTCTGTTGTCTCAACTCACGACATTAGTTCATCCAATGTGGTCTGAGTCCGTGTCCCTGCAAGTCAACATAGATGGCCTTCTTCAATACAAGAGTTCAAACTTTCAATTTTGGCCTATTTCCAGACAAACAAGGAAAGACAAACAAGTTACAATTTGTCATTGGGATGTTTTTTTTGGGGGGGGGGGGGGGGGGGGGGGGGTCTTGATTACTTACAAGACTTTAAGGAAATGCAACATCTTGAAAAAGAAGGTTTCTTTTTTGAAGACAGAAATATTAAAGTCCAGATCTCTGCCATTGTTTGCGACGCACCAGCAGGGGCCTTTATCAGAAATTCTATAGATCACAATGGTTACCATGGATGTGACAAATGCAGTCAAAAGGGAGTTTACTACAGTAACCGTATGACGTCCCAGAAACAACAGCCCGTCTTGAGGTCCAACCATGACCATTTTGAGTCTTTTTCTGAGGACTCACACTACAGTGGGAAAACACCTTTAGAATCACTGTCCATTGGTTTGGTGACATAATTTCCTCTTGACTACATGCACCTTGTATGTTTGGGGGTTACACGTAAACTAATATCTCTATGGCAGAAAGGGCTACTGAAGACTCGTTTAGGCCCAGCGTTTGTCAGAAATGTTTCTGCGCAACTAACAGAGCTACGGCCTCATGTTCCATCAGAAATGAACAGAAAACCGAGATCTCTATTCGAGTCAGACCGCTGGAAGGCGACTGAATTTTGTACATTTCTATTGTACACTGCACCTGTCTGTTTAAAAGGAAATATTCGTAAGGCAATGTATGAAAACTTAATGCTGCTTGCAGTTGCTATGACCATCTTTCTCAGTCCATCCTTGTGTGCAGTCTACTGGAAACCTCATGGTTTTGTTTGTGAACCACTGCAGCTGCTTGTATGGAAAGACACCATAACTTACAACATGCATTGCTTAACTCATTTGATTCACGACGTATACGCATTTTGGTGTACTAGATAATGCGAACAATGCAGTCAGATCCAGAGAAAACTCTGCAAAAAACACATCACAAAGGCCCAGTCCCAAATGGTCTAAATGTGAAAGCACAATATGCAAAAATGCAGTTCAGTCACTTCTCTGTGCAGATGTGCACTGGGAATAACTGAGTCCAGCTGAAAAACAAGGATGTTGTCGTAGTGCAAAACCTGGTGGTCGAGGAACATGGAGAAACTTTCATTGTGTACACCACATTCAGGAACAAGGCAGATATTTTTGTCTATCCCCTGCCATTATCACAGCTAGACATTTTCCTTCTCTCTGGACTGAAGGATGAACTCCTTTTCACCCAAGCCACAAATGTGCTATGCAAGTTTGTGCTTCTTGCATGCAAAGAGGACTTAGCTGGTCTGCCATTACTCCATTTGTAGGATGTAAGGCACCTGTAAAAAAAAAAAAAAAAAAAGAAAAAAAAAACCTCTGTAAAAAGTTTAACTACTACAAATAAACTATAACTCCCACAATCATCTGTAAAAAGGTTTGTATTTTATAAGATATGTTGAAATTGAGTTTGTGAAATATTTTGTGAAATTGATTGACCCATTTCACCTTTTTGTTCACAGTTCAATGTTTGCTGTGGTCAATTTCCCGAATGAAGAGGACAGTTTAGCTGTCATCCCAGAAAACTGGTGCACCAAGGACGGATGTTATTGGCCTCCATATAAGAGCCAAGAGAGGTTAAAGCAGGCAGTGTTGTTTCATGAAAAACCAAACACTGACACATGGGAGATACACCCATTTGATTTACTGAAAAGAAATCTGAAAAATATTTACTGAAAAACTCAAAAGTGAGTTTGAATGAATATCAAATACTAAATGTATAATTTTAATTGCGTAAAGCAATTAATTAAAAAACTTGTTTTCAGATACAAATGAAAAGGCCCATGAATGCCTGATTCGGGCTGAAAAGGGTTCATGGCATTGAAACAGCCGGAGTCATACCAAAGAAAGAGAAAGTACGATTTATTGTTTGAGATAAATGGAACCTCAACACTAATATTTAGCCTCTAATTACTTCATGCCATGCTGTCATTCCCAGGCGAAATCCTAAATTTGATGAAATAGATTTTGAGGAGTCCGATGATGCTGACGATAATCAGCTCCCACCACCACCAAAGCCCCCCAAATTCGCCTCAAGAAAGGATTTTTGTAAAGCTAAAAGTAGTATGTGCAAAGTTTAATTTTAATTTTCACGAACTGTACACATTTACATTTTGTTAATTGTTATTTACACAATTTGCAATAGCATCCCCAAGAGCATCCTCCCATCCCTCTTTATCACTCTCTGCTGGGGGTAAGTGCCCCTTGATTTAAGTTGAATAGGAAAGTTTAGTTACAGCATTTTGCTAAATAATTAATTATGTAATATTGTATTTTTAAAAACAGGAGCAGGATGTAAAGCAGCCTACAGCACCAATAAGGCAGCAATACTAGGTTAATAGCATCTATCTATCAATACAGTGAAGCACTGCACTGTGGCAGTCCTTTAAATTTTTGAAAGTATTCCTGAAAGTAAAATTGTGTGTGAACTCTAAAGTATAAGACTGTGCTTAACTTTGATCTGAACAGAACCCCAGTACTCATCTTCATCACAAGGCTCACTGTTTACCGGCCTGAAGGTACGTAAACCTTGTCCATCATAATATCTAAGAAAAAAAATGCTCTAATCAAATCTTTCAGCTATCTACTGCAATTATTGCTTGTAACAGCTATTATTATTATCATTGTTTTTAACCAAGCATTGTGTTTCATGCAGAATCAGAACCATCAAGACCCTCTTCCCTATTTTCTGGCTGCAAATCAAGGTATTTTTAAGTTTTCCATTGTATCACTGCACTTATATTAAATATGTTCATAAAACTTTTAAGTTATGCTTGAAATGGCTCATTTTAAACAAAACAATCAAAAACTAAAATAAATTGGCTACTCTCTGCTTAAGTAGGCTAATTCGTATGAAGTGTGCATTTCTCTCTATAGGCGCGTTCACTACTGCGTCAACTTTATCTTTGCAGCCAACATTGACATAGAAAACACTAGTTTATTTATAAACAATTAAAATGTTTTATGCATAATCATCATTACTTTTGCCAGTTCACATTCAACATTCAAATGTATGGTTACACTTTAGCTCTTTGATATTAAACATTTTATTTTAGATTTCGATTTTGGCTTCCAATGATTATAAAAATAAGATATTTGAGGTAAAGCCATACAAAACTAAAGCCATGCATTGTGTCTAGCGCTTCTCCCTTCACAGCGGTGCGCTGTCATTTCTCCCTAAAACCCAAACAACAACAGAATCAGCACGATCTGTGATTGTTGTCAAACGCAGTCACTACTGTTGCTAAACTGCAGGACGCGTTTGATAATTAAAAGCTATTAAAAACACCAAAATTTACGCAATAGATGCTTTTTGGAAGGCGGTGCGTGCTCCGAAACACAGCAACAAGACAAGCAACGTATACTTTGGGCTTCGTGTGTGCTTCTAAATGATCAAATATACACAAAAATGTGTCAAAATGGTTTTATTGTATACTTTTTTTGTTTGACCATGTGTATTTGTATTTGTTTTGGGTGTCCTATGTCTTCTGTAGATAAAACACAAAAGCCTGCACCCTTCTGCATAACATAGATGTTTTATTTGTTTTGTTTAAGCATTGCTTTTTATTTTGCTATTATTATTTATTTTACATTTCAAAATATAAAGCAATATTAATTATGTTCTAAATATTTTTTCCCCTTTTTAAAAAAAAAGATAACAAAAAGAACCGATAAGAATACTGTTAAAGGTATTGTAGGTAGAATTTTTATAAAGATCTTTTTTCCAAATTTGTTTAAACTTTCTATATATATCAATGCATAATTAAAATGTAAGTACTCTGATAAAAAGAGTATAAAAATCGAGTGACTCTAGAACGTTTAATCTGCACTAAACACAGCTCATTATTTCCATTCGGGACGAAACAAAGGATTGGCTTAGGCGACTGTCACTCTCTCGCAACCATGGCAACCACCCTTTTGCACACATGACCTGCCCACTTGCGCGTACCCGTTTGATTTGAGTAATTCAAGAGGCACGGAACCTAGCAATAGCAAAACAATGGCAGAGAAAGGCCAATCGAAATTCACATATGCAGTTCGCGAAGGCAAACCTCTACTTCCTCGGACCCTAGTTGCACGGCCTCTTGCACGACCTCCTCTGCTTCGCCCTCGACCCCGGATCTGTCCTCGAGCTGACGATGCCGTACTTGTCTCTGGAGTGTAGTCCTCATCAGAGTCAACAATGCTTTCATCATGGAAACTCTTACATGCAGAACACCATATATGTTATGATTATGAATCTTACACGAAATTCATCTTCATCACAGTGTAAATGATGGCAATGGAAAAACGTGTATCATGCAACCTGTTTTTAGCTTTGCCTTATAGATAACTAGCTCGTTAGCGAATCAATAAATATATATTTTAAACTTTACCAATATCAATATGCTAGCCTGATAGTGAGTACTAAAATACATCTTATTTGTTTATCTTCATAATGATAAAGTTAGATATTTTTTTTACATGTGATTCTGACATGATGTCACTACATGCACTGCGCTCCTTCCTCTCCGCTCGTCTCAGGTAAATAATGCGTCTTCAGCTCAGCGGTCGGAGTCGCACGTTCATGTGTTTTGGGGGCGTGGCTTTGGAAGGAGCTCAGAAGGGAGGGGGTGGAGTGAATGGAAATAATGAGCTGTCTTTAAAACAGTCGTGAGAGGTCTACAGACACTCGATTTTTATACTTTTTTTTTCAGAGTACTTACATTTTAATTATGCATTGATATATACAGAAAGTCAACAAATTTGGAAAAAAGTTTTTTATAAAAATTCTACCTACAATACCTTTAATGTACCGGATCGATAAGCAGTATCGGTAAGAGTAGTAATACCGTTAAAACCATATCCGAAACCCATCCCTGCTTTAAGTAAAAGTCCTAATATGTGAAGACAAAATGGTGATCTAAACTCAATTGTTTTACATCAGTAGCCTATTAAACTGCGCACTTTTTCACTTAATCAGAAAATCGTTAAATATTTAAGTTAATATTGAGTCCAGTTTTGGCCCTGTAAGTAAAAGGGTGAGATTGGCTAACTTATCCTGTGATTTTCCATTTCAGAATGAGGGAGCTTAATGAGGAGGACTCATTATATAGCACGCTATATTGTTAAGTCAGAAATGTGTCATTTGCATATTAAAGGGTACCTATTATGGATTTTTGAAAATTGCCCTTCATGTAGTGTGTAACATAGATCTAAGTGAACGAAAACATCCTGCAAAGTTTTAAACCTGAAAGTTCACCGTATAAAGTTATTGTCTCTCAAAAGTAAGAGTCGACTCTGAGTCGCTGATATGAATCGTTCGACGAACTATGCTTTTTCTCTAAATTTATGACGTCACCTGTACAATTTATTTGAATAAGATACGCCCACTTATTGCGTTTGGAGACGCCAGGGAAAACTAACATCATGTCGACGAGGCGCTGTGTTTTGAAGTGCGACGCAAAAGCGCAAAAGCAAACTTTTTTCATCTGCCCAGTGAGGAGCATTTGAAGACTAAGTGGCTACAGTTCATATATACAACTATACCACAGAAGTATAGCCCGAACTTGTGCTGTGATCGCGTCATTTTGAAGATGATTGCTTCACAAACATAAATGCTATAAAGTATGGATTTGCGAGCCGGCTGATACTGAAGGAAGGGTCAGTACCGACTTTATTTGGATCAGCTTCCTTCTCCGAATCACAACCTGTAAGTATTATTAATATTAATTGTTGCTTTTATGTTTTATGTATCATGCTCAATAATTATTTTGTGTGTTGTGTACGCACAGCGCAGCTTCTATGTCTTCAATGTCAATTGTATTGAAATATGTGAAGTGCAGGGCTCTCAAGTGTCACGAATTGAGCGTGACAGTCACTCATTTCGGTCTTTTGTCACGCTCTCCCGCCACACATTGTATTTCTCATGCTGAAAAACTATTTGTAATATATTTAATATCCCGCGGCAAGAGTTTTGGGCTCTCACTGTGGAACCGGCAGGAATCAAGCGCGTCTCCTCTGGTGTTGTTCGTCTGGTGTTGTTAGCCAATCAGAAAATAGCACTATTGTATCTGGGTAAGATTTATCGCAACAACCAATGACACCCCGTCGGCTCGGTGTCACTCCTTTGGGCTATGGTAGCTAACATATCACCGCAGATTAGCGTCACGCAAAGGCGGGGTTTGGAAAAATGACTCGCTAAACGATTCATATGGGAGTCGGTGAGCAAATCAGGTAAAAATAAATGCATATTATAAGACAACAAAAGTGTTTTTTTGTCATTTCATGCTTGTAAAACTGTTGTTGGGGACTCCCAGAACAATATTAGGAACATTTTAAATGCCATAATAGGTACCCTTTAAAATCACAAAAAAAAAAAAAAAAAAGAGCTGGGGGCACGCCAGAACGTGGGTCTGGCAAACCACATGCTCATTTTCTTGTATTTGAGGCATGGTTTACAAATGCCGAGAGCCGTTTATTGGGTGCTACGAATATCTATCAAATGCGCCTGTACGTAGCTCATAGCCAATCGTTTCAATTATATCAGATGACGTATGTAGAGCGACAGAAAAGTTGCTCTTTTTTCAAAATAAACTTGCGTTCTAAACTAATTAGAATAATATCTAAGGCTGCATCGAAAGGTAACTTCGCGTCTGCTGCCATGTTGGATCCATAGATATGTATAAACAAACTGCTTCGGTGTCTAGCATAGACGTCGTCATCATCTTGCTGCTCCCTCCCCGTTCTGTGATTGGTTCACTAGCTGAGGCGCAAATCTGGTTCATGGAATCCAGGTTGCCTAGCAGCGTGAATAAAATCGCGCTGAACGCAAGGCAGCATGGGGGAACCCGCGCTAGACTAAAGGTGATGATAAACAGGGCAACTTTTTGAGCAATGTTGCTGGGCAATCTTGCAGAGCGATCGTTGCTTGGCCACTTTCTCATTGAAAATGGGCAATACATTTCTTTCTGGATAATTTAGATTGGTCGTGGGCCCTGTGTCTCATCTAGTTGCCCATTGATGGCAACATTGCCCAGCAACATTGCTCAAAAAGTTGCTCTGTCATCACCTTAAAAGGGAAAAATAAAATAATAATTGGGCCGGTCCCAAATTGACAGGGTCGGTCAGGTTATGGTAAACAAAAATATTTTTAAGGATGCTCTGACTGAAAGCTGTACAAAAGTTTTTGTCCTGAACCTAATTTTTACCAATGCAAATCACTTTTTAATTTGTGTGTGTTCCTTCCTGTTAGACTGCCTATCTAGGAACCATTGGTGGGTGTAAATGTCTAAGTAGCAACTAGGAGAACACTCACAACATTGATTGGCCATTCTTTAGCCACTCAATTGAACTGGAATGGCTCAAACCAAAAGAGACATTTTCAGAACCTGAGGCTAAGGAGGGTTGTAGCAGGTAAGCATGTGGCATTAGAAATGGCATATACTAATTACTTCCCACACACAGTATTGTTACATGCCTATTTGCATTTCAGAGGCTGTAAGAAAATATTCCTTTCAGCCAAGTCCTCCTGATTCTGAAATTGAGAGTAAGATAAACATGTGGCTGTGGAATTCAAGAGACAGAGCGGGTGGACGAAAGGAGCGCTACCACCGTCTGCTGACTAATCAAGAGACTTCATGGGAAGAGTGAACTTTGCCAATGAATAACTATCACACCAAACATATTTTCTGCAAAGGTCAAAGTAATAATGTAGTATTTTTGTGTTTATTTTAGGGCTGTTAAATGATTAACCACGATTAATCACATCCAAAAAAAGTTTGTTTACATAATAAATGTGTTTGTACTGTGTACAATTATTTTGTATTTAAAAGTACACACACATGCATTTATACATTTAAGAAAAATGTGTTATTTATATATAAAATATTTATATTTATATATAAATCTATATATAGTATATACATGCAAATACTTCTTAAATATATACAAGCATGTGTATGTATTTATATATATAAAATAATTATACACAGTACACACACATTTATTAAGTAAACACAAACTTTTATTTTGGATGCGATTAATCGTTTGACAGCCCTAGTTTATTTGAATTATTTTTATATTTGTATAGAGGATTTTTAGTCCCTTTCAGAGTGTTAAATTAGCTTTATTAAGCAGTATTAACCTGAATTGAATGTTTTATAATTTGTAATTAATAAATACATTGATTTGAAATCCCTTTTACGGTACATGCTGTGTGGGCTTAGTGAGGGCAAATTCTCATGGCCCCTGCACTGGCAGCCTGCTGGGGGCCCTTAGGCTAGCCCTAAGTGGGCCCGTAAAGGGCCAGTGTGGGCTTGTTTGCAAGGACCTGATGTTTTCAGTAGTATCTGGCATCCTGTCAACTGGTAGTCTATTCCTTGGTGGCACTGACAATGGTCGCACCGGCCTCGCAGGTGTAACTTTACTATGGTCATACAGTGATGTGAATAAGTTTGGACACCCATGCTAAAGTTGCCTAAAAAGAGGAATAAATAAAAAAATCATCTTTTGGAAATTGATCTTAATGCCTTAATTAAAATTTTTTTTGGAAAAATCCAACCTTTAAGGACACCAATTTTCTTTGTGAATGTATCATAAATAAATAAATGTTCTTCCTTAAAATACAGGGTGCATAAGTCAGGACACCCCTATGTTAAATTCCCATAGAGGCAGGCAGATTTTTATTTTTAAAGCCCAGTTATTTCATGGATCCAGGATACTATGCATCCTGATAAAGTTCCCTTGGCCTTTGGAATTAAAATAGACTCACATCATCACATAACCTTCACCATACACTTTTTCTTCTTGATGTTTTGACTCTCCAATTGAGGGTATATTAACAACTTGATAGGGGTATATTATTGCTAATCATTAGGGCTGGGTATTGACACAAATTTCACAATTCGATTTCGATTCACAAGCTTGCAATTCGATTCGATTTCGATTACGATTCGATTCGATTCAATATTGATTATTTTGGATATCAGTTACAATAAATGGCAAATTTTCTCAAGGAAATCAAATCTCTTAACTAATTCTGTAAACTATGGGAGTCTAGTTGTAGCCTACTAGGCTTCATTAGCCTAATATGAAGGTAATAATTAACTGTTTTGTAGCTATATTTATTTTTATAATAAGAAGATTATATGAAATATAAACATTTAAATGGTGGCCGTCATAAAAACTTGCCAGTTTTATTCAAATATGTATTAAATATTGAAGAACATTAAGATTATAATGCATATGTAATATGGTGCATATATTTAGCAAAATGCTCCTCTCTAGAGTACATTTTTCTGGCTGACTAACGAGTTTATGGTCACATGTTGTTTTTCAGAGGTAAATATGACGATACATGACATTGATTGCAAGCTGTTTAACTGACGTCTTTCCACGGTTGAAACACGGATTGAGCGAATCAATGTGACATGATACGGATTTCGATAAGTTGTACTCTCTTTTAACACACTTTCAGATGCTCATTCCTGTTTATTTCGCGCTGTAACTGGTAGCAGCTATTATTAAGGCGGAAGAGATCAAAGCGCTCCGCGCTTCTGCTTCTCTTGAGCTGCGCGAGAGCGATCTCACGCCACAGCGCCAAAACGGTTTTTATGTTTTTGAATTTCGAAAGAAAATGGATGTAATTTGAAAATTTAGACTGTTTCATATCAATAGTGACAAAGGACAAAGTTTATTGCAATGTTTTGGATGCGTGCTACGTTCCATTCATTCAAATGAAACAGGATGACTAATCGATTCTTGAGATTTAAGAATCGATATCGGTTCGTAAAAATGAGAATCGATTAATATCGAGAAATCGATATTTATTACCCAGCCCTACTAATCATTACTAGTGCTGCCACTAACGACTAATTTTCTAACGACTAATCTTTCGACTAATTTTTCGATTAGTCGACTAATCTAAACGACTAATTTAAAAAAAAAATCAAGTGTTTATTTCGTTGTCCATTTTATTTTGAACTCAATTCATAAAATATGGGCCAAAACATAAAATGTCACCTGTTCAAAAACATTATGTATTAACAATCAAAGCATTAAGTAGGCTATCAGCATTTCCATTAGACTATACCATATAAGTCAGAGTCCCAATCCTCTATTAACAAACATGTAGGCCTATGTATTACTTAAATTAGCTCTTTGTTCTGCCTTAAATCAATACATTATTAGCTTACTGTATATTTTATATGTACATTTCTGAAATGCATTACTGATAACATCCCTCTGAATTTTAAAGTATGCTTTGAAAATGATATAGTGAAAAGTGCTTTACAAATAAATTGGAATTGAAAGAGTCTGGACTAGCCCACTCTGCTGAGTCGCGCTGAAAGCAGGCACGCGCGCAGCTCGCGTTTACACTTGCGTGCATGGCTGGCCTGTGCCGCGGTTCACGTGAATGTGAAAGCTCGGACTCGGGTGCGTGCGCGCTTGCTCAGGAAGTAAAGTAACTTGCGCATGCGTTTTAGCTGATTATGATGTATTTAGTTAAATAAAACAAAGTGTTGACGATTTACCTTGGATACGAGCGAGAGTTGAACCTGCAGTGTATTCGCGCATTGCGCGTGGAATCAGTAATCGGTCTCCTCAAAAGAGTCCGTTTGCAAGCAGCAGAAGGCCACCTTATGCGACACGCACAGTAAACCTGTGTTGTTGTTCACTCAGCTGCGCATATATTGCACAGAATAAATAAACACAATTTGAACCGCGTTCTGTTTTCTATCATGCGCCATGCATGTTTGCGATGGCATAAGATGCACGCAAATGCACCAGGGTTTGATAGTTGAGTGTGAAACAGACCAACGCTCCGGGGGGCGCCGGGAACAATCGCGCTCGGACCGCAGCAAACGAGCCCACTGTGAAAGCACCGTCACCAGCCTCTGCAATTTTTCATATCAAAGCAATGAAGGCGGGGCGGCCGGGAACGTGAAGGAAGAGGATAGCAGATTAACCAGCAGGGCACGCACGGTGCACAGACTGGTGTGTGGAGGTGAATTACAGTGAGCCGTTTGAGACGGGAGTCCAAAAATAAATAGGAGGTCAATAGTAAAACGACACGTCGACTAAAAAAATTGCCGTCGACTAATTTGCATGGTCGATTATGTCGACTAATCGCAGCAGCACTAATCATTACCACAAATACTTACAACTAGGAACCACTATGACCAACTAAATTGGACAACTTGCTGGTTCCAACTAAATATATATATATACACACACACACTCACCGGCCACTTTATTAGGTACACCTGTCCAACTGCTCGTTAACACTTAATTTCTAAGCAGCCAATCACATGGCGGCAACTCAGTGCATTTAGGCATGTAGACATGGTCAAGACAATCTCCTGCAGTTCAAACCGAGCATCAGTATGGGGAAGAAAGGTGATTTGAGTGACTTTGAACGTGGCATGATTGTTGGTGCCAGAAGGGCTGGTCTGAGTATTTCAGAAACTGCTAATCTACTGGGATTTTCACGCACAACCATCTCTAGGGTTTACAGAGAATGGTCCGAAAAAGAAAAAACATCCAGTGAGCGGCAGTTCTGTGGGCGGAAATGCCTTGTTGATGCCAGAGGTCAGAGGAGAATGGCCAGACTGGTTCGAGCTGATAGAAGGGCAACAGTGACTCAAATAACCACCCGTTACAACCAAGGTGGGCAGAAGAGCATCTCTGAACGCACAGTACGTCGAACTTTGAGGCAGATGGGCTACAGCAGCAGAAGACCACACCAGGTGCCACTCCTTTCAGCTAAGAACAGGAAACTGAGGCTACAATTTGCACAAGCTCATCGAAATTGGACAATAGAAGATTGGAAAAACGTTGCCTGGTCTGATGAGTCTCGATTTCTGCTGCGACATTCGGATGGTAGGGTCAGAATTTGGCGTCTACAACATGAAAGCATGGATCCATCCTGCCTTGTATCAACGGTTCAGGCTGGTGGTGGTGGTGTCATGGTGTGGGGAATATTTTCTTGGCACTCTTTGGGCCCCTTGGTACCAATTGAGCATCGTTGCAACGCCACAGCCTACCTGAGTATTGTTGCTGACCATGTCCATCCCTTTATGACCACAATGTACCCAACTTCTGATGGCTACTTTCAGCAGGATAATGCGCCATGTCATAAAGCTGGAATCATCTCAGACTGGTTTCTTGAACATGACAATGAGTTCGCTGTACTCAAATGGCCTCCACAGTCACCAGATCTCAATCCAATAGAGCATCTTTGGGATGTGGTGGAACGGGAGATTCGCATCATGGATGTGCAGCCGACAAATCTGCGGCAACTGTGTGATGCCATCATGTCAATATGGACCAAACTCCCTGAGGAATGCTTCCAGCACCTTGTTGAATCTATGCCACGAAGAATTGAGGCAGTTCTGAAGGCAAAAGGGGGTCCAACCCGTCACTAGCATGGAGTACCTAATAAAGTGGCCGGTGAGTGTATATATATATAGCTAGCCTAGGCTATGTTCTATACTTTGCTAACCAACAGCATGTTGGTATGTAACAACAGCACAAACAAATGTACACAAAGCCTTGAACAAAATGGGCATTAGCACAAGTAATAAAATGCTAAATAAATACAATTTTCAGGACACCTTGAGCCTTTCATGTTTCCCCTTCCAGATATCCAACGCATCCTCATCCCAAGGCGTCATATTCTGACACTTTGACAAAGCGTCTAAATCCAATGCCCATGGAACCCTTTAGCGTCAATATAACACGCAGAGAGATGGGTAGGTTTAGGTATGGTGTAGGGTTAGGGTTAGACCGCTAGGAGACGCCTTCTGACCCATATATATCGGCGTCTCATATTGACGCTAAAGGGTGCCATGCGCGTTCGATATAGACGCTTTGGCAAAAGCGTCATTATATTACGCCTTGGAATGAGAACGGGCTGAGATATCGGTCATGGCAAATGTGTCCATATGGAATGCCTTGCCCGGTGAAGTCAAATTGTGCTCCCTCACTTTCAGGGACAGATACGCATTTTTAACCTTGACAAACATTGCAAAAATTAAACATTATTTCAATTAAACAAAAATTAAACATTAATACAAAATATTAACATATCAGATGAAAGGCTTTTCTGTCAAAATCAATTAAATGTGTACCTCACTCTCCAACTCCCTTCCAGGGCTGATCTGTAGGTCTTTGTAAAATAATTTATAGGGTCCCACTCTGGCTAGTAGTACATTACTGTCATTTCCAGCCCAGACACTTTTGAAAGAGGATAACCAAAAACAGCATTGCACCTACCACCTCACAAATATATTAGAAATCTGACTAATATTGATCTATTATAAGATCTGACTTTACATCAACACTTACAGCCATGCACTGCATCTGTGGTGTCATCTGGTACCACTGTCATCATTGTAGGGGTGTGGACACAGGAGAGCAAAGTGGCATTTTCATTGAAAAGTTCAATTGAGAAAGGGGAGAGGATCTAGTAGATTTTGTTCCAATTGATAAGTCAATATGTGAGGATGGAGGTGATGGTGGGGTCTGGTTTTCATGCGACTTGGTGATGGTGAAGTCTACAGGTGTGAGTGAATGGCATGACGTCTCTTGATGTACTCTTTATGTTGTGGTATCCGTCAATGGGGTATTCGGGGTGTGTGTTTAAATGCTTTGAGATGGTCAGTGTTGGTTTTGGGGAATATCTTGCCATTTTCATCCCTTAGATCTGCACTTTTGTCTTGCAAATGGATAATTTCATACGGCCCCAACCAGCTGCGCTCAAGCTGGCCCCCTTTCCTCTGCTGGGTCCGTATGTTTTTTAGTAGGACCTTTTGCCCTAAAAAAAAAATGGTGGCTGATTTGCCACCCTGTCTCCTGTTCTATTTTTTTCTTACATTTGGTTTTACAATGTTGTCCACTTTCTCCTTCAGAGAAATGGCCTTTAAAATGGTGTCCTCTGCTATCACAGATTCCACTGTGGTGTTGACATTTTCAGAAACATTGAAGATTGAAATGTCCCTAACTTGTAATTGATACTACATGATATTTATATGGAACAATTTAAATGATCACATACCTCATCTCAGGGACCTCACAAGGATATCGAGCCTCCATGCCGAACATTAAAAAGAATGGTGAGAGCCACGTTGTCAGCTGGTTCTTGGTTCTAAGACCAAACATTACCGCATCTAGGTACTCGTCCCATTTTTCTGGTCTTGTATCTACTAGTTTGCACAAGGCTCTGGAGTCATGACCAAAAGGAGTTGAAAGTTATGAGTAACCAATTTTCAAAGACACCCTGAATATTGCATTCCCACAAAGCAACCAGTTAATGAAGGTTCATCTCTGAATGGTTCCATTTAATTTTTCCACAAGCCCGTTTGTTTGTGGATGGTATGGGGCACAGAGGCTTCTCTCCACATTGAGGAAGACACAGAGCTCTTCATTGATCTGTTTCCAAAACATACATTAACATTAATAATCTATAAAAAAAGACAAATGTGTGAAACCATTAAATTCTCGTGCATATTGAATTTAGTTCATTCAACAAACTAAAAAATGAATAAAGATTTATTTGTATTTATATACAGACTATTTGGAATTATAAATGAAGATGACTTGACTTGACTTAATATGCATAGCACTTTTAACAATGTAGATTGTTTCAAAGCAGCTTTACAGAGATAAACATATAATTGAAGGTAAAAAGATTGTTTTGGCTTTATAGCGGTTCTTGAATAATGTTATTTCCAGTTAGTTGTCATTGATTCACTTCCGGTGAAACTATCATTTGTTATTAAATTGGGGGCCGCTAAGACAACGCCGTTCTCTCTAAACAGATTCCAAACGCGAACCTGTGATAAACGTTGATGGCGTTCACATGCGCATTGAGAATTAATTCTATAGTTATGTGCATTTGAATATATGTGCACAGGTTTATAATTCCCTACAAACCATGCCAAAAAATACTACTTGTCTTGCCTATAAATTTGGATCAGAATTTTATTATATTTGAATTGCTTGAACAACAATTACAAAACTTGAACAAATACAAATTAAATAAATAATAATAAAAAATAAAAATAAAAGAGCCAGGGTTAGGTTAGGTATTCAAAAATATATAAGATACAAAAAAACAGAATAATAAACCAAACAGACAATAAAAGGCTTTGACAATTTACAAAATCATAAATGTATTCAATAAATGAATGGTTTTTACAGCTTTTTTGTTTGTACTGTCCTTAATGGAAACCATATAATGTTCTAATTCTTTCAATATCACAGAAAATAAGAGGTTTCTGATTGCTAAATTTACACAGATGAATATGAAACTTAACAAATATAATCACCAGATTAATAATATACGCTTCATTTTCCATACTTTTTTCATATTTGACAAAACCAAATATTACATGTTCATATAGCAAAAGAAAGTTGCAATCCAATTTAGAGGTCGACCGATTAATCGGCCGTTTTTTTGCATTTTTTAACATAATCGGCATCGGCCAATATCCAAGTATATCAAGCCGATTATTAGGCAGGCGCATCTGTGGGCAGCCTAGTGTTGTCGTGGAACACATGTTTGACGCACGCTGCCGCTAGAGTCATTTTCCAGCCGAGTGAGCAGACCTCATCCAGTGCCTACGGAGCTAACTAAGTGCCTTGGAGAAAACGGTAAGGATTCAATTCTTATAACTCCTATATATTTAATTAAGAACTTTTTATATGTTACTGCCAACTTCGAGAAAAAACCTGAATAAGCGACATGACATTCGGCTACTTTGGATCGTAGTTGAAGTTGCATTATCACAGTAGAAGAGTTGCTGTCACAATAAGCAAGCAATAATTTTGCAATTACAGAGTGAATCTGAGACTTATTTGTTCTGTTTGTGTGTCTTATATTTGAGAGAGTTGTCACTAAGTGGCATAATAAAAGAGTATAAGTAATAAAAAAGAGACCAACGCACTATAGACTAGTAACAGACTGGCTTTGCTTGGCTAGCGGGTAGCTACGACAGACCCGGTGCTAATACGGCACTGGAACCTTAACGACTGTTATCTACCGCACCGTATATCAACGCGGATTTCTGTGCTTCAGTTCGGTGCTACTGTTATGCCAGTGCTTCTCTTGGATGCTCAGAAAACGGACGTTAGAATAACAGAAACATCGCTTCGCTGCACGTGACGGTAGTCAGCAGCGAACTTTAACATACCGTTAGTTAGTAGCTGGATTAAACATGGTTAAAATGCTGGCCAAACAGTGTAAAGTGTGACTGTATTTCACCGTAGACTAAAAGGTCCAACAACGGGATGCCGTTGTCTGAAGAACAGACGGACATTTGTGGTGCATTTAAAGTTTTTGTAAAATATCATTTTCCCATCTGGTGGTTGTTTTTGTCGTTCAACAGCAATTTACTAGTGAAATACGTTATTGTTATAAGTTAAATAAAATACATTAAATCTTATATATAAAAAAACTGTTAAACCATTTAAAGTTTTTTTCCCCCTTTTTTTGTGATAATTAGGTTATGTCCATTTGGCTTTGTCCGTCAACATTCAAAACAAACAAACCAAAAATACATGTTTCAGGACAGTTTTTGGGAAGAGGATAGAAACGTTTTTAGCCTTGTATTACTTACAATGCACTGAATTATTAGCTGAATTATGAAACATTTGTAAGATTTTATATCTATACCTATCTATAAAATGACTTGAAGATGACGTCAAGATACTATAAAAAAAATACTAACATAACCTTGTATTTTCCCCCTTTTTACAGATGGCTGAAAAGAAAACCACCCCCTTATGGCAGCGCTTCAGTTTTCCTTGACAGTTTATTTTCTTCTTACCCGTTTCGTTTATTTAATATATTTTTTATACATTATTGATACAATTTATTTATGTTTTTACATTATACATTTTTAATTTAAGTGTACAAGTGCAGATTGTTCATTGTTCAAGTGTTCAATAAATGTTTTTGAGAAATTTTTTCTATGTTAAGTAATTATTATTTCTGTTACATTTTATCTTTCAAAAGAGGTTAAAAACAAGCACATATCGGCCTAATATCGGCAAAAATAAATCGGCCATCGGCCGACACGGATTTAAAAAAATCGGCGTGAAAAAAACCATATCGGTCGACCTCTAATCCAATTTGTCATTAATAAATTTAGAAACTTCCCACCATAACCTCTTTGTATACTGACAGTGCCCAAAAAAAAAAGAGGTACAGTTTCCGGTTGCAAAAAAAACAAAATGAACAATTTACATCTATATCTTTTTTAAATTTGGATAGAAAATGTTTAGCGGGGTAAAATTTGTGCAATATCTTAAATAAAATTTTCTTGACCTTATTTGTAATGATATATTTATAAGGCAACAGCAATACCTTACTCCAATTCATAGTTCCAATAAACCTTGACCAATAAGAAATGGCAAGTGGTTTACCAACTAGTTCTTTCTGAAAAAGTGAACGTATAACCTTACTATTTTTGCTTGTCGAAAAACAAACTTTACCACAAATCGTATCAGCTAGATAGAATAAAGGCACACGTTTAGAGTATGTAATACCTCTACATAAAGAGAAAACACCTGGAGAAATAGCACCAATTACAGAGGAAAATTCTTTAGGTGAAACAGGGAAATTGATGTATGAAAGGAATTCATCACAAGTCATCAAAAATACCCTTGACAATTCAACAACTGTCCCACCAAAAAATACCCTTTGTCAAACCAAGTTTTCAAAAATATACTCTCAGCTTGTAAAAAATTACAATTATTCCATTATGTAATAATGATGTGGTGAAAAATTATGCTTGTAAATTAACTTCCAAGCCAAAAGTGTCATGAGTCAGGGTTTTCCATTCTATAGCTATACACTCTCACTCGCACACACTCACTCGCACGCACTCTTTCTCTCTTTCGGCACCTGTTAGTCATTGCAATCAGTGATCGCGCTGATTTGCTTAGACACCTGTTTCTACCCATCCCTAAGTGTTCTCCCTTTATCTGGTGTTTGTTCTAGTAGTCTCTTGTCGGATCATTGTGGCAAGTCACGTTACGTCTGTTGCGTCCTGCTCTGTACGGTTAAGTGCTTACCCTGTCTTGTCTTGTTTATCTGCATCAGTCTAGCTACTAGGTGTTTTCCGTGCCCTGCTGTTGCTGCTTCATGAGACTCTCATTGGTCCTCTCTCCGTGTTCCGAGACGTCTCCTGTACCTCAAGCCTGCGCTAAGGGAGACCCGGTCTGCGCATCGTGACAGGAGTTTATTCTCTTTTCAGTTATCTTCCTCCAGTTCTGTGTTCTCTAACGACAGACTGCCTTTGTTGACATTTATTAATTAAAGACTGTTATTCCTGTCATCTCTGCTTTTGGATTATCATTTATTTGCACGACAGAATGATCCGACCAGACGATGATCCAGCAGACGAGATGCCCGTCCGGGCGGCAGTTGAGATCCAGGGAGCCATGCTCGGCAGACACGAGGAGGAGCTGGCCGCTGCTCATCAGGCTGTGAGGAGTCTTGCTGCCCAAGTGTCTGATTTGTCTGCTCGTTTACTTCATCAGGAATCATCCACATCTCACAGCCGTCAGCTGCTTCCAGAGCCACGAATTAACAATCCTTCCTGTTACGCTGGAGAGCCTACTCAATGTAGAGCCTTTCTCATTCAATGTGAAATTGTTTTTTCTCTTCAGCCTCAGACGTATGCGGAGGACCGGGCTCGCATTGCATATGTTCTCTCTCTTCTCACGGGACGCGCACGGGAGTGGGGAACATCTGTTTGGGAGACCCAATCTGCATGCTGCAGCAAGTACGGGTCCTTTAAAGATGAGATGATTAAGGTCTTCGATAGATCCGTCTTCGGCAGTGAGGCTTCACGTCTTCTTGCTGTTCTACGCCAAGGCAGAAGGTCTGTGGCCGACTTTGCGATAGAGTTCCGGACATTAGCTACTACGAGTGAGTGGAATGAACCTGCACAGATCGCTCGCTTTCTGGAAGGATTGAATTTAGATCTTAAGGAGGAGATTTACGCACGGGGGGCGCCTTCTCAACTCGATCAGCTCATCGATCTGGCCATCCGCCTGGACAAGTGTTTCGAGCAGAGGCGACGTGTTCGTTCCCCTTTTTCCACAACTAACGATACCTTTTCTTCTGTTACTGCTCCCGTTCAGACCCTGCCTGATGCCGAGCCCATGCAGGTCGGAGGTGTGCGCATCTCCCCGGAGGAGCGACAGCGGCGAATAACTAACCGTCTCTGTCTTTACTGTGGTACGGCTGGTCACTTTGTTTCATCCTGCAGTTTAAAAGCCAGAGCTCGCCAGTAGATAGAGGAGTACTGGTGAGCGCTTCTGTCATCTCCTCATCTCCCAGGTCCCGTACCACGATCTCAGCTGTTCTTCGTCTAAATGGTCTCTCAGCTACTGGTCTTGCTCTCATCGACTCGGGCGCTGAGGGCAATTTTATCGATGAGAAGTGGGCTCGTGATCACAAGATTCCCTTGGTCGAGTTGTCTGATGCGGCCTCTGTCTTTGCCCTGGATGGCAGAGAGCTCTCTTCTGTTCGTCGCGTCACCAGTCCGGTTAGTCTCACTGTCTCCGGCAATCATCAAGAGACTATTTCCTTTTATGTATTTCATTCTCCCTTTACCCCCATTGTTTTAGGTCATCCCTGGCTTATTCAACACAATCCTCAGATTGACTGGGTTAGGGGGTCTATTCATTCATGGAAATTATCTTGTCATGTAAATTGTCTTGTGTCTGCTGTTTCTCCCGTGTCTTCTGTCTCTGTGTTTCAGGAAGAGCCTGATGATTTGTCTGGTGTCCCGATGGAGTACCATGATCTGCGGGCGGTCTTCAGTCGTTCCCGGGCGGTTTCCTTACCGCCTCACCGGCCTTACGACTGCTCTATCGAACTCCTTCCTAACACAACGCCTCCTCGCGGTAGACTGTACTCTCTGTCGGCGCCCGAACGAGAGGCCCTGGAGAAGTATCTCACAGAGTCTCTCGACGCAGGGATCATTGTTCCCTCTTCGTCTCCCGCCGGTGCGGGGTTTTTCTTTGTAAAGAAGAAAGATGGGTCTTTGCGTCCCTGTATCGATTATCGAGGGCTGAACGACATAACAGTCAAGAATCGCTATCCCTTGCCTCTTATGTCGTCTGCTTTTGAGATCCTACAGGGCGCAAAGATATTTACTAAGTTAGACTTGCGCAACGCCTACCATCTGGTGCGTATCAAAGAGGGAGACGAGTGGAAGACCGCGTTCAACACTCCTGTCGGGCATTTTGAATATCGGGTTTTACCGTTCGGGCTGGTCAACGCTCCCGCGGTATTTCAGGCCTTAGTAAACGATGTCTTGAGAGACATGCTTAATATTTTCGTTTTCGTTTACTTGGATGACATCTTAATTTTCTCTCCATCCCTCCAAGTACACGTCCAACACGTTCGTCGTGTCCTGCAGCGCTTATTAGAGAATCGCCTTTTCGTTAAGGCTGAGAAATGCGTCTTTCACGCCCAATCGGTTACTTTCCTCGGCTCGGTTGTTTCTACGGAGGGGATTAGTATGGACCCTGACAAGGTTCGAGCAGTTCTCGATTGGGCTGTCCCTGATTCTCGAGTCGCGCTCCAACGGTTTCTGGGGTTCGCAAATTTTTACCGGCGCTTTATTCGAAACTTTAGCCAGGTTGCCGCTCCTCTTACCGCTCTCACCTCGTCCAAGACCAGGTTTGTTTGGTCAAGGAATGCTCAGGATGCCTTTGACCGTCTTAAGAAGCTTTTTACTTCAGCACCCATCCTGATCACTCCTGATGCTAAACGTCAGTTTATCGTTGAGGTCGATGCCTCTGACATTGGGGTAGGAGCTGTCTTGTCGCGACGCTCTTCCCAGGATGACAAGGTTCATCCGTGCGCGTTTTTCTCCCACCGTCTTTCGCCCGCGGAGCGCAACTATGACGTTGGTAACCGAGAACTCCTTGCGATCCGTCTGGCACTTGGTGAGTGGCGACACTGGCTAGAGGGAGCCAGTGTACCATTCATTGTCTGGACGGATCATCGCAATCTGGAATACATTCGTTCTGCGAAACGTCTTAACGCTCGTCAGGCTCGCTGGGCATTATTTTTCGATCGTTTCGATTTTTCTATTTCATTTAGACCCGGTTCCAAGAACCTCAAACCAGATGCTCTTTCTCGTCAGTTCGACTCATCAGAGGGTGCCTCGACCGTTGAGAGGGTGTTACCTCAACGCTGTATGGTCGGGGCGGCCGTCTGGGGAGTGGAACAGGCGGTTAAGCGTGCACTTTTGCACATTACGCGATCTCCGCGAGCTCCTGAGGGAATGTTGTATGTACCCGAGGCTGCTCGTTTGACTGTTCTTCGCTGGGGGCACTCTTCTAAATTGGTCGCGCACCCCGGTGTAAGAGGCACGCTATCAGTCATCCGTCAGAGGTTCTGGTGGCCCTCTCGTGAGCGCGATATTCGGCGTTTTGTTGCTGCTTGTTCTATCTGCGCACAGACCAAATCTAGTAACAAGTCTCCGGCGGGTCTTCTCAGACCTCTTCCCATCCCTTCGCGGCCCTGGTCCCATATTCCGCTGGATTTTGTTACCGGGCTTCCTCGTTCGGCTGGTAATAGAGTCATTCTCACCGTCGTGGACCGTTTTTCTAAGGCTGCGCATTTTATTCCGCTCCCTAAATTACCGTCGGCTCAGGAGACCGCACAGATTATGGTGGATCACGTTTTCAAGATCCATGGTCTTCCTTCGGACATTGTGTCTGACAGAGGTCCTCAGTTTACCTCTCAAGTCTGGAGGGAATTCTGTCGTCAGATAGGGGCTTCCCCCAGTCTGTCATCAGGATTCCATCCTCAGACCAATGGGCAAGCCGAAAGGACCAATCAGATCCTTGGTCGCATGTTGCGTAGTCTCACCTCTCAGAATCCCGCGTCATGGTGCGATCAGTTATCCTGGGCCGAATATGCCCATAATTCCCTTCCATCGTCCGCCACTGGCTTTTCTCCGTTTGAGGGTTGTCTCGGTTACCAGCCGCCTGTTTTTTCTTCTCAAGAGTCTCAGGCCTCAGTTCCGTCCGTCGAAGCTTTCATTCAGAGGTGTAAACGTACTTGGAGGAGGGTGAGATCTGCTTTATGTCAGACTAGGGAACGTACTCGTCGAACCGCCAATCGCCGCAGAATTAGACCTCCCAGATATGTTTGCGGTCAGAGGGTGTGGTTATCCACCCGCAATTTACCTGTTCGGGAGATGTCTCGCAAGCTCATGCCTCGTTTTATCGGGCCCTTTTCTATTGTAAAGGTTATCAGCCCAGTTGCTGTTAAGCTTAGACTGTCCGGTCAGATGCGCCGTGTCCATCCGGTCTTTCATGTGTCTTGCATTAAACCCGTTATTCGTGCGCCTACCCGTCCCTCTCTTCCCCCTCCTCCTATTGACGAGGGGGCCTCTATCTACAGAGTCCGCAGGCTCCTCGACGTTCGTCCTCGGGGGCGTGGTCACCAGTTTTTGGTGGACTGGGAGGGGTACGGTCCTGAGGAGAGGCGGTGGATTCCAGCCCGGGACATTCTGGACCGTTCAATGATTGATGACTTCTACCGGTCCCGTCAGGCTCCTCCCTCGAGCGCCTAGAGGCGCTCGTTGAGGGAGGGGTACTGTCATGAGTCAGGGTTTTCCATTCTATATACACTCTCACTCGCACACACTCACTCGCACGCACTCTTTCTCTCTTTCGGCACCTGTTAGTCATTGCAATCAGTGATCGCGCTGATTTGCTTAGACACCTGTTTCTACCCATCCCTAAGTGTTCTCCCTTTATCTGGTGTTTGTTCTAGTAGTCTCTTGTCGGATCATTGTGGCAAGTCACGTTACGTCTGTTGCGTCCTGCTCTGTACAGTTAAGTGCTTACCCTGTCTTGTCTTGTTTATCTGCATCAGTCTAGCTACTAGGTGTTTTCCGTGCCCTGCTGTTGCTGCTTCATGAGACTCTCATTGGTCCTCTCTCCGTGTTCCGAGACGTCTCCTGTACCTCAAGCCTGCGCTAAGGGAGACCCGGTCTGCGCATCGTGACAGGAGTTTATTCTCTTTTCAGTTATCTTCCTCCAGTTCTGTGTTCTCTAACGACAGACTGCCTTTGTTGACATTTATTAATTAAAGACTGTTATTCCTGTCATCTCTGCTTTTGGATTATCATTTATTTGCACGACAAAAAGTGTTTGCCTGTGAAAAGCTGACCGCTTAACTGGGAGTTTTTTAGTTTTGTAAATCACACAAGCAAAAATGGAAGGCCACCAACTTTGTCAAAAACCAATTTAGAAATCATATTCCACATAGAATTTGTGTTTTTTAGAAAATATTTCAACCAGTTGATTTTGAAGGTGTTATTTAAAATAGAAAAATCCAAATAATCAAGTCCCCCATTTTTATAAGAAATAACAATTACAGATTTTCTAATATAATGTATATGGTTTTTCCACAACAAGTTCAGCATAATTTTATAAATGATCTTAGTTAATTTATTATCCGTATGTATCGAGGTTACTACATAAGTAAGCCTAGAAATACCTTCCGCTTTAGCCAGTAAAACACGACCTTTGAGTGACAAGTCTCTCTGTAACCAAATATTAAATCTGTTAACTTTTTTAATCACTGGATCAAAATTTTTTGAGATTCTCTCCTTCTCATTTAATAACCATACCAAAATAAGTTGGAGCGTCCTTAACAGGGATATTACAAATTGCTCTGTCTTGGCAGCTTTTCAAGGCAAACAGTTCACATTTAAATTAAGGCATAGACCACCTGAGGCACTGGAAAAAATTCCAATGAACTTGACAGCTGACTGAATTTGATCATCATTTCAGGAAAAGAGCTGTGTCATCAGCCAACTGACTTATCAGGAGACTTCTCTCTTCAACTTGAATTATCTGACTTGATTTAATGAACTGACAAAACGCCTGAGCAACAATGAGAAAGAGGTAAACAGAAACTGGGCAACCTTGCCTAACTTTATATAAATATTAAAATATATTGCAGTAGGTCTAAGTGTTAAAAAAGTACTTTAAACATACTAAAAGCTTAACCATTTTGCTATGTTCTTACACAAAGAGCAACATAAGTATGGTTTCTTTAAATAAAACTTCACAAAAATTGTATGATTGTGTTTAGCATATTTCTTAATAGTATAATTAAGTATATTTATTACCAAAGTACTTGTAGCATACTTTTTAGAAATATATTAAAATTATGCTTGTGTTTAGCATATTTCTTAACAGTATAATTAAGCATATATTACCAATGTACTTATAGTGCATTTGTTAGAAATATATTAAAATTATGCTTGTGTTTAGAATATTTCTTAAAAGTATAATTAAGCATATATTTATTACCAATGTACTTATAGTGCATTTGTTTGAAATATATTAAAATTGTGCTTAGCATATTTATTAAAAGTGTAATTTAAGCATATATATTTATTACCAATGTACTTCTAGTATACTTGTTAGAAATATATTAAAATGCAAAAAAATGCACTAAAAATACATTTAAAATATCAATGGTATTTAATATACTTTCACAATTACACTTAAGTACTACTTAAGTAAAAATATACTTTTAATTATTGTATTTATAGTGTATAATTTTTACAGTTTTCTTTAGCACAAAAAGAAAGAATGTACTACAAATATACTTTCTTGTATTGAAGTGTTTTTTTTAGTGCGAGTACACTTCAAGTACACTTTTTTTTCACCTGGGTATGCAAACGACTGGTACGTCACTTCGTACCGTGACGTCACTAAGTTCAAAGGATCTAGAACGAGCTGTATTTAGAGCTTTTAATGGTACAAAGACCTCTTAAATACCAAAAAAAACAAAGGCAAATTTGGTTTCTCATGTTAAAGAACTAGCCTATTCATTTTCCAGTATGAATTATACTTGTTACAATTTATTTGCAGAAATATAGGCTAATTAATATGGCCTTATGGTCAGTTAATGGTGTTGCCATAACATTAACAAAAATATTGTTCTCATCAAAATGGTTAGAGACAAGCCAAAAATCAATCCTAGAACGTTTAGAGCCATCCTTGTTACTCTAAGTATACACAATATCATCTAAATTCCTCTCTCTCCATATGTCAATTAGGCCAAATCTGCCCATAAACAACTTTAAATTAGTATTTAAATTTGAAGGTGGTCTTGGTGGCCATCTATCTATTGATTAGTTTAAAACAACTGTTTACAAAGTTGTATATCATAAACCAGTCATCTTAGCAACCGGCGCATGCTTAGCAGATGCATCAAAGCACAGTTGGTTGTACGGAAAGCGAAAAAGGCCAAAAGGCGCAAGATTTAATTTGCTTGCTACACTCCAGAATAATAAAATGATTCTCACACTCCAGTAATATTTCTGTGAATTGAATTAATACAAAAACTATGAACAAGTGCAAGATTATGTCTGAATATTGCCCATACAAATTGCTTTATCTGTCCGTGTTTATGTCCAAATGTATGCCTCATATTATTATTTAATAATATACTTATTTATAAATATTGCAAAATGTCAGAGATGACAGGTTTATGATATACAACTTTGTAAACAGTATACAGAAGAATGTATTAACCATATGTTAAAATGTCACCAAACTACACATGAGAAAAAGAGTTCCTCATATTATTGTCACAAGGGAAACACGTTTTCAGGTAACACCTTTTATCTTCCCTGTATAAAATAAAATAAATAAATAAATAAATATGAATAAAACCACATATTGCTACCGTATAAAAATTTGGACCCAGCAAACTATGAGGTCATAGTGGGCATTGTAAATGAGCATTTTGGGTTGGTGTAGCATACACAAAGTAATCATGAATGGACCATAAAACCCTTTTTTTAAATTGTTACTATATATACCACTTTAAGTGTGTGGGCAATCCATCCACTGAATACAAATGTGCTTCTTGCAATAAATAACTAAATTATGATGAAGCCATTGTTTTTGTAGTTGGTTTATTTTTTCCCTTCATTTTCACTTTGGTTAAACCTTCTCGAAAATGTCTTTCAAAACAAGCATTATTTATTTTATAATGTGTGACATTAAAAACACCTGTGAAGTGATTCAAATAGTCTTCCGCTAGAGGCTTAATCAAAGTCTTAATAAACATTACATTTAAATTGGTAATAACGTTTTAAATTAGAAAATAAATAAGCTGGATTGAATTGACAAATGGTGAAAAACTCGCTTCTAAAAAAAACAAAACAAAAAAACATTCAAGTTTCGGAAAAAGATACAATAGGGATGTTCGCCGGAGTCAAATGTGACGTCACGATATGGGCGTGGCCGCGAACTGGTTGGCAAAAAGAACCAAACTCAATACAGATGGCCTGTGAAGAGAATGAAGACGAAATTCTCTAATCGTGCATTGTGTACGTAATTAGATTTTTTGATCCAGCCACTTTTTATTTTACCCTTTTGTCTTGTTTCAGCCCCAAACCCCATCTCTGCAATACAAATTAATAAAGGCTGGTTTGGTTTCTAAAGTACTTCTTCCAGCCTCCATGTATTAATGTCCATATAGCCTGAATGGGTTCCGTTCAGACCTTAACATTAGGTATTTTACTGTAAGGTGTCAACAAGATCCAATATTATCTGAAGACATTTTCACCTGGCTATACCCAATGTTTAGATCTGTTTGGGTATTTATGCAAATTAGTACATAGGTAATTATATTATGCACCGTTTGTCTATGTTAACAACAAATGTTAATAATGTTAATAACTGTTAACAACAAATGTTAATAATGTTAATAACAAATGTTAATAACAAACAATTAAAAAAAAAACTTGTAATACATTTTTTGTTTGTCTTGATGCAATCAACTCAGTACTTATCATGGTGATATCTGGGTTTAAATGTGTACCCTATTCTAGACGCCTAATTGCAGAAATCCACAGCTATCTTCTTGATTCAAGCTGTTTAGGTATGCGGTAGAAGGTTACTCTTATCGAACCTGTTAACACAGCCGATCACACAGCACGATACAACCATTTGTCTTCTGTGTTTGCGCTGCGCAGCAAGCCCTTACTTTTCTTTTTGCCAACCAGAGCGCATGTAACCGCGTCGTGACGTCACGGCGAAGATCCCTATAGCCTACTTTTTTAACCTTTTGGCTTTCCGTACATTCAGTTGTGCTTCTTGCTCATATATGGTACGTATGGTAACTCGGCAACTACACATGATTTGTAGTAGGATTGCGAAAAGGGAACAGGATTTCCGAAAGGTAACATAATCGACTGCATAGACATCATATAGACAGACGCCCTATCGACCGCTACTTCCTATTGGCACGGACGAGCCGCGGCGCCGCCATCTTAAACCGGTCACCCCCTCCGCTCAGTGTAATCTGTTTGGCAGGTGCAATGAGCTGTCAGCGCATTTAATTAATCATATCTCACTGAATACCGAACTGATTTTCACGCGGGTTTTTTTGCTGCAAATGTCATACATGTAGCTATGATACAGGACACATTTAATATTTTATTCACAAAATACAAACAATAGTATGGTAAGTATCTTACTTGTGAAAAGTAATCCTCGAGGGATGGGCGGCCGATTTGAGCAGGAATATGCTGCACAGTACTCTGGCATCTACTGCTGCTATGCAACGCAATATGATTATGACCGGTTTAAGATGGCAGCCGCATTTCTCAGTGCCCAGCGGCCAATAGGGCATCTAGTCTCTATATGATGTCTATGATCGACTGCTTCACCGGCCGTCAACGAAGTGCTGCGTTTTATGACAGAGGAATGGACTTAGTCATCCTAAATTACGTCTTAAGTATCTTAAAAATAAATTCATACAGTACAGACACAGCAGAAATGTCAGGCAAAACTTATTTGGGCACGCTAACGTAATGTTTAGCTAACTGTTAGCTACCGTAGACGTTTAGCTTTTAACAATCCATTTCTCCGGGGACGACAAATTGTAACAAATGTTCAAAAGTTAAAAAGCTGCGGTGAGTATAACTTAGTTTAACGTTACCTTTGCACACACGTGTGTTTGGCTGTGGAATGATTTCTCAGTTTGTCCAAACTCAGTTGATGGTGAGGCCGTCCACACAAACGTATCCATTTCATACACCAGGTTTAAAGAACGGGTGAAATTGTACATTTCCCAGCCTTTCTGGGTACCTGATGTCTGTTTTGCAAGTCCCACACGAATACCTGTTGTGGCGAAAATTCATTAAACAAACATCACTGCGTAAGAGACACTCATAGTCAAATTATAAAAATAGAAGTATTTATTCTTGCAAGAATAGGAGCAGTCTAATACACAGTTGTTACCCTGTGCAGAAGAGTGACACACCCCCAGACAGACTGAACTAGCTTTTATCTTAGTTTCAAGGCCTTCTTCCCCCCAGAGCCTTCCTCCCAGTAGTTTTCCATAGACGTCACTAGTTGGCCCACTAAGCCTCCCCCTGCACCAAATGGCCTTCTGACATCTAGGTCAGAGGTCCTTGTTCGTCTGTTCTCTGGAGTGTCTCCCCCTTCTGCCTCCCCAGGTACATAAACAGAATCTTCTCTCACTACAAGTGAGAGACACACATGTGACATTCTTTGAATCATCTGACTTTTCTAAAGATCAATGAATATCATAAAACCGCCACCACAACTCCTCACTTTTTTATCATTCAGATTACTCATAATCACAATAATAAACAAAAAGACAAATTTTAAGTCGTATCATCACTTATACTCTTCTTAAACATTTGTGAAGCATTATTTAGAAAAGGGAAAAAGCTTAGGCTGTTTTTTGTAAGGATAGTCCCTCGAATATTAGCAAGCAAGTAAAGAATTTATCTGAAACCGGGCTGAATGAATAAACACTGCTATTGCACTCTCGACCTAGATCGAACCCTCAGTCATCTCAGTTAAATAAGAAATAGTGTACAGATTAGTTAGAAAACCAAAACCATCAATTCACTGGTTATAAAATACAAAGTATAAAAAAAAATCCTTCATTCCAAATTCAAAGCATTCATAAGAAGAAAAAGGAAGGAAAAACATACCCCAACAATTAATACATTTCACTGTAATCGCTATTTGAATTGTCTGCATAATTTTGTTCATCATCATCATCATTCGGATAGACTGTCATTTTCACCAATTGAACAGACACTCCAGTTTTCTCATATTCCCATGAATAACAAAATTATCAGAATAACACATACCATTAATCCACCAAAATATTTTCTAGCCATATTCTGTTAACTTTTAAATCTTAAAACTTTACTTCGTATGCTCTATTTTATGCCTTATTCAAAAAAAAATCTTCCCAGAAAAGTTTTATAATTTTATCAATTCTCCTAATCAATGTAGCTGTTCAAAATTAACACACATTTCCATTACTTCACCATAATTAATGGATTTTCTACTTTTCCTGAAAACATTTGCACTAATCAATCAAATCATTAGATCTATACCAATACATATTTTGATTCAATCAAATAAAATCATCAAAGTCATCACAAAAACACTCCTCTGCTAAACTTAAACCGTTAGTTTTACCACATCCTCCTCCAGGTGTGTTGACCATTGCCCCATCGACGTTCCGTCTTCGCCAGGTGTAGCTCTTTGCGAGCCGTAGCCCTGGGCTTCCCACGTTGGTGGAGGAGGTTACGTTACTAGCACGTCCTTTTTCCCCCACTTTATGCTTCGCGTTGGCGTCGGCGTTTTGGGGTATCTGAGGTTGATTGGTGAAGCTTAAGATGCTTTGACTTAGGTGTCACATCTCCAACCTCACAACCTTGTTTGAGGAGAGAGCCATTTCCTGGCTATTTTCACCTGTGAATGAAAAACCTAAGTATTTTTTTTGTTACTGACCGCTTGTCTAGCCGGCCGTCCCTTTTGGTGTGACCTGTGGAACGTTCACCATTTGTTTACATTTAGCCAATTCAACTCTGTTTCTTCTCATTTTACTGAAACATATTATCACTAACATATTAGCACTTGCTGCCATAATAGCACTCAGGGTCCTTTTCCCCTGAAAAACACTCCCCCCTGTGCTCATATCAACAATACAATATTTATACATTTGGAACATAATCAGATCAAGTTGCCCTCAAAATGGCAATGATTTATTTTAACCTCTTTGATTCCAGCCATCCTGACATTCTGCAAAAGGAAAACTTTAAGTTATGTGCTGCGCAGGTGTGGCACCTTTTCTTTCAGCCATAATAATAACCCAGGCCAGGATAGTTAGCCAATTTCATCCATAGCCATTATTTTACTCGGCACATATTGCCCTGTATCAAAAGTCTCAATCCTCTGTAAAGGAAAGCAAACGTTGAGGTTATTGTCCGTAAAGTACAGTTTCTTTTGTCTACTGTTCTCCCGTGGCCTTCGATGCCCTGGCGTTTCCTGTTGAAACAATCTTTGTTATTGGTGTGTGCGGCACACTCACAGACATCAATTTTGTTAGGCAGAAAAATGGCTTCTTTCAGAGCTTTTATCCAATTACCCCTAGTGTTCTCCCAACATTTATTCAGCAAATGTGACCCCCTTAATAAACCATATTTGGCAATTGTTATACCATCTCCCTCTTGATGCACGACACAACTCGAGCATCAATTTAATATAACATTTAACATAGTGTTTTTTATAAAGTTTCCCCATCAACACTAACCCAAACGTTGTCCTTCAGACAAATTTCCTCCAGACATCTTTCTCTGCCTCTGAAACAAAAATATTACATTCCTCACTTAAAGCCACAATCTCATCTTCTTATCGAAGTATTTGAAGGGCAACGGCCCTCAGTCTCACCGCGGATCCTGCTTTTCAGGCCTGTTGTTTGGTCTCTTAATTCAGTCATCTACAAACATTTTCAAAGTCATCAATTGTTTCTATCAAGTCAGGTCGTGGTGTACAGACTTGGTTAATGTCAGTCAAATAACATTCTCCTCCTTTGCTTACAATAATCATGAATGTGAGGGGCTCTTTTGATAATTTCATGTTGACTTAGCCAATATGTCACTTTGTGTTCCCATCAAATCTACAACATTTTCATTTATCTCAGCCCATGCCAGATTGTGATCTACAACTCCACAATTCCAATTTACCCAAATACCTAAACTGATCTAGAACGTAATTCAAATCAACATCATAAAAGACAAAAGTAATTATTACCAGACAGAGCTTGATGACCAATCAACTTAAAGCTCGTCCTATTTTCTGTATCATCTTTTCATCGGATCCACTTAGAATTATCGGCTTCTTTAATATTTGTCATTTGCCTTAACCCATCTGTAATGATAAAACACTCATTCCAGAGGTTAATGACACAATATCCACAAAATCAGGAAGTACCACAAACGAACGCATACAATACATAAAGTGCAGTCACCATCACACACACTCATAGTGGACACACATATCTTAACTGCTCATTCTCAATGTTCGCCTTTCCTTATATCATCGTTAAAAGGATTTAAATTTTAAATAAGATTTTAAACTTTACATTTTTCCTGTAGCTTTTACCTAACTTTACTTAAACTTTACTCTTAACCAGTTTCAAAGCATGTCTGTTCATTATTCATTTAAAAAAAATTTTCTCTAGAAAAGTCAGCTGGGTTGTTTTGGTTCATTATCATTATTTTGTTTAAGCTTGCCTTACCAGGCCTGATAACAGAAAGACAGACAGAGTATCAACCCCTTCCTCCAGCAGTCTCTCTCACTATACAAATAATCTCTTCAACAGCCTCCTAAGACTGAAACTTAATTAATCATAGTCTAGAACCCTTAATAGTTCACCAAACTCTACAAAAACTGTCTTAATCTTTAGTCACCACCATGTCTAATGACCTTCAGGAGTTAAAACCATCTTATAAACATATTAGTTCAAAATCAACACTTCTATAATTTTCCTTGCCCATAAGGCAACCAACATCATGTTCCTGATATAAACTAATAAGTTTTGTTACTGTCTCCCCAACACATAATGACAATACCCTCTTGAAAGCACATTTCCCATTAGCTCTTTATCTATAATTTCCATCAGGGTGTTGTCCCCCGGCATAGTTGCAGACACTTGTCACAATTGAAAACAAGCCATGCAGTGAATGCGGTTTTCTCATGAGTGGTATAGAGGAAACTCACATTTTCTGGGTCAGACTGCCGTAACTCCTCACAGCGCATCTCACCTCTCAATGCTCTGCTGACCCCGGTGGCCTCCAGTAATCAGCGCTCAACTCTCATACCTTTCTCACATATAACACCTCCATCCGGAGATGCCCAGTGTTCGTGACCCCCTGCGTTGGGCTGTCCCCTGGCCAGGAAGATCATCCCGTCATTGAGTAGCCACTCGTACACACTGGTGACCGCTCTTTCCCATCACACAATCAGTTATTTCAACAGAACTCAGCTGTTTCCTGGAGCTTAGGAAAGGCACATTCAAGAGTCACCAGAGCCATTCCTATTGCCTAATAGTGTTCACACAGGGAGACAGGTTAATAACAACCGTATTTAATCACTTAAATCCATTCTTAAAAGCAGAAACCTAGCTGCTTAGATTATGCTCAGTGAATTTAGATCACAACCGTACATTCAGTGTACTTCATCTGTAGCCGGAGCCATCGGCCCTGAATGGTGGAGACTAAATGAGACAAAGAAGTCACTGGTCCTAAAATAAGCTAATCAAAATGTCACTATCGGTTAAGGTCTGTATTACTATTTTAAAGACTTCTTTAAAGTCTTTCAGTTTTACTTTTAAAACATTTACAAATACAAATTGCCCTCTGCATGGCAATGATTTCTTTTAACATCTCTGTGTCTATGATTTTCAACTGAAACACTGTGCTTTACTATCAATAGCTTATTATCACTTATGACAGGCTCAGATAACAGCTCTTAGCTGTCACTGAATGAGAGAGACTGTGAGGAATTCAGAACTGGTACACTGCACTTCTATAAACATCAAACATCATACTTTACCTACCATTCTTTAACTCTAGCCCAGCTTAAGGCATCTTTGCCAGAAATTACATGCGTGTTCAAATAAACATAATTTTATAGTTGTCTTTTGCCCATATCTCAGGGAATTTAGACATTACAAATTTCCACTCAAATTGAGTCTCTGTCGCACTGGCACTTTCAGTCACACACACCAGATCCAGATAAGCAAACCGTTTCAGCCAAATCACAAGCTTATCTTTTAAAAACCAAAACATCAGCTCTGTTCTTTTCATGGTCAACACTAACAGCCTTTTGTTTAATCAAATGCCTTTCTACACATTTTACATTTAGCAACTATTAATCCTATAACACTGATTCTGCTTATTTTATCTTAAAGAAAGAATAATAATTATTCTAGTTCTTAGTAACGTTTCAAATTTCATCTCAATTTTAGTTGTCAGGTTCTCAATTACCATAGTTTTAACACCTGACTCCAATGTTTTCTCTAGGAGTTTATCAATCTCCAATCAGGATTCACACTAACTTTGACAAGGCTACTCTGCATCTTTTGCAGTTCTAATAAATCATCTGTGAGATCTGTCTCTCTATATAACCTAAACCCTTTTTAAAATGTTTAATTAAAACACAATCATCCTTTTAGTTACTTTTATATATTTTGCAACTCAAATTTCTTTTTAGTCATTATCTGTAATTTTACATCAACCGGTACTTATCCATTCACGTTACAACAACCGGTGCTTTAGATCTTTCCTTTAAAAGGAATTCCTTAAGTTTTCAATCTTATGACCTTATTTTTATCTCCTGTTCTTTCTCAGACGAAAACTTTAATATCGTCATTTAAACCTTTTTTGAACACCTTCTCGGTGGGCTGCTGTTACGTGTTAACTGGCCCTGCTGATCAAAATTAAAACACTCTCTGTCGGCTCCAATTTACTGCACACCCTTGAAGCAGTGTGTCCCATTCAGGAATGCAAACAGAGCCACTGATAAGCAGTTCTCTGTATTCTTCTTACAGTCCAGTGGCAGATACAACAATAGCCGAATCATAATCTTCATCATTATCATTATCATTGGCAGAACATTAATTTTCATAAGCTGCATGGAAATGCTCAAAATATTCGAATTTGTTTTCTGTCTTTACCTTACAATTTGTACATCATTATTTTCATTAAAACTGGTTTGAAGCCTTTTTCCTTCCATCACATGGTTAGTCTGCAGATTCAACTTAATATTATCATTATTGTCTCAGTCTTATCTCTACTGTTTCTCCAAAACAGATTATATTACTCAGTCCGTAAATTACACAGACAACCATTATAGCTACTTGCTTCAATACCCTTATTTTCTTAACATTAATAAAATAAAGCAGATATATCATCATTTCAATCATTATTTTATCAAAATATAGAATTGTTCCCCATTTTGCTTAAAACATTCTTCATATCATGTTAATCCCTGTCAATCATACAATGCCTTATTTTTACTCTGAAACTCACTTTTCATACAATTTAAACAGTTAATTTGACTTCCATAAATTCTGTCAGAAATTTTATTTTCATCACATATAGTTTTCTACTATATTTCTTCTCAATCTTTCCCTACATGCCAGTTCCTTCTGTATCCTCTCCTTTCTTTTCCCTACATGCCAGGTCCTTCATTATCTAACCAGTACATGATTGTTTGCTTACAATCCCCACACACACGTCTCAACCTTTTGTTTTTCACTTCCCTCTTCCATTAAGTCTCTCACTTACAGTTCCCTCTATTTCACACAGCCAGCCTTATTGCTGCTTGCTACTTCAATCCTTATCATATAAATTTAAGTTCTATAGACATCTAATGTCATGCATCCATTTACTGGATAAAGAAGTAAAAACATTATTTCTCCTGGCAGTTCGACTTTTTATCTTCAAGCCAACAATCCATTATCTGTTCACATTTTTTACACATGTTGAACACAAATACAACACCTTTTGTTTCTCAATGCCCTGTTCAACTGATTCCCGCACCACCTTTAATCTTGTGGAGCTCAATATCATACATTTCTGACCTTAATTTTATCTCATTTGACAGAGAACCGGTGTATCATATTTCATAATCTTGCTCTGAGATTTCCCCATACTGGCTGCTTTTCTGTTCTCTGTGGATTTCTCTTCAACGCGCGTTTTCTTTAATCTGTTGGGCGTCCCCAGCAAATCCGATTCTTTTCTTTTAACCCAAATCGGTCGGGTTGCACTGTTAGTGCCCTCCTAATTATGGTTTACCAAAAATTATTTTCTGGTTCCCCTTAATTAGCCTCGGTACCTAAAAACAATTTGCTCCGTGATGGAACAACTAATTTTCAGGTTCTCTTATCTGTTTGAAATCTCTCGATCTGTCCGTAGATCTTAATCAATCTTAGATAATTCTCTCCCGCATCTGTTTGAAATCTCTTGATCTGTCCGTAGATCTTAATCAATCCAGATTACGTACCACAGAAACAGCCCTCAGCCAATATGGTTCAATTTCACTCTTCCCCCCAATTAAACCTGGCTTTAATTACCTTACCCAAAAGAAAATAAATTTAACTGTCTCTTACCAGAGATGCTTCTGTTGCCACCGGGTTCTTTCAATTGATTCCAGTGGAGTTTCTCCTGGCCCTGATAGCGGTCGGCCCCTCTCTCTGAAACTTACGAGGTAGAGCTGGAACTGCTCAGTCCAGGTGGCCAAACACCGTCCGCTCTCAGGTCCAGAAGGCACTTCCAAGGAATCCCACTCTGACACCAAAACTGTTGTGGCGAAAATTCATTAAACAAACATCACTGCATAAGAGACACTCATAGTCAAATTATAAAAATAGAAGTATTTATTCTTGCAAGAATAGGAGCAGTCTAATACACAGTTGTTACCCTGTGCAGAAGAGTGACACACCCCCAGACAGACTGAACTAGCTTTTATCTTAGTTTCAAGGCCTTCTTCCCCCCAGAGCCTTCCTCCCAGTAGTTTTCCATAGACGTCACTAGTTGGCCCACTAAGCCTCCCCCTGCACCAAATGGCCTTCTGACATCTAGGTCAGAGGTCCTTGTTCGTCTGTTCTCTGGAGTGTCTCCCCCTTCTGCCTCCCCAGGTACATAAACAGAATCTTCTCTCACTACAAGTGAGAGACACACATGTGACATTCTTTGAATCATCTGACTTTTCTAAAGATCAATGAATATCATAAAACCGCCACCACAACCGTTTCATCATTATCTTAGTTAGTAGGGGTGTAACGATTCATCGATGTATCGATTTATATTCATATGATCCAACTACATCGATCTGTGCTCGGCTAGTTGGCCTTCCGGACGGCATATATCGATCTAAAATCGTTTTAAAAGGTAATCAATCGATTGTATCGATACTAGGAAATAACACATTGAATTTAAGCACGTCAGACTTTATATGGATGTTTTTTCTTAGAACTTTTAATGATAAAGGCGTTAAACGTTACTCGATTCAGTCTTGAAGCGGCACACACACACACACACACACTTACCTACCTACAGCGCGCGAGTACTGGACTGAGCTTTCTTTCGTGTCTGAATGGACACATACACACAACATTATGTCTAAATGTCCGTTTTGGAGAGTATTCATGTAGACTATGTCGGTTATGTCTTAAACAGTTGTGTATCAGATGTGTATCAGTGCAATTGTATCCGCATGTCATTGGACATGATCCGATGTCTTAAAGTGACAGTGGCAATAAACCTAATGTTGTCTGTGTCCTTAATATTCAAGCAACAAAAGAAAAAGAGAAAAGCATTCACTGTTTGTTAATAGCTTTAATAAGGATTAATTATATTTAATTCAAATACATATGTCTACTTGAAAGAATAAATAATGATGTATGCAAGTAGCCTAGTTATAAAGAATGCATATATCATTCATTGAAAATAAGACTGTTCTACTTTAGGAAAAGTAGTTTTTTTTTTTGTTGATATTTTTTAAGTCACAGTAATTAAATCTGTATTGCACGTTCAAACTTAAAAACCATTAATATTAATATAGATGTTTTAGAAGAATATATGGGTCTGGAAATTTTAGAGAAATTCTAAATTAACCAGGTTAATAATATTAATAACCTAATAATAAATAAATAATTCCAGGTATTTATTTCAGTCACACTGGTTGAATTTTTGGCTAAAAAGTTACTGAATCGATTTCAAGTCACTGAATCGTTTCGGATCGTATCGTTCTAAATTAACCAATATCGTCCTTGAATCGTATCGACAACCACGAATCGTGATACGAATCGAATCGTTGTTAAAACGAATCGTTACACCCCTATTAGTCAAGGGGGTAATCCATCGACCGGAAGTTGAAGCCTCGCGGGAGCCGCCATCTTGTAGCAGAACTTCACTTGCGTTAGCATTCCCATTGACTCCCATTCATTTTCGCGTCACTTTGACAGCGAATAACTTACATCTGAGGCGTTTAAAGACTCCATTTGTCCATTATTTATTTCTAAAGAAACACGACAATGTATAAAGGGCTCCATTACCTTCTATGTTACATTATGGCCCCGTAGAAACAGTTTTTGTAAAAATAGGCTAACGATTGCGTCATAACCACTCGACGCTCTGTCGCACAGTAGAGAAATTACCGTACAGACAGTAGGAGAAGCTCACAGGCAATCAATGCATTAACTTAATATGGCGTACTGGCGTTACATTTTAAAATAAATACTATACAAATTACTTACTCCTGCTCACTCACGCCAAAGAACTCTTTGCTCAAGCTCGCCGTCTCTGCAAGATCAACGTTGGCAGTTTTCACGCACAGCTACTAGAATATTTTCATCTGTCAGACAGGGTGCTCACGTCATCAAGCTTAGTTTGAGGCGGTTTGAGTCTGCGCGTCAGGAGCGGAAGTGCTAAAAAATCGCTAAAAATGGGCTTCAACCGTCTCAACTGAGTTCCAATGAGATGGCTCTGTCCACTTCTGTCTATGCTATTAGTTAGTCAACTACGCACGCCTGTGTTTGTCGGACTGGTTTGTTTGTCGGACAAAATGGCGGATAGTCACAGGGACACATAATATCGGCGCTATGATTGGTCAGATCGCCTGTCAATCAAACTCGCTGCGAATTCGGGTCAATTATTCCCGCCAGAAAAGGGGTTGGGTTTTGGAGAGACGTTCAGTGATTGGTTTGAATCTTTACGGACTCTAAACCAATGGGCGACGGGCACTCTCGTATAAAGACAGTTTGTGGAGGATAGAAGAACTGCTATTCGTTTTTTCTGTAAGCTTCTGGTAAGAAGTTGTAGAATATAAACCCAGAAATGAGCGGCAGAGGCAAAACCGGTGGCAAAACTAGAGCGAAAGCCAAGACTCGCTCATCCAGGGCTGGACTCCAGTTCCCCGTCGGCCGTGTTCACAGGCTTCTCCGTAAAGGCAACTACGCACAGCGCGTCGGTGCCGGTGCTCCTGTTTATCTGGCGGCTGTGCTCGAATATCTTACCGCTGAGATCCTGGAGTTGGCTGGAAACGCCGCTCGGGACAACAAGAAGACCCGTATCATTCCTCGTCACCTGCAGCTGGCAGTGCGCAATGACGAGGAGTTGAATAAACTTCTGGGCAGAGTGACCATCGCTCAGGGCGGCGTGCTGCCCAACATCCAGGCGGTGCTGCTGCCCAAGAAGACCGAAAAGGCCGCTAAATCCAAATAAACGTTTAATTATGATCAAAAGGCTCTTTTAAGAGCCACCCATTTTATCTCGCAGAGAGCAATTTTATCTGTTTTATCTTAAAACACCATACACTCAGTGGGTTGATTTTAAAAAGTGGAAAAATCAAAAAGTGTACATATGTACAATTATAAATAGGCCTACAACAGAAGGAACAGGGTGTGCATGTTTATGAATGAATATAATAATTCTATATGTGTTCGATATCGTTCTTTGGTTCCTGTGTAGGCCTATTTGGTTGCAGTGATTTTATAAAGATGGTAGAATGATTTTGTTCAAATCTGAGATCTGTGCAACTATACGTAATACGGTTAATATTTCAGAATAAGTAAATACAACAATGCGAGTATTAAGCTCAGGAATAGTGTTCACTGTTTAATGCGCAAGCAAAGTAGTAAGAACAAAGTGCACTAAGTAAGCAGCACCTTGAGCGGGAATTCCGGGAAACCCTCCGTGTTCAAAAAGAGGAAACGCGCAATCATTGGATAACAGTCATAAGCACACGTCACACATAGCCAATCACAAGATCTGCACCCCCTCGACATTTTGAGCTCATGCGCGCGCAATGCCTTAAAAGCAGGCGTGTGACTTCAAGGCGCATTCTAGGCTAGCGCGAGAAGGACTGAGAACGAAGTAAACTACAGCAATGGCAAGAACCAAGCAGACTGCTCGTAAATCCACCGGTGGTAAAGCTCCGAGGAAGCAGCTTGCTACGAAAGCAGCGCGTAAGAGCGCGCCAGCCACTGGTGGGGTCAAGAAGCCGCATCGTTACAGGCCCGGGACCGTGGCTCTCAGAGAGATCCGCCGTTATCAGAAGTCCACCGAGTTGCTGATCCGCAAACTGCCTTTCCAGCGTCTGGTGAGAGAAATCGCTCAGGACTTCAAGACGGATCTGCGCTTCCAGAGTTCCGCTGTCATGGCCCTGCAGGAGGCCAGCGAGGCTTATTTGGTCGGTCTGTTTGAGGACACCAATCTGTGTGCCATCCACGCCAAGAGAGTCACCATCATGCCCAAGGACATTCAGCTGGCCCGCCGCATCCGCGGAGAGCGCGCTTAATGTGAAACCCGCGTCTGCTTCAACCCACAACGGCTCTTTTAAGAGCCACCCAAACTGCACTAAACAGAGTAACTTATTCAGTTTAACGCTTGTAACTTAACACAAACTTGCGTTACAATAACTCGATGTGTGTGTGTGTGTGTGTGTGTGTGTTTTCTTTTTTTTTTCTCTAAATAATGTATTGCTATTTACTATAAACCGTATGACTGAGTAATTCTAGAATTGGGGTACATTTTGAATCTCCCAGATAACCATGATGTTAAAAAAAAAAACAAAGTTTTGAACAATACCACAAATTATTTTACACTAAAAATAATTCTTTCTATATATTTAGGGACTTTTTTGTGTAAAAATATTAACTAAACGACTCCCACTCTGCCTATTATTAGTCTTTGCCTCCTGATTCATACATTCAACTTTAATGATCATGAAATAATGAAGTCTGTTTAAAAAAAAATGGCTTCCTCTTATAAGTAAACAATTGCATAGAAAATCAGTTTTCTGTATTATTTGTATTTGTAGATTTTGTGTCTGTCCCTACGATTTGGCCAATTCTACCTTTGTTATAAAACAACATAAACATCTCTAATAGAAAAAGCATGTGACTTGTACCAAGTGTCACTTCCTAACAGAAAACTCTAGAACAGGTAACGTAACAAATCAGAATTGGGCATCAAGACCTTAGTATAAACAAGGCCTTATTTTCAGAATTAACAATTTAACTTTTTTAATTTATTAATATGGGGCATATTGTTCCCGCCAGAAAATGGGTTTGGGCTTTGGAGAGACGTTCAGTGATTGGTTTGAATCTTTACGGACTCTAAACCAATGGGCGACGGGCACTCTCGTTTATAGACAGTTTGTGGAAGAGGTAACTGCACTCTTCTACAAACGTTGATTCAGGAGGTTGTAGGAACTACATTCAAAAATGAGCGGCAGAGGCAAAACCGGCGGTAAAACTAGAGCGAAAGCCAAGACTCGCTCATCCAGGGCTGGACTCCAGTTCCCCGTCGGCCGTGTTCACAGGCTTCTCCGCAAAGGTAACTACGCACAGCGCGTCGGTGCCGGTGCTCCTGTTTATCTGGCGGCTGTGCTCGAATATCTTACCGCTGAGATCCTGGAGTTGGCTGGAAACGCCGCTCGGGACAACAAGAAGACCCGTATCATTCCTCGTCACCTGCAGCTGGCAGTGCGCAATGACGAGGAGTTGAATAAACTTCTGGGCAGAGTGACCATCGCTCAGGGCGGCGTGCTGCCCAACATCCAGGCGGTGCTGCTGCCCAAGAAGACCGAAAAGGCCGCTAAATCCAAATAAACGTTTAATTACGATCAAAAGGCTCTTTTAAGAGCCACCCATTTTATCTCGCAGAGAGCACTTTTATCTGTGTTTTGTTTTCTTACAACACCCTCAGTTGGTTGATTTAAAAAAATAAAAACTATGTTGGCCTACGATTAGCTACAAATGAGTCATTCTCGAATTGAGGGTACATTTCGAGTCTCCCAGATAAACCTTTATTAAAAAAAAATAAAAATATATATATAATAATTGGAATATTATGACTCCCACTCGACCTATTATTGACTGTCTCTGCCTCCTGAGTCATACATTCAACTTGAATTATCATGAAACAATTAAGTCTAATTTTTAAATATTTTTTGTGAAAAAGCATGTGACTTGCACCAAGGGATATCACTTCCTCTGGTGGGAAATTTCGGAAAGCAGTGAGGTATGTTATTATTCTTCTCATTAATTTGTACAAAATGTTTAGGATACACCAATAGTAGATTAAGTATTTGTCAAACTCTATTATTGTGATATTGCAGTGAATCTCTCATTCACTTTTTTAAAAACGATAATATGGCGAAACACATCAAATTCTGTTTTTAGATATGCCATGTTGAATCTGGTTTGAGGTTAGCATTTTGAGCTAAAGCACAAAATGGTGGAAAATGTCAGCTCTGTTATCGTCAACCCAATTTGTCTATAACAGAGTGACAGATTTTTCTGTACATTGAACATTAATGTTTACTTTTAGTCTTAAAGGTCCCCTGACATGAAATTTTCACTTTCTGAGGTTTTTTAACATTAATATTAGTTCCCCTAGCCTGTATTTGGTCCCCTCGTGTCTAGGAATTTCAGTCGGTGTAAACCGAGTTTTGGCTATCTTTCTCTGCCTGTGAGAAAATGAGATCTCAGACGGGCTGATCTTGAATCTCCCCTATATGACGTCATATAGGGGAAAGTTACCTCCCCCTTCTTCTCTGCTTTGCCCGTCCAGAGAATTTGACCCGCCCATGAGAAAACGAGCTAGGAAGTACGAACGCGCGCGCGCGATTTTAGTTTATCCTCGAGAGATATCATGGCGTGTGACCGATCGAAGCACAAAAGTTGAATAGAGAGATATAATGGCTTGCAAACGAGCGAAGCATGGCAGTTGTTCAGTGTTCACAAAAGTATTTTTTAGTTCCTTCATCCGAGCCTCTGAAGAAACAATGGGTTCATTTTATTTTCTCTGGAAATGCGCCGACACAACTTCCCAAAGTTTTGGATGGTCCAAACATTTCACCGACGACTGTTTCCTCAACTTGGGCCAATACAGAGCTGGCCTCGATGAACGTCTGAAAATAAATCGATCGAGCTACCAAGCAACAATTCAAGTTCAAGTTCAGACAGGTAATCTTTCTCGTTATGAAATCAATGATGCACGCGACTGCACAACGAAGCTCTTACTGTATATACATCATCGTCTTTGCATTGGTGAAAGCATTAGAGAGAGTGCAGAAACTGCGTTGTCTCGCAATCAACACACTGTCATCTGTTTGCTCAATGCTCATCACAGCAACATTTTATGTGATGAGAATAGATCTAAATACTTAAAACATTTCTCACGATTCGTTCATCTCGATAGCTGTATTAGTAAAAACGTATAATAGCTGTAGTAAAAGTATTCGAGAGAGTTTCACATGTAATACGTAGGTATTTCATATGCACACATGTCAGCCAATCACAGCAGAGGCCGGTTACACACAGCAGACACGCCCCTCCAAACAGAGTGTTTGGCCTCAGGGCAAAAATCAGGCTAGGAAAAATGCCTTTTATTTCTAAACTATGACTATTTTTGATCTAAAAAACATTCTACCATTATGAGGGCAACCCAGGAAACATTATAAAATAATAAAATAACCCCATGTCAGGGGACCTTTAATAGTTTAAATCTTACAAGTTTAAGATCAGCAAATATTGAAAATGTTGAATTTAAAGTGCATTCTATGAAAATAAAGTTTAACAGGGAAAGAAAATCCTATTTTTTGTTTTCTTTCTCTACTTGAAATGTAGGCCTACCTGCAATTCTGGAAAGAGTCATGTACAATTACGAATAGGAAAATGGTGGTGTTTGCAATAATTGTCACTTATTGGGAGCAGTATGCTAGCTGGAGCCATTTATTTCCATTCTTTGTGCTAAGCTAGGCTAGCGGCTAGCTATTTTTTTTATGTTTTGATTTGACTATTTTTGATAAATACAGAGAATATTGAATATTTTTATAAAATATTATTTGTGTAGATCATACATTTTTAGTGTATAATTAGTATTAATTACATATTAATATATAGGATATATATCATTATTTGTTCTATCAATTGTTCTGTTGTAAAGTCTTCTCTTTGCTAGAGATCAAGTGAGTAACGGAGTTCCAGATGCCAAAGTTTAAAGTATTAGTTAAAGGATTAGTTCACTTTAAAAAAAAACTTTTGCTGATAATTTACTCACCCCCATGTCATCCAAGATGTCCATGTCTTTCTTTCTTCAGTAGAAAAGAAATTAAGGTTTTTGATGAAAAGATTCCAGGATTTTTCTCCATATAATGGACTTCATTGGGAACCAAACAGTTCAACTTCAAAATGAGAGTTTCAGTGCAGCTTACCAGACGATAAATGATACCAGACGATGAATAAGGGTCTTATCTAGCGAAACGATCGGTCATTTCAAAAACAAATAAAAAAGTTTAAGTTTTATAAGCACAAATGCTCGCCTTGTCTTTTCTCCAGTAATATATTTAATAGGCTACATAAAAATAATATATATATATATATATATTATAACTTTGTATATAACTTTACTTTTCCTGTAATCCATTGTCCACTTTTTCTATTTACAGTAAGACTGTACAAATTATAAATTAGCCTACTGTATTTCAACAGGTCTCAGTAAATAACAATAAAAAAACAGCAATGGCAATGGTGTAACTTTTTGTTTTTAATTGTTCAATTGAAATTCTTGAAATAACATTTTAATATTCTTGCAGATTGAACTTTCAGTTTTCATCACAAACTTTTTACCAAACCTGCAGAAACATTTATACATAAAAGTTTCATATTACAGCATTTTATTACAATTCAATTCAATAATTTATTGCCATGTCAACAAGTTGATAGGAATTTGTCTTGGTACAACTCTCAGACATAAACAACCTAAAAGACAGACATCAAAAATACACCAACAATGTACATCAACAGTCCCCAACAACAATAAGACAGACCAGAACCTGCAATCGTTCAAAGGATAATAGGATAATACCCCACGGCCCAGAAAGTGCACAGTGCCTGCTGTTAATAAGGTGCTGCTAGCAGTCAGTGCAAATTCAGATGTCTAATAGCCAGAGGGAAGGTGCTGTCTCTGAAGCGTGATGTAGAAGTCTTAATGCTCCTATATCTTCTTCCTGATGGGAGGAGATTAAAGAGATGGTGAGCAGGGTGAGAGTGGTCCGCTATGATGTTTTTAGCCTTTCTGATTATTCTAGTGAAGAAAGTGAAGGGAGGCTACAGCCTATGATTTTTGAAGCCCTGCGTACTACTCTCTCCATCTTAGTTTTGTCCTGAGCGGTTGAATGACCGAACCAGACAAGCATGGAGACGCTTTCAATAGTAGACCTATAAAAGTGGGTCATGACAACTCGGCTGACTCATGAACAATTCATGAACAAATGTAGTCATAAGAACAACTTACAAATTCAAAAAACTCTCCTGAGTATGTATTTGCTCTTAGTATAGTTTAAAGTGATAGTTCACCCAACAATTATAATTCTGTCATTGATTACTCACCCTCATGTCGTTCCAAACTTGCAAGACGTTCTTGCAACTTGCAAACTTTTGTTCATATTTGTAACACAAAGATATTTTTAATGAAGTCTGAGAGCTTTCTGTCCCTCCATTGATATCATATGCAACTATCGCTTTCAAGGCCCAGAGAGGTAGTAATATCATGTCAATATCATGTGATATCTTATGTTTCAGGAATTGATATTAAAGCAGCACTTCTCATATTGCCAGCCTTGTTCAGAGAGAAGCTTTGAACACATCATTGGGCTATGGGGAGGTGCGCATGTTTCATTGTCTATGACCTGAATGTCTATCATAAATGCATTTTATAATTCTTGAAATATATTTACTGCCCACATACAAAATCTTACTCCTTATGCATGTAGATTTTTTCTCTCCATTAGTTAACTCACATGATCATAAAATTGTATTGAGATCAAATCTGTTTTGTGCTTTTGTCTTTTAGAGTGAACCATCTTCATCATATCCAACTGTTCAAGTACAGGAAGCCACTGACTGTAAAAATGTGCTACAAGAAGAGTCACTCGTCAGAGTTGATGGGATAGAGATCTGGATGAAGGGGTTCCTGCTGCATTGTATGATATTTTGTCTCACTTGAAGAACACCCTGGTGTTTCTTCAGTGGTATGTTTTGAAACTTACTGTGGATGGTGACAAGCCTCTTCCCGGTTACCAGAGTAAAATCATAGGCAAAAATCTCTTGCCTGGTCTGTTGTCCTAAATGCTCTCGGAGAACAATCACTATTGTAAACAAAATCCAGCATTGGTCTCATTCAAGCACATGAGGCAAATTGTCATGTAGTCATGTAGATGTCATATTTACCAAAAGCATAAACAACAGACTACGACTGATGTTCCTCTGCCTCTGTTTGAGGACATTGACCCAAACATGAAGGAGCAGTTTCACCAATTTAGAGAGAACCTATTTGCCTTTGTTCTGAAACGCAGAGAAAAAAAATCACTTGCCTCAGTCAGTAAGTGTAGCAAGACATTTTGGATGTTAATTTCTTATTTAGTTTTCTCAAGGAAAATTGTGATGCCTTTGTTGCATATCATCTAAAAAAAAAAAAAAGGCTTTTGCAATGTCCTGACCTTCAGTCCCCATTTAAGTTTTTAATTTCTGCTCTATTAAAGAAGTACAGCCATGTCAAATTTGAAGACAAACAGCTTCAGCGAGTAACAGAAGTAGATTAATGATGTCAAATATTGTATTAAATATGTGTTTACTGTGGGTCACCTGCATGCATTGAGAAGAAGTTCCATGTTTTTGCAGATTAAGTTTAACTAACATGGACACAGACTGGTATGGCAAGCTGTTAAACCCTGAATCCTTTTGTTATTGTTATTCAAACTGTGTGAAAAATGAGAATAAATGTACTGTTCTCTCTAGAGGAGGATGATTACAGGCACTAGATACAATGTTAATGACAAATTATTTATCACCAGGTTTTCTTGCTGATGAACAACTGCCCCATGCTGTAAACCTCATTGTGCAGTACATGATATAGCCTGTTGAATTGAGTTTTCTGATTTGATTTGCAAGTATTCTACAGTATAGACAATTTATTCTGCCCTACAAAGCAAAAAGGCAGTAACTACGCAGAGTGCAGAACAGAGAAAAATGACTTTAAAGTTATCCTGTCATCCAGCCTAAGTAGTTGTAGGTAGATTATTGGACATGTGACTGTTTTGTTACTTTATATTAGCTTATTCTTTGTACATATAAATCCTCATATTTAATTTGATATTTTACCCCTATTTTGCAGTTACTGTATTATTGGTTTGTATTACTTACCAAAAACGTGGCACCATACCAAGGAAAAAGGCAGTAACTACAGATTCTCCAAAAACTATTTTGCCACAACTTGGGCTCTGGGTGTTGTTAGATAGGCTACACTGTATTTGAAATAATTGGAACCATTTGGACAACATTTTCAAAAAATTTGTGTAGCGAAAGGGGCGTGTTACGGATATGTGGTGTACATTTTTAGTAATCAAAAATCATGTCTAATTAATTGAAATCATGAAACTTTTATTATAAACTATTATTAAACTTATACAATAAAATACTATACAAAATTATTATATATTATTTATTATTTTAATAAAAAATATTGTTTATTTTAATCATATGAAATTAAACAAACATTTTTGGTCAAACAACATGCGCTGCACAATGAGCTTTACTGTTAAAATTTAAACATTAAAGAAAAATTGTGTTTATTCCTTTAAAAATTAAGTTTTAATCTTAATTTATTTGTATTAGTGTTAGTAGTATTATTACATTGAGACGTTTCTAAATTCTACTGTACAACAGTAATATATTTCTGTCAAGTTAAACCGAACTTTTATTTTGACGGGTTGCCGTGAAGACCTTTGAGTTTCTGTGTTTATGACATGACGATAGTTTTTCTCAAATTAAGCGGATAAATGCTCACAAAGTGACTTTAAGAGCGGATCTAGTTTGGTAGGGGAACAATTAGGGGAAACACTGTATCTCAAACAAAATTTGTGTGAAGTTAGAAGGGTGAAATCGCAAATGTTAAAACCGTCCCGTGAGGATGCCGCGAAATCAGCTGTGTGTTTACCATGGCAACAGTAACTACACTGCGCAGCAACACGGTTATTTTTTGTTAGGTAAAACATAACAAGAATACAGTAATGGATGTTACTGTACTCTTGCTTTGTTTCACTCGGGCTTTTTGCAGTTACTGTACAAACGACTATCATTTTTCTCCAAAACGACACACATTTGAGATAAGATGTTTTGTCACATAACAAAGGATGCCTTGAATGTCATGAAAATGATAATAACTCATTTTTGACCAAAAATGCAGTTACTGCCTTTTTGCTTTGTAGGGCAGTATTGTACTCCTGTTATCTTTTTTTAAGGCATTACAGGTTTAAATGACTGCTTTATACTTCTGATTATATTTGTTGAGTAATGTCTGATGAGTTTTTATGTGCGATGAACAAACAATTGTCTCGACTCTCACCTGCTGCTGTGAGATGATGTAACACATTCTAATTATCTTTGTAAAAGGTTTATAAATAAAATTGCATATCTGTAAAATCTTTATATCTGTAAGCCAGTTTCTTTAAGATATTTTTTTTTTTGCAAACCATAGGATCAAAACTGTTTTGTCATTGGGGTTACCTTGGTGATCCTTTAATAAGGTTGTACTTTCATTGCTGTATGCTTGTTCCTTGGGGTACAAAATTGCACCTTAAATGATACAATGTTATAAGGTACAAATTTGTACCTGATTAAAGGTACAAAAAGGTACCCCTCAGGGTACCACCTCAGTGATGGTCACTTGTACCCTAAAAGGTACAGTTTTATACTTTTTTTTCTGACAGTGACCTGTATTGAAAAGTACTACACAAATAAAGCTGTTATTATTATTATTATAAAAATGTCACATTCTTAATAGCCTATATATACACATCACCTAATACATTAACATTTTACATTTACATTTACCTGATGCTTTTATCCAAAGCGACTTACAATTGCTATATACACTCACCGGCCACTTTATTAGGTACCCCATGCTAGTAACGGGTTGGACCCCCTTTTGCCTTCAGAACTGCCTCAATTCTTCGTGGCATAGATTCAACAAGGTGCTGGAAGCATTCCTCAGGGAGTTTGGTCCATATTGACATGATGGCATCACACAGTTGCCGCAGATTTGTCGGCTGCACATCCATGATGCGAATCTCCCGTTCCACCACATGCCAAAGATGCTCTATTGGATTGAGATCTGGTGACTGTGGAGGCCATTTGAGTACAGCGAACTCATTGTCATGTTCAAGAAACCAGTCTGAGATGATTCCAGCTTTATGACATGGCGCATTATCCTGCTGAAAGTAGCCATCAGAAGTTGGGTACATTGTGGTCATAAAGGGATGGACATGGTCAGCAACAATACTCAGGTAGGCTGTGGCGTTGCAACGATGCTCAATTGGTACCAAGGGGCCCAAAGAGTGCCAAGAAAATATTCCCCACACCATGACACCACCACCACCAGCCTGAACCGTTGATACAAGGCAGGATGGATCCATGCTTTCATGTTGTAGACGCCAAATTCTGACCCTACCATCCGAATGTCGCAGCAGAAATCGAGACTCATCAGACCAGGCAACGTTTTTCCAATCTTCTATTGTCCAATTTCGATGAGCTTGTGCAAATTGTAGCCTCAGTTTCCTGTTCTTAGCTGAAAGGAGTGGCACCCGGTGTGGTCTTCTGCTGCTGTAGCCCATCTGCCTCAAAGTTCGACGTACTGTGCGTTCAGAGATGCTATTCTGCCCACCTTGGTTGTAACGGGTGGTTATTTGAGTCACTGTTGCCCTTCTATCAGCTCGAACCAGTCTGGCCATTCTCCTCTGACCTCTGGCATCAACAAGGCATTTCCGCCCACAGAACTGCCGCTCACTGGATGTTTTTTCTTTTTCGGACCATTCTCTGTAAACCCTAGAGATGGTTGTGCGTGAAAATCCCAGTAGATTAGCAGTTTCTGAAATACTCAGACCAGCCCTTCTGGCACCAACAATCATGCCACGTTCAAAGTCACTCAAATCACCTTTCTTCCCCATACTGATGCTCGGTTTGAACTGCAGGAGATTGTCTTGACCATGTCTACATGCCTAAATGCACTGAGTTGCCGCCATGTGATTGGCTGCTTAGAAATTAAGTGTTAACGAGCAGTTGGACAGGTGTACCTAATAAAGTGGCCGGTGAGTGTATGTCAGAGGTCACACGCCTCTGGAGCAACTAGGGGTTAAGTGTCTTGCTCAGGGACACATTGGTGTCTCACAGTGGATTCGTTCCTGGGTCTCTCAAAGGCATGTGTCTTATCCACTGCGCCATCACCACCCCATATGGGGTACATTAAGACTATTAAGAAAAGAAGACATTATTTTTTCAAAAGTGTTTTTATAGTTGAGGAAAAGACCAGGGAACAGAGAAAGTCAAGAGTGGTTTGATCAGAGAGCTGGAAGAGTTACTGCATCGTCATTCCATGAGGCAGACAGGAGGACAGAATTTTTCTTTGATTTAATCTTTGATTAAATGTTTAAGTAGCATTAACCTCCACATTTATTGTTGTTGATGATGATAGGCTGTTTGTTTTTGTGACACATAAGGAACACATAATTCCACTGAAATATTTGAGTTTGACATGGAAATTTTTGGTTTGTAAACTGGTGGTCATGTTCGTCTGCATTGAGCAGTTTAGAGCTGTGATATTTACATTTGACAACGATATAAACAATCAAGAAGTTTCTATATATATCGCTTTATGTGAGTGAACTGAACATACAGACTAAACTGGATACTTATAGTTGGAAGTTTGGGTTAATTTGGTATGTTGTGATATATGGAGGCTTTATGAATCTGTATAAGGTTTTGTAGAATTTGGCAATTTGGTGTGGTGACAAGCATAATCATTATTAAGATGTTTCAGTATGTGAGAAGTTAAGATTTTGTTTATATCATTCAGCCTTGAAGCAGACAATTAATTGAAAGTCATGCCATAGCATGCACACAAAATGAATATGCTTTGCATGCCTGGTAAAAAAATAATACTTTTATAAATAAAGAGTGTGTCAAAGCCTGCATGTAAAGTTCAAATAATAAATTTGCATTTCAGATGCATCTCTTTATACTTCTTCTTTTACAGTTTTCTTCAAACGCTTCCTAAAAGTTGTACTTGAGGCCACTCAGTGAAACCATTTACTCTTGTATATCTAATCTTCAGACCAAGTCTGCAAAAACACAGTTCTCTGTTAGACATCATTCAAAACTAACAGCTCTTGTTTAGTTTGGGAAACACTGCCATTCAAATGCCACAATCATTTATCAAAAACATACACCCAATGATCAAGTGTGAAAACATTTATAGCTGATTTATTCACTTAGAAATTGAAACTCATGTTTTCAGAAATAAATATATTTTTACCCTCTTGCATTTCTGTTTAGTTCAAATAGCCTACCTAATATGTTAACACACAAATCAAAACTCAATGTTTTCAGAAAAAAATGACCCACTTGTATATCTTTTTATAAATACCTAATTTCAAAACGCAATGTTTGAGGAACATGTCTTTTCTGTTTAAATGCAAAATGTATACTGACTATATCGAGTCACCTCTAGCGCTTTATACAATATAGATTGTTTCAAAGCGGCTTCACAATAATTAAACACATTAAAATTCTGCAGTAGAGCATCTCTAACATGCCAAACGTATCATTCAGCTCAAATCTTACTGGTAAGTGTAGATTCAGTTCAGATCAATAACTGTAAAAAGCATCAATTTCGCATACATACTGTAGCCTATACAGTGTATTGGTGCGCATGTGCGTGTGACAAACTCCTGTCTATTGAACAAGCAAAAGACAGAATATAGTGTATTTTACATTTTTCACATCAGTAGGCGTTTATATGGCTAATCATTTGATGGGTTGTGTGTAATTACTAAACAGAACAGTTTATTTATTTATTTAAGTAAAAATAGTTTTGAATGAGGTTTGCAACATTATGTAGCCTATTTGTGCGCGATTTAGGTTTATGTCGTCGAGTTGGGAAAAAAAAAAGAGCTTAGTTTAAGAAATCGTATAAACCATTAAAATTTAATACTGAACCGCCATTTCATGTAGGCTACTTTATAGAAATAAACGCTTGATTCATAACAATCTTGTTTTTATTCCTAACCACACCCAGCTGAAATAGGCCATACACAAAGAAAACAATAAATTAATCTTACAAACATTATAGCTCTTCAAACGAGAAGATGGGTGGCTCTTAAAAGAGCCTTTGGGTAACGGATTAGTAGGTGATGCTTTATTTGGAGCTGGTGTACTTGGTGACGGCCTTCGTGCCCTCAGACACGGCGTGTTTGGCCAGCTCACCGGGCAGCAGCAGTCGCACAGCGGTCTGGATCTCTCTCGACGTTATGGTAGAGCGCTTGTTGTAGTGAGCGAGACGAGACGACTCACCGGCGATGCGCTCGAAGATGTCGTTGACGAATGAGTTCATGATACCCATCGCTTTGGAGGAGATGCCGGTGTCAGGATGAACCTGCTTCAGGACTTTGTAAACATAGATGGCGTAGCTCTCCTTCCTGGTCTTTCTGCGCTTCTTTCCTCCCTTTCCGGCGGTCTTGGTGACTGCCTTTTTGGATCCCTTCTTAGGCGCGGATTTGGCTGGCTCAGGCATGATACTGTGTTCGCTAAGCTGACGATTCAGTGCGATACTGCGAGTTAAAGTGCGCGATACAGGGGGTTTTATTCACTACCCTATGCAAATTTTCAAAGAGAAAGTGGAAGCTTCTGATTGTCTGTTTTCATGGGCCAAACCCATAAAATCGTATTTCATTGGACAACTCCAAGCATCAATAGCGGAATGAGGGCCAATCACATGCAGTTAGATGACAGACAGCCCCGCCTACCACCCCATGTTTGAACGACATCCTCCTGATTCAGTTTCCTTTGTTTCATTTCCCGCTCTTATTATTGTAGTTTGATAAAAAAACGAGCAGTTCTAAACCCAGTTTTAAACCCTTTATAGACCCATTGAGAGACAAATTTGGAAGGAAATAGACCAATAACGGTTAGACACCATTTAAAATTGCTGTAAACTGTTTAAACTATACAGGATAGTAAATAAATGCCCATTTGAGTAAAATATCTTTTTTTTTTTTCTGCATTTTCATTTCTGCTAAACATAGTAGCCTACCACTGATCTATTTTTTTCCTTCTTCACATAACCCACATTAAGTGCACATCATTTTAGTCCAGATCAGTAGCTATTTTAAGAAACATTTATATTTAGATATAAATTAGATAATTAGATCATCTCATTTAACCAACTCAAACCAGAATCTACATTCAAACCATATGGGAAACGTGTTTAATGTGAGTTTTATCATAGGCCTACATGTATGACGATGATATAGGCTAGCCTAATAAATATTAATGGGAATAGCCTACTTCAGAGATATTTTACTCGTAAAAAAATCTAGTGGTGCCCATAATTGTGGCCAACGTGTTATGGAGAAAAACATTTAGGCTACATAATCCCCAATTCAATTATTTTACTTCAATGAAAGGTTCGATTTTTGCAAATTTTTTGAATGAAAGATCAATAAACAATGCAGATTTATGTAGAGATTTATTTACAGATTATTGCAAAAATTATGGGCACCCCTATAATTTTTTATGAGTAAAATATCTTTTTATATTTAAGTAGGCCTATATTCCCATTAATATTTACCTCTTTTTTTTTTTAAGCACACCTGGACTAGGAATATCAAATTGTCCATGACTTTCACAGGAGTTTAAATATGAAGAAACACAACGGCCATTCTCTTAATCACAATTGTAAAACCAACGAATATAATGCTGATATGCATCAAAAGATTCGTTGAGCATCACAAAATAGAAAGTGGCTGTAAGAAATTAGCAGACAATAGCTTGGGGTCAGAACAGAAGCAAAAAAAACACACAAAAAAAACAACAACCCCTACATCACATGTTGTTTGTGGAGGGTTTCAAGAAAAATCCTCCTCGCTCCTCCAAAAACAAACTCCAGCATATGTCAGACACGACTGTAACTTCAAACGGCACAGGGTTCTGTGGTCAGATGAAACTAAAAAAAGAGCTTTTTGACAGCAAACACGCTATGGGTTTGGTCCTGACCTGATGAGTGAACTGAAGAGAAGCACCAACATGGATCTGGGAATCTGAAGAGATTCTGTAAGGAATGGTCTCTGATCTCTTGTCAGGTGTTCTCCAAACTCATCAGGCATTAGGAGAAAACTCTGAGCTGTTATCTTGACAAAAGGAGATTGCAAAAGGTATTTAATAAAAGGGTACAATGTGGGCCACCGTGTTTTGGAGAAAAACATTTAGGCCTATTTCATAATGTTTCAATTTTCAATTTTGTGCAATTTTTTTAAATGAAAGGTCGTAAGGATAAACAATGCAGATTTATTTTTTACAGCCATTTTTTTATATCATATTTACCTGGGGTGTCACTGACCACAACTGTGTGTGTGTGTGTGTATCTGAAATCCATGTCTTTGTGGGGACATTTTTTGGTCCCCATGAGGAAAACGGCGTATAAATCATAAGTGATGTTTTTTGAAAATGCAGAAAGTTTTGTGTGATGGGTAGGTTTAGGGGTAGCCTTTGTGTAAGGGAATAGAATATACATATTTGTACTGTATAAAAATCATTTTGCCTATGGAGAGTCCCCACAAAGATAGCGGTCTAGTGTGTACGTGTGAGTGGTGAGTGTGTGCGCGTGCGTGCGTACCCTCTCTGATTGGACTACCGGTATGATTTTTTGTTGACGTCATTGGTATGCGACGGCGCTCCATCAGCAATGGGAAGATGCAGGAGGGAAAGAAAAGAGAAAAAGAAAAGAAACGGGGACATTCTGATCGAGAGCACAACGAAGGAGAGCTGAAGAGGAGGAGTATTGAATACAGCACGGTGGTGAGAAAGAGAGACTGGTTACGGTTAAATAGGCTACTTGGCGTTACGGGTAAAGTTTTCTTCATGTAACGTTAGCTAACACATAGGGCCAGATTTAATAAACGGGGCAAGTTAGCGTAAGAGAAATTATCTACTGACGCGCAAATTGAAGAGCACAGATGGAGCCGGATAATAATAACCAACACAGTCTGTCAAGAGCAGCGCAAATCACCGCCTGGTTTAAGACCTTTTGGGGGGCGTTAAATAATGGAGCAAATACCAGTAAATTGACTTGCGTAAAACTTAGTAAATCACCTTGCGTGATTCTTTTAAATACTCTCCCTTACATGTTGTGTCTGAAATGTAAACTCATGTCATGAGTCCTACAAATGCATAATGCATTAAGGTCAGCCGCAAAATAACCCTGTCCACGCCTTTTCGTCACTGCGTGTCACGCGTGTCTTTACTAATGAAATGTTGTGAAATGACTAGAGGTCAATTGTATGTTTTTTATTTTTTTTATTTTAAACCCACGTCATTCTTAGTCTAAAAGTAAAACATCTCACACAAATTCTTTCTTTCTTTCATTTTTTAATGTAAATTCACATGACATGAAAGTCATATTATATTTAATGGCCACTGTTACTTTCTTTAATTTGTTTCTTATAAAGTATTAATTTTGTTCTGTTTAATCAACTTATGTTAAATATGAAAGGAGCCCAGAAAGGAGAAGGAGGAGCCTGAGGTTCCTCGTGAGCCTAGTGATCTGGAGGAGGGCGGACTGGACCTGAATAAGGCATTCAAACCCATCAGTGCCTACTTTCAGGACCGCAAGGAGATGCTGGAACAGTGTTTTCATGTGCTGGGAGAAAATAAACTCAAAAAGATGCTCCCGGATGAACTTAAGGTATTTATTTTGGTGACATTCATAATGCATCATTACATCTCTGATCAGATGAGCCTGTATGTGTTTGTTTTGGTTGAGTTGGCAAAGAATATAGTGTTATAAACCAGGTGTGTCAGAATGTGTCGATACAAAGACCATAGACAATATTATGAGACTGATATCAGCCCAATTTGTAATAAAAGTGGAACATGTATGATACAGGTGTCGTATCATTTAATCCGTCACAATTTTATATGGCCACATCAGATGTGAGTATGGGTAATGGCGTAGTTTGGAACCAGATAATTTTTTTAAAAGCTGGCCATTCGCTCTGCTTAGTACTATTCTTTTGACAGCTCAAATAACTGAAATTGCTTGTCTCACTGTCTGGAAGAGTCAAATTTGAATTAGTTAATTAACCAAAGACAACACTGGTCATAATAACAAAACCATTGTCAGGTAGACAACATCAGTTTTTAGAGTTATGTTTTTAAGATGGCATTTACAATTAAACATATAAGTTTGCTTTGGAAAATGAGTGGGTGAACGTAAAACATAAAAATAATTAAATAGTATAGGCTGTTATAATAAACACTTTGTTGTTTCCTGCAGGACTGTTCTTTTAATGAGATTAAGAAACTGTGCTGGGATCAGCTGCAGGAACTCTCTGAGATTCATCTGCTGGAGATTTTGGAGGGTAAATATCGGATTCATCTTCACGCTGTGTGAATTTTGATCTGTGTCTGAACACACAAATCAAACATTGATCATTTTCTTGTCATGTTTGTTGTGTTTTAACCGAGGGGCAACCTCCCTGTCTCTCTCTTGAAACCAACATGGAAGTAACTTAAACCTTAAAGGACAACTCCAGCGCAAAATGAACCTTTGGTCTAATTACACATTGGTACATAGTCAACCGTTCTCTGAGATTTGTTTTCATGATTATCGAATGTAAAGAGTTTCATCTCTAAAAACGGTTTAGCTTATAACGCTAGTATATTAGGCATATAGAGTAATGAAAATAAAAATCGTTAGTTAATACCACTAACAAGGCTCAAAATAGCCCAACACTAACACGGTAGCATAATGAGGGTCCCTGCCTGCAAACTGAAGCATTGAGAACGTTGTAAGTGTACAGACAGTTTCATAAGAAGATATTTTATAAAGACAGTCCACTTCGCTTACACAGACCGGAGCCGTCTGTGGAAAACAGTCTCGAATTATGAACGCCGAGCCAAGTGCGCTGAACTGTCTTGGAATCTCATATGGTCAGTTGTTTCCGGAAGAAAGCACTGAGCGCATAAGAGAAGCACTGAAGGCAAAAGAGAAGAAAAAAAAAAAGACTTAGTTCGGCGGATTATTCAACCGACGATCCGATTAGGATTCGACTAGTCGAGACTGTTTTCCAAAGATGGCTCCTGTCTGTGTAAGCGAAGTGGACTGTCTTTATAAAATATCTTCTTATTAAACTGTCTGTACACTTACAACGTTCTCAATGCGTCAGTTTGCAGGTAGGGATCATCATGTGGTTTACTTGATTCCATATTAGTAACAACCTTCAGTGAGTTCCACAGTTTTTTTGTGTTCAATGTGGTGAATTGATGCTCAATAATGTCTTTGTTGTTTCTTTCTTACCTTAGCTGATGATTAAGTTATTTTTGTATGATTTTCAGCCCAGCATAATCTTTATCTGAACGCTGCCTTTTTTCCTGTTGATACAGTCCTTAAGATCTTTAGGTTTATTGTGACTTATTGTTCAGATATATGATAACATTCTCTTTGGTGAGTACATTATCCACACATAAATAGGCTATATAACCTGTTATTTTCTCTGTAGTCAGATCAGATGTAGTGATGTCCATATTATTAAAAAATGTTTTTTTTTTAAACTCCAGGTTTTCTTTGCTTGTTTATCAGGCTGCACAATTTGGCCAAAAATTTTGATTTTATATATCACAAAAGTTTATGTAAGTCTATACAATGTCCTCAATAATATAGTGAAACAAACGTGTGTGTTTGTAGGACGTATTTTAAAACCACATTAAAATATCCGACAGGAACGAAGACCCTTAAGTTCTGTATGTTTTTGCTTGAAAGTTTAATCAAAACGGCTTTCAATGTTGCATTGAAGTGGCAGAATTCAAATAAAAACATGTCTCCAAAACAAATATTTAATGACAAACATGCTGAAGATTAACAGACAGACTGTCACTTCACTATAAGCTTATTATATATTTGTTCATATATGTTTTTAATAGTTTTGAAAACATTATTTGTATGTATAACTAGTGAATATACATCAGTATTTTTAAGTTGTAGTGTACCATCTCTTGATTCGATTGTCATTCTCAATGCTGCTTGTAATTTCTGTCTGAGACTAACTGATCACTGATATTTATGCACCATAAGTCTATATTTTTCTTGTGATGAAGGCTTTATTATTATTTTTTGTTTGCAAAGGTAAAGAGTTATCAGTCACTACATCACCTGAAGGGCATAACTTAACAGACAGTCAGTAAGTCTGAACTCTTAGAATTATTTATTAAACTAAAATTTAAACTTTTTATTGAACTTTTGATCATGTGTTCATTAATATTTACAGGCAGGACAGTAATGTGGACTCCACTTCCTCTCTGAGAGAAAATCCTGAAACAGAAGAAAAACAAGGTAAATTATTTTTTATAGATTGGGGGGGCACTTTGTATTATTTTAACCTTGATATCGCAATGTGTTCATCTGCAATGGCAGTGCTGGGTTGGTCCCCGCTATGATAACCGTAACTTTCTCAAATGTTTACAGAACAAGCGGGAACCCAGTGTGCCTGTATCTTTCTCTATTGCTGTTCGATTATGTGATAGAAAGTCTAAGGCCTTCAAAAGCCGTACAGCAAACCCATCAAATCTGGTGCCTATTACACGCCAAACTAAGGCTATGTTTACACAGAAACGATCTGAAGAGAAAACGCAAAAGTGGCGTTGCATATGGTGGCGCAAAAGTGTGTGAAATTCGATGTATGCACTCCAGGCGGCTAGGTGGCAATGTGAAGCACTGCCACACAACACCTATATCTGAGAATATTTTGTATAACTGCTGAAAAGACTCTAGTACGTTTATCAGAGCTTCTAGGGCAACTTGGAGGTCCGACATATGGAAATAATCTGACATGTTGGTTGTTATTTTCCTGTACTGGCGCATGCCTGTGACGTAAACGTGTACGCGACGAGAGCCACCGTGAGCAGATTTGCGTTTTTACTGTTTAGACGGGAACGCGACGGTGGAGCGTTTTTAAGATTTCCACTCTGGAGGGTGGTTTCACTTTTTTGCGTTTTTAAGCCCCAAAAACGCTGTCACCGTGTAAACGAACGGCACATCTGATAAAATATTTTTACGTTTTCACCCGCAAGCGTTCTCATGTAAACAGGGCCTAAGATTGCTGTGGGGACAAAAAGTAAGACTCATAAGTTAGCACTTTTAAAAATAAATCACTTCTAGTCAACAACTTAATAACCACATACAACCTGGATTTTATGTTTCTAAATGAAACTTTGCTAGAAGACAGCTGCAGTGCAACAGTCCTCAATGAAACAGCCCCTCCTAACTTTACTTTCATGAGTGTCTGCAGAGCTTTTAGGAGAGGTAGGGGTGTAGCTGCTCTTTTTAAAGATGTCTATCAATGTAATAGTGGTGCAACGGATCATCATTGATCCGTGATCCGTTCGGATCAATATCTTCGGTTCGGCACACACGTGATCCGCGGATCGATTTATAAAAAAAAAAAAAGTTGTGCGCATGTTCAGTCCACACACAGCGTGGTCATGACGAGCGGAGGAACGGAGGAGCTTGAACGCCCCGCGTCATTTAAATCCCCTGTATGGGAGCGGCTTCCCTGTCAAATATAATGAAGAAGGAAAGAGGTTAGTGGATAAAACTGTGACGGTGTGTAGGCACTGCGGCACAAGAAAGCCATATGACAGTGGAAACATATCGAGCATGGCCACGCATTTGAAGCGACATCACCCCGGTGTTTAGTAGCTGCGTTTACGTGGTTCAATCGGAATTATATCAATCTGATTGATGAATGAATCCGAACACGGTGTTTACATGAACGATAAAGTAATCGGGTATTCTTCTCCTCTATTGGTTCTTTATATGTTTTAAACAGTAGACTTAATATGTCTCTGGTCATGATTTGGAGACGATGAGCATGAACCGTTGTGCCGCTGCTGCTTATATTGATCACGCAGTAAACCCGCGCCCAAAACCATTTGTGTGTGGATGAGAATCTGAAACAAGGACTGGTGGGACATTGTCCTGCTTCACTTCACGGACGCTGAGTGAAATGAGAATTTTTTTAATAACGGAACACTCATATGACACTTTATTCAGCAGGAAGAACAGTTCGTTCCGTGCGTCACAGGTCATTACGCTATTTCAACGTCATTGCACATACGCAGTCCTTTTAGTTTAAGGGTTTAGGCATGTTCTCTCGGTCGGATTACAAAAGGAGAAAACCACCCCTTTCAATCCGATCGAAATTCCAATCGGACCGAGCTCAATCAGATCGATTAAGGTGTTTACATTAAGTTTTTCCGTTTGAGCCGTCAATCCGATTGGGTCCATGTAAACGCAGCTAATGACAGGAGTGAAAACGAAGGCTGCTCAACAACTGCTTATCACCGCGGCATTTAAGCAGCCCCTTGTTGCATAATCAGACCGGGCTAAAGCCATCACAAACACTACCGGTGTGTTTATTATAGCCTAAGTTGTTTTTCATTAATTATGTTAAAAAGAAGATAGCATGCCTTGTTCACTTTAAGTTGATTTTATATATTTTAATTTAAAAGTGTTAATAAACAAAAAGACAAAACTTATGTTTATTTGTCTTGTCTTTTTTTATTTATTTTTTGCTGATCCGAAAAATTATCCGATCCGTGACTCTGATCCGAGAAACGATCCGAACCGTGACTTTTTTGATCCGTTGCACCCCTACAATGTAAGCAAATTTCATTTGGTAATTACCTGTCTTTCGAATATCTGGGTATTGTGTTAAAAGGTGCTCCACGCATTTTACTTATCATTGTTTACAGGCCTCCAAAATACTCTTCAGCCTTTGCTGAGGACTTTACAGAACTGCTATCAACAATTTCCTTAGAGTTTGACTGGTTTGCTATTGCTGGAGATTTTAACATTCACATAGATAATGCAGAAACCAATATGGCAAAATAAATCAAAACTGTTTTCAAAACATTTGATCTGACTCAGCATGTACATGGACCGAGACACAATCGTGGACACCCTCTAGATTTACTTATCAGTAAGGGTCTAAAAATTTCATCGATTGTTATTAAGGATGTAGCACTGTCTGATAATTTCTGTATTTTCTTTGATATATTGATCTCTCCTGCCATTGAAGCTAGATCTGTGTCTGTCAAGAAGAGATGCTTAAATGAGAACACTAGTGTGCTATTTATGAAGGCTATATCTTTAACACCAAGTATATCTGTTGATTTTCTCCTCGATTCTTTTAACTCAAAAGTTAAAGGTGTAATTGATGATATTGCTCCTGTGAAAGTCAGGAAGAGTGGTAGACAAAAAGCACCTTGGAGAAACTCAGCAGAAGTGCAAAATATGAAAAGAAAATGCAGAAAAACAGAACGCATGTGGCGGAAGACAAAACTTGTAGTCCATAATAACATCTACAAAGACACCATCCATGCTTTCAACATGGAACTAGGCAAAGCTAGACAGACTTCCTTCTCGCTTTTTGCTACTGTAGAGAGACTGACAAACCCCCCATGCCAGATTCCCAGTGAAATGCTCTCAGACAGCAATTGCAGGGAGTTTGCTTGCCTTCTCTGAGAAAATCAATAATATAGAAAGGTGATCAGCACATCAGAGTGGAGTCAGACAGATCAAACCACAACCTGAGAAAGTAGTTACTATGTCTGATTTCAAAGAAATTGATGGGAAAATTTTGGAAGAAACCGTACATCAACCTGTACCCTTGACGTACTTCCCACGTCTTCAAAAGTGTGTTAAACAGCTCTCCTAGATCTCCTAGAAGTGGTACATGCCTCACTTCTCTCTGGGAGTTTTCCAAACTCTCTGAAAACTGCAGTTGTCAAGCCCCTCCTGAAAAAGAGCAATCTGGATAAGACTATATTAAGCAACTATAGACCAATCTCAAATCTTCCTTTCATAGGCAAGATCATTGAAAAAGTTGTCTTCAATCAGCTGAACAAATTCTTAAGCTCGAATGGATACTTTGACAATTTTTAATCTGGTTTCCGACCGCATCACAGCACAGAGACAGCGCTCATAAAAATAATAAACGATATTCGCTTAAATACTGATAAAGGCAAATTATCAGGGCTGGTACTACTCGACCTAAGTGCTGCATTTGACACTGTCGATCACAACATACTTCTTGACAGGCTGGAAAACTGGGTGGGGCTTTCTGGGATAGTCCTAAAATGGTTCAGGTCATACTTAGAAGGGAGAGGTTACTATGTGAGTATAGGAGACCACAAGTCTGAGTGGACATCCATGACATGCGGAGTCCCTCAAGGCTCAATTCTTGCGCCACTCCTATTCAACCTGTATATGCTCCCAATGAGCCAAATAATGAGAAAGATCCAAATCTCTTACCACAGCTATGCAGACAACACACATATCTACTTAGCCCTATTGCCTAATGATTACAGCCCCATTGACTCCCTGTGCCAATGCATTGATGAAGTAAAAAAATGTTCTTCAGTTAAACAAAGACAAAACTGAAGTCATTGCGTTTGGAAACAAATATGAAGTTCTCAAGGTGAATGCATACCTTAACTCTAGGGGTCTAACAACTAAAAATCAAGTCAGTCATCTTGGTGTGTCTCTAGAATCAGACCTTAGCTTCAGTAGTCATGTCAAAGCAATAACTAAATCAGCATATTATCATCTGAAAATATTTCAAGAATTAGATGCTTTGTTTCCAGTCAAGACTTAGAGAAACTTGTGCATGCTTTCATAACCAGCAGGGTGGATTATTGAAATGGACTCATCACTGGCCTTTCTAAAAAGACCATAGGACAGTTGCAGCTCATACAGAACGCTGCCGCTAGGATCCTGAGCAGAACCCGAAAATCTAGAAATACCAAGGGTTCACTCAAATCAAGGAGAGTCCACTTTTAGCTACTATGCCAGCCGCAGCTGAAACCACAGCTTCCAGAAGAGATCAGATGTGCTCCTACAGTGTAGTCACATTTAAATCCAGACTCAAAACACATCTGTTTAGCTATGCATTTACTGAATGAGCACTGTGCCACTGTTCGTCCGACTGTTTGTACTGAATTTTTAATTCTAAACTCTTTTAATTATCCTTATTTCTTTTGATTATTTTAATTTCTTCTATGTAAAGCACTTTGAATTGCCATTGTGTATGAAATGTGCTATATAAATAAACTTGCCTTGCCTTGCCTAACTGATTACATGTAATTTGCATTACGTGGTCAGATTCCAAAAAAATACAGTAAGTACTTGTAATTAGATTATATTACGTTTTAAGATAATCGTAATCAGACCCAGATTTGTTTTTATTGTTTACATGTTATTCTCACAATGGCGATAAATTAACAATTAATTGATTCTACCTACCTACTACTTTTTTATAGTTTACATTTTCTTTTAAGAAAGCTTACTACATATTAACGTTCACTTATGTTCATTTTTCCAGCCACTAGTCATGTGCCTATCACTGAAAACTGAGACCAATACAGCATATGATCACTGGATTTACAGAATAATTTCACTTTTAAGAAATGTTTTCTCAATATTGCATATCTAATTAATTCCTGATGAACATTAACTACTATTTTAAATATGACGCACTGTGAATATACACTCACCGGCCACTTTATTAGGTACCCCATGCTAGTAACGGGTTGGACCCCCTTTTGCCTTCAGAACTGCCTCAATTCTTCGTGGCATAGATTCAACAAGGTGCTGGAAGCATTCCTCAGGGAGTTTGGTCCATATTGACATGATGGCATCACACAGTTGCCGCAGATTTGTCGGCTGCACATCCATGATGCGAATCTCCCGTTCCACCACATCCCAAAAATGCTCTATTGCAGGGGTCGGCAACAGGCGGCCCGCGGGCCAAAAGCAATATTTTCTGGCCCGCCGGATTATTTTGGAAGTCCGTTTTTTATTTATTTATTTTTTTATCAGCCTATTTTTATTTTACAATAACGGTTTACAAATAGGCCCCGTGTATCATTCGTTCAATCGTTTTGGTACTTGATCTGTTTAAAATGATTTCATTGATATGCCTACTAAGGTGTTCAATTAAAAATAAAAATAAAAATTTGTCTAATTCTGTAGGCTAGGCTAATTATTTTTTTCTTTTTTTAATCTGAGCACACAATCAGAAAATCCGTCCTTATTCGTTTTTTCATTTTATAGTTCAGGAAATATATAATGGAAAAACAAGTCGTTTTTATTTTTTTTATTTTTGGTTTTAATTTGAAACAATTATTGAACGAATGATACACGGACCAATCATATTCCACGATTATATGCCTACTGCGGGCGCAAACAGACAAAGAAACAACAGAACAACCATTTTAGTAGCAATTTTTAATGTCGTCTTTCGTCTTTTAAATCTGAAATATAGACAATGTTGCTTGACAAAAGATTGGATAGCCCACATTGTGTGTTTTAGCAAGACGGGATGTGTTGTAAGATGCCGCAATATTTCGGGAGACGTGTGTCAGACATGATTTTGACCTCTTCATTAAGTTTTGTTTTGTAGAAAGCCTTTCTAAAATGTGAATTTCGTTTTGTATCAATTGTATCTTAATTTTAATCACGGTTTCAATAACCAATTCCCTGGATTTAATGAATAAGAAGAAAATATAGCAGATAAAATAACAGGACATGGAGGCGCGCCGGCGCGATTGCTCGTGAACTGGAGCTCGTCTCATAAATGAACCGAAACTCAGCGTTTAAGCTCCCTCACAGACACGAGAAATAGGCCTATATAGAAAGCTTGTTTATTAATAAACAATAAAAATGTCTCCTACATTTGTAGCATTCATAATCATACTTTTGCCGGTTCCGTGTGACAGCTTTTGCGTTATTGGCAGCGTCACCCTCTTGTTACATGAACGCGTCACCACCGAATCAACACCGCAAATGGGGATTTTTTAGACAATAATCACACAACCTATTAGAAAATCTATAATTAAATAAACTAATCGAATATTCGTCAGTATATGTAATATTCGTCCGGACACCGCCACACATTGGCCTATGCCTATGTGGCTTTTTGTTAATGACTGTTTTACTACAGGATTTAACACAGAGTACTAACAGCTCAGTACCAGTTACAAAATACACTGTACCAGTCTGTCACAGCAGGCAATTCGCATTTTGCATCAATTAATTTCTTAAATTATCCGGTGACTATGCTCTGGCCCGCCATCTAGTGGGAATTTTTTTTTTGGCCCGATGCCAAACTTACTTGCCGACCCCTGCTCTATTGGATTGAGATCTGGTGACTGTGGAGGCCATTTGAGTACAGTGAACTCATTGTCATGTTCAAGAAACCAGTCTGAGATGATTCCAGCTTTATGACATGGCGCATTATCCTGCTGAAAGTAGCCATCAGAAGTTGGGTACATTGTGGTCATAAAGGGATGGACATGGTCAGCAACAATACTCAGGTAGGCTGTGGCGTTGCAACGATGCTCAATTGGTACCATGGGGCCCAAAGAGTGCCAAGAAAATATTCCCCACACCATGACACCACCACCACCAGCCTGAACCGTTGATACAAGGCAGGATGGATCCATGCTTTCATGTTGTAGACGCCAAATTCTGACCCTACCATCCGAATGTCGCAGCAGAAATCGAGACTCATCAGACCAGGCAACGTTTTTCCAATCTTCTGTTGTCCAATCTCGATGAGCTTGTGCAAATTGTAGCCTCAGTTTCCTGTTCTTAGCTGAAAGGAGTGGCACCCGGTGTGGTCTTCTGCTGCTGTAGCCCATCTGCCTCAAAGTTCGACGTACTGTGCGTTCAGAGATGCTCTTCTGCCCACCTTGGTTGTAACGGGTGGTTATTTGAGTCACTGTTGCCCTTCTATCAGCTCGAACCAGTCTGGCCATTCTCCTCTGACCTCTGGCATCAACAAGGCATTTCCGCCCACAGAACTGCCGCTCACTGGATGTTTTTTCTTTTTCGGACCATTCTCTGTAAACCCTAGAGATGGTTGTGCGTGAAAATCCCAGTAGATTAGCAGTTTCTGAAATACTCAGACCAACCCTTCTGGCACCAACAATCATGCCACGTTCAAAGTCACTCAAATCACCTTTCTTCCCCATACTGATGCTCGGTTTGAACTGCAGGAGATTGTCTTGACCATGTCTACATGCCTAAATGCACTGAGTTGCCGCCATGTGATTGGCTGCTTAGAAATTAAGTGTTAAGGAGCAGTTGGACAGGTGTACCTAATAAAGTGGCTGGTGAGTGTATTATCAGTCATTTAACCATGTATTACTATTGTTGGAAGGCTTTTGTCTTTCAAACTTATTAAAATGTTCAAATCTCCGTCATTTCATATACATGCAATGCAGGGATTCCCCAAATTTTTTTGTCAGCTGAACCTCTTCGACCTGATATATTTACTTGAAATACCCTTTGAGATTTTTTGTTAATAAGTTAAGTCAGTAATAATAAATAATAAAATTAAGTTCACGGTTCTCCAATGTTGGCAAATGGTCACATGACATGCAGGTAAACAAATAAAAAGTTTTATTTTGATTGTTTTATTTTAAAGTTATTATTATTATTTTTGTTAAAGTTTTTGATTTATTTAATAGCTTTTCATTAAACTCACAAACCGCATTTGCAGCTGCACAGCTAGCACATTGAGCGTCTGGCTCACTCATTGGCTGTGCTGCGGCAACTGCACATCCAACAGGGTTTCCGCGGAGTCATAAAACGTCTTAAATTTGATAATTCGAATTTTAGGCCATAAAAACGTCCGGATTTTCCATACAAGGTCATAAATTACATTTAGCAACGTCTTAAATTGACATGCTCGTTCATTCATGGTTCTACCATCGCCTTTTCCCCACGAAAATGCACTGTGGCGGGCGGTATGGGGGTAGGATTGTTGCTTTATTCCAAATAAATAGATTATGATCCACAAATATGATCTGAGGATATGAACAATAGTTTTTTTTTTAAACGAGTCTACAATGTTTGAAGTCCAAAGGCTTCATGAACTATATATTTTAATTTGGTAGTGCCCTTTCTTGGATTTGTGTGCCAAATGGGAGACCCTAGTTAACAGGTTAAGGTATTAGTTGTGTTTTTTTATTCTCTTGAACTTGACTGTATTTTCTCTCTCCTGATTATTTCTTTGGCTTCATTGACAATGCCTGTCTCACTTGCTGTAATTGTTGTATTCACGGAAAAATAATTCACGGTAAAGATACATCACAATAGAAAGCTTTCAGTGATAGGCACATTACTAGTGTCTGGTCTGGGTTTGCAATTCCACAAACCTGGAAGACCTGAATGTATATAAGCTGTAGGGTTTAATTGAAAGGAAATTTCTAAATATAACAAAGTAGACTCCCATTGTGAGAACAACATAATCACGTAATCAATAGAAAAGTAACTGTAGTCTGATTTTGTGTATTTTAAAATGTAATATAATCTAATAACAAGTACTTAATTTTTGGAATGTGATTATGTAATCCAGATTAATTGTAATCAGTGACTACCCAGCACTGTCTACCCTACAGTGCATAATGATCACATCACAGCATGTGCAATGCCCTGTATAGTGATCGCAGGTGATGCGTGATCTGTACGGACCAGGCACCATGATTCGAAACGCATGTGATTCTCGGATTAATTGTAAAGTTTAACCATCATAGAGTGAAAGTTTATCATTAGCACATGTTTTAGGGGCTGTCAGTTTAAAACATTCAAGTAATTTTAAAATATTTGAGCGCACAAAGACGTGAAAGAGAACTGTTTTCTCTGCACACACACGCAAACACAGAATTCCAGTCTCTTTCTCATCTATTTGTGCTTGAACGGACAAATACATGCAAAATTAAATCAAAATGTCTGTCTCTGACTATCCTCATAAACTCAGTCGCCTATGGCTTACATAAGCAATTGAGTAAGAAAATGGATGCATATAATTATATTAGATCAGTGCATTAGCTCTCAAAGTGACAAAATCACCTTTTTAGATTTAACAAAGATGAATTATATTTAATTTATACACTGAAGACTATAACAGTATTCAGGGACAGAAATATAATAATCAAATTGAAAATAACACTGCAGACTTGATCTGGTGAAATTCATCGGGTGAAATTGTTGTGTGTGTGTGTGTGTATATATATATATATATATATATATATATATGTATAGCAGAAAAACAAAATATCGCAATGTAAATTTCCAATATCGTGCAGCCCTGTTTTAGATTTTAGACTATTATTTCTGAACGTTTTAATGAGTGAAAACCAGGCTTTAATGAAAGTGTGCTTTGTGTGTATCTCAGGTGCGGGTTCTGGAGAAGACAGTGATGTTCTCAGCATCAATGCAGAAATTGACGACAGTGACATTGAGGGTCATAAAGTCGTCAAAGCTGAAGAATCAGTGCTCAGAGATGAAACGCTGCCTCCCGCCCCAGTCATGCAGTCAGCTGAGCCGAAAGTGGAGCTTCAGCAGGACATTGATAGAAGTGTCAGTGAAATTCTGGCTCTGACGTCCCCTGAACCCAGCAAAGATTTGAGGACAGAATCACTAGATAAATCAGCCACGATAGAAAATGCTTCAGCAGCTCCAACAGAGCAGCCGTCTGCTCAACAGTTGGAATTACTGGAGCTGGAAATGAGGGCAAGAGCCATTAAAGCGCTCATGAAAGCCAGTGAGATCAAGAAGCACAATAACTGCTAATTTGTAGAAAGCCATAGACATTTATGGACATTTTTACTCAGAATCTTTAGAATTGCTTTAAAGTTTTTACCTTTTTGTCCCTAAACACTTTTAGTCCCAAAAATGTAAGCACATGATGGCTTTAGACCCATATATGCTTGAGAAAATATGTTGATTTTGATATAATAAACTATTGTTTTGTTCTTTGAAGTGAAGAAAAACTACAAATGGTCCAAAATAATAAGTATGACCACGAAGTACTGTAACATATACCAAACATACTTGTTTTCTAATAAATGTTTATAATTCTGCATTTGTTCATATAACAACTTACAAACGAGCAATGCTACAAACAGTTCAGCTTAAAGAATAAGTAACATTTGAAATTCCAAAATACCAACACAAACAATAGAGAGTATGTGCTCGTTTTATTTTCCTTTTGGAGAAAATAATATTTTTTATAGTTGATAAACTTTACAGTGGTGCTCAAAGGTTTGTGAACCCTTTAGATTTTCTATATTTCTGCATAAATGTGACCAAAAACATCAGGGCCCGTATTCATAAAGATTCTAAGAATCCTCTCAGAAAACTCTTAATTTAGCTTAAAAACTTTTATTTAAGAGTCTTAGCTTAAGAGCAATTCGGGACCGATCTGAGAGCAACTCTGAGTAAGGGCCCAGATTTACAGTCCTAAAACTAAACCGAGAACCCAATCAAACAAATGAGACAAAAATTATATACTTTGACATTTATTTATGACAAAGTATAATATATAAATATATACACTACCGGTCAAAAGTTTTGATCAGTAAGATTTTTTATGTTTTTAAATGAAGTCTCTTCTGCTCACCAAGGCTGCAATTATTTGATAAAAAAACAAAAAAAAAAACAGTAATATTGTGAAATATTATTACAATTTAAAACAGCGGTTTTCAATGTGAATATATAGTGAAGTGTAATTTATTCCTGTGATCAAAGCTGAATTTACAGCATCATTACTCTTTACATCATTACAGTCTTCAGTGTCACATGATCCTTCAGAAATCATTCTAATATGCTGATTTTATGCTCAAAAAACATCAATTATTATTTTCAATGTTGAAAACAGTCGTGTACCATTTTTTCCCCCAAAATTCTATGATGAATAGAAAGTTCAAAAGAACAGCATTTATTTAAAATATAATCTTTTCTAACATTATAAATGTCTTTACTGTAACTTTTGATCAATTTAACTCATCCTTGATGAATAAAAGTATTTTCTAATTTCTTTCCCCCAAAAATAAAAAAATTAATTCTTACTGACCCCAAACTTTTGAATGGTAGTGATTAATGTTACAAAAGCTTTCCATTTCAGATCAATTCTGTTCTTTTGAACTTTCTATTCATCAAAGAATCCTGAAATAAAAATGTAAAAAACTGTTTTCAACATGGATACTAATCATAAATGTTTCTTGAGCATCATATTATAATAATTTCTGTAGGATCATGTGACACTGAAGACTGGAGTAATGATGCTGTAAATTCAGCTTTGATCACAGGAATAAATTACACTTCACTTTATATTCACATAGAAAACCGCTGTTTTAAATTGTAATAATATTTCACAATATTACAGTTTTTTTTGTATTTTTTATCAAATAATTGCAGCCTTGGTGAGCAGAAGAAACTTCATTTAAAAACATAAAAAATCTTACTGATCAAAACTTTTGACCGGTAGTGTATATATTTATATATTATACTTTGTCATAAATAAATGTCAAAGTATATAATTTTTGTCTCATTTGTTTGATTGGGTTCTCGGTTTAGTTTTAGGACTGTAAATTAATGGCAGAATATTAATTTTTGGGTGAACTAACTCTTATCTCGAAAGCTGTAAGTTGTTACAGTATAAAAGATTGAGATTTCTACATGTAATACTTATTTTATATACAAAGATGTTGGTCAATCACAGCAGTGGCCATTTACAGTCTCAAAGCAAACACGCCCCTTCACACAGTGTTTTTAAATCAGAGGCTAAAATCAGGGTAGAAAATGCCCTTTTATTTCTTGATTATGACTATTTTTGATGTACAAAAAAAACAAATTATACTAACACTATAAGTGTGCCTCAGGAAACATTATGGAAAAAAAAATGCAGTTCATGACACTTTTAAATAAAAAAGTAAATATTATTGGCTATTAACCACTTAATTGTAAAAAGGTAAACTGACAGCTTCCCTGACCTCTAAGTCAATTCATCAGCTACCTTATTTTTTTTTTAAGTTCAATAAAGAGAAAATTGCATAAAGCCTATACAAAAAGACATACTCCAAGGTTGATGCCAGCTCAGATGGGTAATGGATGTTGAAGCAATAATAGCTCCCAAACATCATGCACAGGGTGGAAATGAAGGAGGGGATGTTGTCAAGTATAATGTTTTGATCCACACACAGCATGAACCGTTTAGCTGAAAAACAGGATCGACCTAAAAAGAAAGTAAGAAAAAATATTCAAAGATACTAAAACATGTCAGTAACAAAAATAAAAACATTCTTCATTAAGAAGCTGACTACAAATACACAAAAAAGAGAAAGGAAGAAAAATACAAGAGATTTGGAAAAAACAGGGAACTTACCACACACAACAAGGGTGGGAGTCAAATGACCTTGGTCCATCTGTACTTCCTCTGCCAGGCAGGTGTCCTCCACATAACAGAGCATTGCGTCTTCCTTCTCGTTAAAGTAGGACAGCAAAAGCAGCAACATCTCTTTGACGTCTTCAGAGCAACCAATCAGCTCTCCCCTGATCACTTTCAAGTTTGTTACAGCCTGTAGGAACTTTTTGTTCCTGTTCACACCAACAGTATTGAGATGGTTCAAGAGTCGTTTCCCCTTCAGATCCACATTCCGGGTGAAAGTTTCTATGAGCCCAATTCCGACAAGTTCTTTGAAATGGACTGCTATGCCAAGTTCGTTGAATAAAAACGGCCACTCTTTCTGGAGGCATTTTATATTTGCCCTGGTTCACTGGTTTACGCTGTGTGTAGAAACTCAATTTCATTAGACATTTGACATCCTCTAGATTTGTATCAGTTTGCTGGGACATCATCTTCAGTGTTTCTTTCTTTTCTCTCTGGCTCTCTATGGTCTCTCCAATGGGGAGGAATTTTAAATCCCAGTTAATACACCTATAAACTGTGTCCTGCATGGTTGATCTTTATTCTGGAAGGACTTTGTCTGTGTCAGACTCATCAGTGGGATGCTTTCGTTTTCTCATCTTTGGGGTCGTAGAGCGCTTCACATTTTCAATTCTATATTGCAGTTGCTTAACCAAAGAGTGGTAGCCTACCCTGGCCCAATCACATCTCCCTCGATTACGTCTTGCAGAGATTTAGGATATTTCACCACCATCTTTTTAGAAACTTCGGTAGAACTCTTTTTTCTTGGGCAAGGATTTTTTTCGCATCATCTCACAAATCACAATCCGGACCATCTGTCTTCTTATCCGTGGCCTTGGACGTTTACCTCTCTCTAATAACTGCATCAGTTCCTCTGGTAACTTATCCCATGGTACCAGAAAGGTGTCCACCCAGTCTGGATTAGGGCTTTGGGAGTGGTCGGAAGAGGTTGATTGTGAACTTTTGGATAGAGACTCTAAGGTTGTGGGAGGTCTTGGCGAGGCATCAACAGATGAGCAGCTGCTATCAGGGGTCTGGCCTGCACACAGACAATTATTAACACAATGTGAAATTTGTTATATTTCCAACCTTTCAGATGTTTTAGGCAATCTAATTGTTGCCACTGGTTGTATTCTGTAATGTAATACATCACTTACATCACAGCTTCCAAGCAACAATAATTTTTCGGGCTTGAATTAGCCTCAAAGCTGACACCAAATCAGCTTTCTCGATAAATTTAAAATCCTCATATGTCTCCACACCAAGAGATTGCAAGGTCTCTTCTAAAATGTCCTTTGTCAACTCTGGAAGGTCAGGCAAGACCTCAGTGATGGCGGTACGTAGAAACATTCTGAGTCTGAGTCACATTTCTAGAACCAAGCAAGTAGAAATTAGACATTTAGTGAACTAACAACATGTATATATGAGAAGCCACTTCTTTTGAATACATGTACCTGAGGATTTTAACTGTTTTTGTGCATCTAAAAGTATCTCTTTCAAATTGTATGTTTTTACTATATTTTTTTACTAACCATACATGAGCAGTGTGGTTTCTCCACCACTGTGGTCAAGACCGCTTTATTTCGACAACACACTGTGTTTCAGTGGAATGCTTGATGCCCGTTAAAAATGTATGTTAACGGATAAAAATCTACCAAATCGTTAATGTTAAGACATTGCAGCCTGTTGTTCTGTTTTGTCACTGAGTACAGATGGTATTCAGAATGATAGTCAGCTTTATGTACTTCCATCACAAAATACAGTGTCATCATTTTGAATTAAAATAATGAGAAGTTCTCCAAACTTCCCAAAAGCCTCATAATTTTTTGACACAAGAAAATGACCCGTTTTATATGATGTACCTTTGTACACGATGTCTGTGGATACACTAGTATTGATTTCTGAAAAGCTAAACTCTCTCACTGCATGTTTAATTGTGTCACTGTAAAGGTTGGGGGTAAAAAGTGCAACAGTCTTTGACTTGCAGAAGCTGACAGCATCCTGGCCCAGCTGAAAGATATGCCTGAAACATCTGATGTCTTTCGGATAAAGTTAGGCAGATGTTTTTTAAGTTTTTCAAATGCCTGGCGCATTTCTTGAAGTAGGCGTGTTTGCTTTCAAAACGCATCGTCCATAATCTAATCAAGGGGCCAAATTTAAAAATTAGTGCTGGATAGTGCCGCAAGTAATGATGTTTTGGTTTTAGTGGACTTTCAGGAAATAAAGACTTTCTTGATTCCAAATATTCTTGGATTCACAGGCTACCTGTGCTGATGAAATAATTTGTGCACAAATCAGATCAACAATATCTTTAAGCTGGAGAGTTAACTGCCACACATCATCTTCTGGATTTTGCACTTTGTCACCAATTAATACAGGAAGCAATCTTAAGAAATTCCAATTCTGAATGGCTTGCCCTGAAAGCTTGGGCACCTCAGAGTTGACAGCACATGGCTTTGTGAGAGCATCAGTTCCTTTGTACTTGAAATGCTCGATGCGCCGGTTCAAAATTGAATATGTAAACCATTGCTTCTTCTTGATGAAATACTTCAAGTACAATGCAACATCATAGGACAAGACACCCTCAAATATGTCATGGCCTAAACAAGGTGGGAGACCAGGCTGGCAAACATGAAAAGATTTTACAGTATTGAAAACATTATCCCATTTGCCCGTTTCCCATTATGCCTTTGTTGTCTTGAGCTTGTAGATCACGATCAACAGAACTGTAACGTTCAGGGTTGCGCTGTGGACCACAAACATTTGGGTCATCGTTTCGAAACTCATGTTGCGTGACTTCACAGTACCTGCAAAAATATTGTGAACGACTGAAATTTTCATTAAATCCACAAATGCTGTGTGAACCCAAATTTTCACCGGCAATACAATACAAAGATCCTTTGACCGTTTCACCATCTACAGTTATTAAATTTTCCTCCAAATCTTTTAAATCCACTAACATCTCCGAGAAAACATTAGCAAATCCGAATTGTTTTAATTCATTCTCTACACACAATAAGACAAGGGACATGTGATCAGTATTGTTCCGAACATGTGCAGGTAAATTACCCACAGAAAGATAAACTGCAAGAACTTTACAATTTACAATTTTTATTTACAATTTTTTTACAATTTCAATTGGATTTACAATTTCAAAAGTATCCTGCTAGAGAATTAGTTTCAGGCATTCAGGATTTTCAATAAAGAACTGGTTAGACTTAAAGCTTTAATTTTAGTCACTTATGTCACTAAAATTATCCGAGTCTGTTTCACGAGACCGTTGTGACACTGAATTCTTCCAGAATTCTGATTCCAGTAAGTTACTTAATGTTTGCTTTACAGGTATGTAGTATGCAAACCTTTGTCTCATATTTTCATCATTTCCTAATGTTACTTTCTTAGGCTCTATGTAATGGAACATTTGTTTGAGTGTCTGAGCTCTTGAATATGTTGTTCTCAGCGGACCCTGATGACAAAGGGAGAACAAATCTGAATCCTTTACACAATCACAGACTTTACTGACAACATCATCTGTAAGACGCATGTCATTTTATAAAAGTGACTGCAGTTTACTTAAAGTGTAATCTTGTCCTAACTCATGTACATTTCTCTTCAGCAATCGTCTGTATTGTTGAAGCTGGAAAGGAGGAGCTGCCCTGGCAATTTTAGTTACAGTAAACATACATTCCTAAGAAAGGACTCACTGAAATTTTGTGGCAATTCAATGTTGTCATCTGTTTCATCATTAAAGACCTGGGAAGCATCTTCACATGCAATGGCAGTAGATGACTGAGAAATAGTTTCCCTGTAAATGTCACTTCTGCTATCAACAGAACATGCTATGCTTCCTAGACATATGAGCAGTAAATTATTATTTCACATTGAATGTATTTTTACAACCTGTTACTGGACATGCCACAGGATGCCGGGGTTACACCCCTACTCTTTCGAAAGACATCCTGGGATTTTTAATGACCACAAAGAGTCAGGACCTCGGTTTAACGTCTCATCCGAAGGACTGAGCTCTTTTGACAGTATAGTGTCCCCATTACTATACTGGGGCGTTAGGACCCACACAGACCACAGGGTGAGCACCCCCTACTGGCCTCACTAACACCTCTTCCAGCAGCAACCTGGTTTTCTCAGAAGGTCTCCCATCCAGGTACTAACCAGGCTCAGCCCTGCTAAGCTACAGTGGGCAACCAGTCTTGGGCTAGGGTGATATGGCTGTTTTAAGTGGCACGTAAGTTCTTTAACTGTTTGAAATTGTCGATCACACAGCGAAATGGCACATTTAAAATCTGCAACAAATGCCCCAGCAGTAACAGAGGTTTCAGACTCATATTGTGAACCCAATAAAAAATATAGCTGCGAGCAGCGATTACGGGCCCAAGCCGGTGGCACCGCAACCCCGGTGCCTTTAGTACCTAAAGGCACCGGGGTGGCGGTTCCGCCAGCTTTGGCCCTTCATCGCTGCTCGCAGCTATATTTATATATATATATATATATATATATATATATTTATATATATATATATATATAAACGGCCCGGTGGCACCGCCACCCTGGTGCCTTTAGGGTTATTGTGCACGACGTGCAAAAACGTTACCCCGCTTTGACTGTCGAAAAGAAGTGTGCTGTAGAGCTTGCATCAGTGTGGGCTCTGCAAAAGTGTGCATCAAGGGCACATATCAACCACAAAGTATGCGTGAGCAACCTTCTGAAACCTAAAATGAAAAATAAAACACCCTACATCCTACATGGATTTAACGGACACATGAAATAAGTACACAAGACCGAAAATTCATATGAAGTGTGCCATCTGGGACAGGGCCTATGATCGTGAACCACAATAGCCACATATATGAGATCATTTAAATTTAGAAGAATTTTTAATGTCATAGGTCAATATGTTTTGCAGCACCTGTCAACCTGGTTTGTCTCTGCCTTTTCTGTTCTGCCCTGTTTGCCATTGTTCACCCTGCCTGTCTTGACCATTCTTAATAAAAAGCTACAAATGGATTTCCCTAGCCTGACCCTGCCTCATTACAACACATATGCTGCATCTGCTCGCTATCTGCCGAACAGCTCTGGTAGTTCCGCTTCAGCACTGATGATGTTATAAGAATAGTGCGCTCTGGTTGGTCTGGATTATTTGGGATTTTTTATTTTATACAGAAATAAGTTGTTTATAAATCAGATGAGAATAAAGTTAGTGTTGATAACATTTTTAAGGATAACATATTGATCTAATATATATATATATATATATATATATATATATATATATATATATATATATATATATATATATATAGCACATTAATTTTAAATTCATTCAGCTTTAATCACAAAACATACAATCTTAATTTTATTTAAAGCAAACAATACATTGCTACCGGGTATATTCGGTACCCACTAATAGGAGTTGCTTTCAGTCACTTCTGTGTTTATCTAAGCGCGGGGCTCCAGACTAACTTTTTTACTAGGAGCACTGTAGCCTATATAAAGCACAAAATAGTGTCTGTGTATATTAAACTGCAAAAATACTATTTAAATATTAACACTGCTTGTCTTTGTGTGAATGAATGGCGCAGACGCACGGTTTCATTTAACGTTAGCTACCTCTCTCTCTCTCTCACACACACACACACACACTGAAGCATGAGCAGCACTCGCGCTGTTTTCAGTCTCTGCTGCCTCACGATATGATGACATGATTCATGATTCAATTCACTCTGAGAGTCACTTCATGAGCATGTGAGCGAATCGTTTGAACGAATGAATTAATGACTCGCTCATTAAGACGGTCGCCTGGCGACACCTAATGGTGGTTTAGTGTTTAAAAGTATCATTCTTTCCAACGATAGTCAACAAACTTATATTTAAAACAATCTCATAACATTATATAATGCATTGTACTTTTTCAGTGTAAAATATTTAATTTGATCAGCCCTACCTAGGACAATTAGCAGCCCTATAGTGTCTTATTATTCAAAATATTGATAAAATTTAGAAATAAAAAATGAAAGATGAACTATATATTTAATAAAACTAGACTAGAGGATGCCCTGCAGATATTACAATATGCAGATTTAAATATATAATTTGGTGTGTGTGTGTGTGTGTGTGTGTGAGTCCCAGCAAAGATCAGCAGCAGTAGTCAAATTTCATAAAACACGAGAGTAAAGAGCTGACTGAATAGATGATGAAGGAATATTGTGTGTAAAAGCAGGTATTTAAGAGAATCTGTCATTATACTGTTTTGTTGTTGTGTTTTCCATGAAGAATAATAGGCTATTGAACTCACAATTCAAGCATTTTAAAATGAAACTAACGGCTTCACGTGCATTCATAACGATGCGCGTACACAGCGATTTCATTCATAAATATAATTTTGGACACAAGAGGGCAGTATAGCTCTATGTATGATTCAGTGTTTATCACCCACAGAGCCCTCCCCTCCCCCTCACACACACACACATACAGACAGACGCAGAGAGAGAGGGAGAAAAAATTCATAGAATCCACATTCAAACCACAATATCTGACTTTCTCTTGGTCGAAGCTAATGACTGTAAATTAGAAAGTTGTTCGGCTCTAGGAGAAGAATATAAATATAGAGTTTTGTGACTGTAGGTCAAACGAACTAAGTTATAACACACTTCCTGCTTCACGTTTTTTTGCCATAATTTCGTTTCCTCGCCACGGCCAAACCGTTCGAGATATCAAAAATCCCCTGGCAACTTTTCATCCTCAGTGTCTTGACTTCATGCTGACCAAGTTTCGTGGCGATTGGTTGAATTCTCTAGGAGGAGTATATCGAATTCCAGGGGCATATGCTTCCAAACAAACCATAATAGCCGACTTCCTGTTGGGCTGGGGTAAAAAGTAAAAGTACAAAAGATATATGAATCGATGAGATCTATATGTGTACCAAGTTTCATATTATTACATTCAAGCGTGTTTGATTTATGGACCAAGTTTTCCGACCCTGTTCCAGGGGGCGCTGTCGAGCCCCCCTGCCACGCCCGGGTACCAGCTTTAGCCCGGCCCTGATGGCCGCGGGTTCTGACGCGTGTGCAAAGTTTCAAGAGTTTTTGAGCATGTTAAGGGCCCCAAAAGTGCGCTGAGAGTCTCAAAAGTATCCAAAAAGAATATTAAAGTTTGATGCGTTGTCACGGCAACAGCATCTAAGATATCAACAATCCTTTCACAGGTCTACATCTGGCGTGTGTCTACATTATACACATCAAGTTTGAAGCAAATCGGGTAAAGCCTGTTTGATTTATGGACCAAGTTTTCGGACCCCGTTCCAGGGGGCGCTGTCGAGCCCCCCTCCCACGCCCGGGTACCAGCTTCAGCCCGGCCCTGATGGCCGCGGTTTCTGACCCGTGTGCAAAGTTTCAAGAGTTTTTGAGCATGTTAAGGGCCCCAAAAGTGCGCTAAGAATCTCAAAAGTATCCAAAAAGAATATTAAAGTTTGATGCGTTGTCACGGCAACAGCATCTAAGATATCAACAATCCTTTCACAGGTCTACATCTGGCTTGTGTCTACATTATACACATCAAGTTTGAAGCAAATAGGGTAAAGCGTGTTGGATATATGGACCAAATTGTCGGACCCGTTCAAGGGGGCGCTGTCGAGCCCCCCTGCCACGCCCGGGTACCAGCTTCAGCCTGGCCCTGATGGCCGTGGGTTTTGTCCCGTGTGCAAAGCTTCAAGAGTTTTCGAGCACGTTAAGAACCCCAAAAGTGCCCGAAAGCATAAAAAAGCATGAAAAAGCTTAAAAAAAGGAATATTAATGTTTGATGCATTGCCATGGCAACAGTATCAAAGATATCAATAATCCTTTCACAGGTCTACATCTGGCGTGTGTCTACATTATGCACATGAAGTTTGAAGCAAATCGGGTAAAAATAAGAGGGTGATTTAAAAGCATTTTGAAAGTGACACACTTCCTGCTGCCAGTTGGTGGCGCTATAACTTTGACTCACAATAGTCACATCCATGTGATCGGGCTCTTACAACGAACACACTGCTGAAGTTTCATCAAGATCAGTTAATGTATGCAGTAGTTATAACACACTTCCTGTTTCACGTTTCTCGCCATAATTTCGTTTCCTCGCCACGGCCAAACCGTTCGAGATATCAAAAATCCCCTGGCAACTTTTCATCCTCAGTGTCTTGACTTCATGCTGACCGAGTTTCGTGCCGTGTGTTTGAATTCTCTAGGAGGAGTATTTCACATTCCATTGCATGCGTTTTCCAAACAAGCCTTAATAGCCGACTTCCTGTTGGGCTGGGGTAAAAAGTAAGAGCATGAAGTACATATGAACCGATGAGATCTATATGTGTACTGAGTTTCATATTATTACATGCAAGCGTGTTTGATTTATGGACCAAGTGTTCAAACCCCATTCCAGGGGGCGCTGTCGAGCCCCCCTGCCACGCCCGGGTACCAGCTTCAGCCCGGCCCTGATGGCCGCGGGTTCTGAGATGTGTGCAAAGTTTCAAGAGTTTTCGAGCACGTTAAGGCCCCCAAAAGTGCCCAAAAGTTAGTAAAATAATAATAATAAATATAATTTTGGACACAAGAGGGCAGTATGGCCCTATGTATAATTTTGTGTTTAAACTAAACTATCACTCGAAGAGCCCCTCTCCCCCTCCCCACATTAGCCGCTTTCCGACCGGAGGGACTTTTGCAGTTCCTAGAACCTAACGTTCCTATAACCTTTTTTTTCGCGTGTTCCGACCGGACTAAGTTGGGGATTTTTTAGTTCCTCAGACCGTAGTTCCTATAACTCTTTCAGTACCTAGTCTAGAGCGAGGACTTTTTTAGTTCCCTTTCCTCTAGGTCTACGTTGATTGGTTCAACTTATAAGTCACGCCCAGTGTCAACACATTTTATTCACTGTCTGTAGCAATTCGCCTATGTATGCTATGCTAACTCGTAACATAACGCATTCAATCTGTTTATTTTTAAGTTACACATTCTACATTGATTAAAAAAGAAACATCAAAAGTGTTTTTAGTCAGAGTATTATTTCATACAGAAAAAAAAATATTTGTAATTCAGATGAGAATGAGGTTAGTGTTTTAAAATTTTAAGGAAAACAAATATATTGAAATATAGCACATGGTTTTTAAATTCATTCAGCTTCAATTACCAAAACAATCTTACTTTTATTTAAAGCAAACTATACATTTAAAAGATGGGGGTTATATGCATATTTTGTCATTTAAAAAAAATACAAAAATTGTTATGCGAAAAGACAAGGACTTAGAGATTTCTTTATCCTTTAATGCAGGAAAAATCATACAGCCAGCCACACACACACACACACACACATAAACACAGACACCAACCCTCTCTCCCTCCCCTCCCCTCTGCTCCCCTCCCCACACAGACACACGCACACACACACAGAGAGAATGGCAGGGGGCACAAGAAATCCATTCAAACTACAATATCTGACTTTCTGTTGCTCAGAGCTAATGACTTTAAATTAGAAAATTGATCGGCTTTATGAGAACAATATCCGTGGCAAGTTTTGTAACTGTAGGTAAAACGAGCAAAGTTATAACACACTTTATGTGTCCTTTTTTAGTCATAAAATTCATTTCCTCGCCACGGCCAAACCGTTCGAGATATCAAAAATCCGTCTGGAATTTAGCATCCTCAATGTCTTGACTTCATGCTGACCGAGTTTGGTTGGAATCCGATCAATTCCCAAGGAGAATTAAATCGAATTTCAGGGGTATGCGTTTCCAAACAAACCATAATAGCCGGCTTCCTGTTGGACTGTCGTAAAACTTAGAGCACGAAAGTTGTTCAACCCAATGAGATCTATAAGTGTACAGAGTTTCATATTATTACATGCAAGTGTGTTTGACTTATGGAAAAGTGTTCGAATCCCAGTCCAGGGGGCGCTGTCGAGCCGCCCTGCCACGCCCGGGTACCAGCTTCAACCCGGCCCTGATGGCCGCGGGTTCAGACCCGTGTGCAAAGTTTCAAGAGTTTTAGAGGATGTTAAGGGCCCCAAAAGCCCCTGAAACCTTGAACAACAATAATTAAAAGCATTCTCACTCAAACAGACACATCCCCCTCCCCCACAGACACAGAGGTACGCAGAGAGAGGGAGAGAGTGACAGAGATTACTCCGAAACATCCACATTCAAACCAAAATATCTGACTTTATTTTGTTCGGAGCCAAAATCTGTAAATTAGAAAGTTGTCCGGCTTGATCTGAACAATATTCCTACCGAGTTTTATGATTGCAGGTAAAACTATGAAACTAACCCTCTCACTTTTGTCAAAAGGTGGCGCTACTGAGCCCCTGCACCACGTCCGTTCCTGAAACTTTGCACATGTCTACTGGCTAATAAATATGACATGTCTGTCGAGTTTCATGCAATTTCAAGCATGCTAAGAGTCTCAAAAGCATCCTAAAAGAATTTTAAAGTATGATGCGTTGCCACGGCAACAGTATCAAAGATATCAAGAATCCATTCACAGGTCTACATCTGCCGTATGTTTACATTATACAGATGAAGTTTGAAGCAAATTGGGTTCAAATAAGAGGGTGATTTCACAGCATTTTGAAAGTGACACACTTCCTGCTGCCAGTTGGTGGCGCTATAACTTTGACTCACAATAGTCACATCCATGTGATCGTCCTCTTACAACGAACACACTGCTGAAGTTTCATTAAGATCAGTTAATGTATGCAGAAGTTATAACACACTTCCTGTTTCACGTTTCTCGCCATAATTTCATTTCCTCGCCACGGCCAAACCGTTCGAGATATCAAAAATCCGCTGGCAATTTTTCATCCTCAATGTCTTGACTTCATGCTGACCGAGTTTCGTAACATTTCTTTGAATTCTCTAGGAGAAGTACTTTAAATTCCATTGCATGCGTTTTACAATCAACCCTAAATAGCCGACTTCCTGTTGGGCTGAGGTAAAAAGTAAGAGCATGAAGTATATATGAACCGATGAGATCTATATGTGTACCGAGTTTCATATTCTTACATGCAAGCGTGTTTGATTTATGGACCAAGTTTTCGGACCCCGTTCCAGGGGGCGCTGTCGAGCCCCCCTGCCACGCCCGGGTACCATCTTCAGCCCGGCCCTGATGGCCGCGGGTTCTGACCCGTGTGCAAAGTTTCAAGAGTTTTCGTGCACGTTAAGAGCCCCAAAAGTGCCCGAATAGTCGTAAGAAAAATAAAAGAGAAAAAAAAAAAAATAATAATCCTAAGGAAAACAATAGGGCCTTCGCCCTTTCAGGGCTTGGGCCCTAATTAGCTTTAAAAGCTGAATAAGTACAAAATGTCCGTTTGCAGTCAGTGACAGCACATTTGAAAAGACAACGGCGCTCGTTCCTATGACCTCTACAATGCAGCACATAACCCCTAGACGGTGGGCCGAACGCTGCTATCTGCTTTAGTTTTTAAAATGATAGATCCTCAAGGATAGAGTAGCTGCTTTTTTCACGTAAACTAAATAATTTTTTCCTGAACACGTATCCATTTGTTGGCAGTGTCAAGTCGATCATATTTTTTTGAAAACTAAATTTACGTTTAATTAACGGATTAGGCAAACGCGAGGGAGTACTATACATCTAACCAATCAAAAAACGAATTCTATCGTCACGTGACTAACGTCTGCCAATAATATTCATTCAAAATATGGTGCCATTACCATGACTGTAGCGTAGCACATGCATAGTTAGCTTGCCAGCCACATCCAAGAGCACATGAAAAGCGGGAGCACTTTCTATGGTGTAAAATCTTGGGGAAATCACCAAAAAATCTTCTCTAACAAAATCTACACAATCAAACATTTTCCAGCAGGAATCCTATCCGAAGTCGAGAAACATTAACAGTAGCATCCAAGATTGCAGGTGTAATGGCTCCGGTAAGTACTGCTGTTTAACGTTATACCCATCTTATAATATAATAGCTAATGTTAGCTTAGTGCATGAACTCTGTAAACCGTTAACATATAACGCTACTCCGTTTTATGGTTGTATTTACAGGTAACGTTACACTTGTTAGAAATGAAATACAGATCACAGAGAAGAAAACATTTGTTTTGAGGAGATACAGAGCTATCGTGTTAGCATGTAAACGTTAGCTAGATGTAATTTTTCACCTAGATGGCTCTGCTTATCTGACTTATTTGCTGTACATGTATGGTGCGTTTGTTTTCTCCTTTATCTGTGTGAAAGTAGACGTTTGCTCCAATTTCCCAGCAGAACGAAATGGCCAATAGAAACACATCAGTGTCAGGACTGTTGATCACAATATTTGTACTGTACTGTGAGGCATGCGCACAGTGAAGCAACAGCCGAGTGTCTGCCTCCTCCTCCTGTATCGTAGACAGTGCTGGCCGTGGTAACACCTCAAGGTCTGTGCCACTGTTGTTTATTCTGATTACATGACACTCAGCCATGTCCAACTATCTCCTGAGCTTTGGCATAGATGACTTGGTCAAAGACTAGAACTATCTCCTGAAGTTATGGAGTCTGTCTGCAATTTCTGTTGATCTTTTAAGGATGGTTTTTACAGTTCCCAATTCTGTAGGACTTGCATCAATCACTAGAAGGTACCCAATGTTGGTTGGTGGTGGAATTGGATCTCCACGGATCACTGTGTTAAAACCAGTCCAGGAAGGAAGGACTTTGCCATGGACTGCAGTCTTCATCAGGAAGAAGGCACCATCTTATTTTTGTGCTGATTTCCTGGTGAGGATGTGGGTGTCTCGATTTAGTTCCACTTCTTTTCCAAAATGTTCTGGGCCTGTACTCTTCCCTCTGATGTATGTCTCAAGGTTAGTTGGGGGCGGATCGAGAGACCTCTTTCTTGTTTTCTGTAAACACTGATGGTCAGAGGTAGGTTCATTACATGGAATAATGTTTTTAATTATTAAAAAAGAGCCATGTCCAACAACCAATGTAATGTCCTCAATTTGATCTATCCAATACTTAGACCACGACTAAAAGAAAAACTGTTGCAGTTGCTCCTTGTTGTCACCACAAGACAAGAACTTGGAAAATTGTTTTGGTGTTTTCTGGTCAGCTGAATATTATTTTAGTCAAATGACATCCTTTTGTAGCTCGTCTGTCTCGTTCCGCATTCTTTATGCTCATCTGTTTGTAGGTATCGGGGACAAAATGCACAACTTTTGATTGACTTGCTTTGGCTGCATTGATCAGGTACATAAGTAAATTGTTGGCAAATCTTCCACATGTATTTTGGGGTTTCATAGCTTGTACTAGTGCCATTGCATCACACACCCAGGTTGAGCCATCAGGGATTTCAACTGTGGCCGGTGGATTTACTGACCCTTCTAGAAAGTGCATTAATTTGGCTTTATCTGCTTTTACAATCGAGCCATCAACGTTTGCAATTGCTGCAGGCAAGGGCCCCAGACTATGGACCAGCATTTCCCCTGTCTATCTTCCTCACTGTCCCAACCACAATAAGCCTTGCGAAGAGATCTCTATCTGCTTTGAGGGCTATCTCCCGGCCTCTCACTTTGGTGACACTTGAGGTAGCTGTGTCCTTAGATGTCTTGAGTTTAATCTTTTTCAATGGTGAATTAAATTCAACCTCATCTGTGCTGAAAGAATTCAACAAATGCCTTCTCACCTATTTCCTTTGCATTCAGCAAATCTGCAGAGATGGCTTCTAATGCTACCTGACCTGATGTAACATGGTAAAGATGCTCTTTTTTCCAGTGTTTGATCAAATGGGTTCATCATGTGATGTATGGTTGACAGAATGCTCTGAACATCTTTTTCATCCTGTTCCTTTCTTTTCTCATCCAATTCTGTTCTCTGTCTCGTTGATGTGTTCTGCCCAGCCATGTCCTAGACCTCCATTGTGATGGCTGCTCTCTTGTGATGTGTCAATGTCCACCTGTGGATTGCACCTTTGTTCAATGAAAAACCTGTAAGCCCACCTTTGGTCTTTGAGTCTCTGTTTGCTGTCTGTTCTATTACCTGGTCACATGCAGTGCCTGTAAAGGTATATGCCTGCTGCTTCTGTGCCACAAAGTCACCTGTTTTTACCTGTGTGTAGATTCTTGGATGAGCTTCCTTTAGAATATCCTGCCAGTATGCTGATAGGTATCTACTGTAATTGATTCTGTCGTAGGAAAAGAACCACGGCAGCATGAACCGGATGCTGGAAAGATGCAGACCCCAGTTTGCCTCTCCTTTGGCCCTGATGAATGATAGCAGATCCTCTACCATTTCAATGTAGGAACTCCAAAACTGGTATGTCTTGCTTTCTTGTTGTTTGTTGAATTTATAAAAATACAAAATTATAACTTTGACCTTTGCTGAAAATATGTTTGGTGTACTAATTATTCATTGGCAAAGTTCACTCTTCCCCTGATTAGTCTTTGGTTGGTCTTGATTTTGGTCTTTTGATTAGTCAGCAGACGGTGGTAGCGCTCCTTTCGTCCACCCGCTCTGTCTCTTGAATTCCGCAGCCACACGTTTATCTCACACTCAATTTCAGAATCAGGAGGACTTGGCTGAAAGGAACATTTTCTTACAGCCTCTGAAAAGCAAATATGCATGAAACAACACTGTATGGGAAGTAATTAAAATATGCCATTTCTAATACCACATGCTTACCTGTTACAACCCTCCTTAGCCTCAGGTTCTGAAAATGTCTCTTTTAGTTTGAGCCATTCCAGTTCAATTGAGTGGCTAAAGAATGACCAATCAATGTTGTGAGTATTCTCCTAGTTGCTACTTGGACATTACACCCACCAATGGTTCCTAGATAGGCAGTCTAACAGGAAGGAACACACACAAATTAAAAAGTGATTTGCATTGGTAAAAATTACGTTCAGGACAAAACATTTTTTAAAGCTTTCAGTCTGTGAAAAGTACAGTTCTAAGGCAGAAAGTTAGGTGCATCGTTGCCAGTTTGGGTAGGTTATCTTACTTCACCCTGGTGACTATTTCTCAAAAGCAATTTCTTTGAAATTTCTCTGCGACACTTTGTTGAGAAGCTACAGTTGCTAGCCACTAATTGATCAGGATTCCCAGGCAAGGGACTGTAGATACTAGGACTGTGCTCAGAATATCGACACAACGATACATCGTCATGAACTCCTGGCGATGCGCGTATCGATACAGAAGCTGCCTTTATCGTTACTGTTGTGCTTTTGAATGTAGCCAATTCAGGGCTGGAATTTTAGCGCGGAATTGCGGGTATTGCGCATAATTTTAATCATTCCCGCAACTCTCCCACTTATAATGCGGGAAATTTCTGCAAACATTGATTCACTTTAGCATGTAGGTCAGGAACCTTTTTTGACCAAAGAGCCATCTTTTCATTTTTGGTTAATGCATTTTTCCAAAAAAATTATAAAAATAATAATATATATATATATATATATATATACAGTGAAGAAAATAAGTATGTAGAGACTGAACGGACAATCATTAATTCTCTTTTATTAAATCATTAACTCGCAAGAACAAAGAGCCTTATCTAACCACATTCCAGCGGCCATGTGGTCAACTGATACGGACTTCTCTTAACCAAACCAGGCACCTCGAAGTCTGCGACGAGATTGCCCTTTTTGTCATTTAGGTTGATGAATGTTTTGAATGTCGTTACAAACAGCGGGTTCTCGCTCTTGAGACAAACCGGCCTTGATTTACTCCCCCCCTGGCGGAAATCAGGCGGGAGAAGCGAAAAACAGATGTTTCCATTGTCTCCTCTCACCACGTGTGCTCAATACACAGTCACGCTCGCACCCACGGATACACGCACACACACACCTATGGACACGCGCCGATGCATTCCTTACAGAAAACCCAGAGAAATGGGTGATTCTAAGAGAAATATGATGTATTCCTGTATTCTTGTGTATTCCTGTTTTTGTATCATGCCAGTTAAGATTGTTAATTGTGTAGTTAAAACTCTAAGGGCCTGTATAAAGAGCCTAAGAGCATATACCCACTTGTATGTGTGTCAAACACGTCTTTCATGATAGCAAATGAAAGCTCCCGACTTGATGTAATTAACCATATAAACAAGGTTCCGTTAAAATGCACTCTGCTATGTTTTTCCATCTCTGTAATGTTTCTGACCATATTCATACCTGCCATAAATCCGAAAGTGGGGCGTTCCGACAAGACAAAGGCCACGGAACCCCGCCAAATCAAGAAAGGATCTCATTGGAGAGGTCTTTCCAAAGTGGGCGTGGACTCTTCCCGGTAAAAAGCAGTTCGTCCGCTCTCTCTTGCGCTGTGTATCCTGCTCCCAGATGTAATCTTCGTGTCCTTTCTTTTGTTCCTGTTTTAGTTTGTCTTTGTTTTATTTTGCGTATAGCTAGTCTGTTCTCAGTGCGGTTCTCGTCCTCCGACCGAGTTACCCACGTGTGTTTCGTCAGTCTTCCAGCATCCCGGTGATAAGACTGTCTTTACGCATACAGAACTGTTTTAGGACGTTTGAATTTCCCGCGAAACAACCACGCTCGGAAGCATCCAAGAAGTCCGCCTCCCATCTCCAGGACGCCTCACGCTCTCTTCTACACAACACCAGGTCTGAATGCAAGTGTTCCATCTAAAATTTAGACGCTTTAAAGTGTGTATCCTGTCTCTGAGGGTCAAATTGTGCTAGCAATTGTGTTTTCCTTATGTTTCTACGTTTCTTTTATTATTTGTTTCAGTTTACTTTGTTTATCTATATCTTTGTTTTACCAGTAGTGTAGTTTTGTTTATTAACCCTTCGGAGTCTTGGGCTATTTTGGCCGTTTTTGAGTACTTTTTATTTATTTTATTTTGCAACATAAACAAATGTTTACCATACCAATATTTGGTATCATTGTTTTCAGCACAACATCACCTATATGACCAGACAATTAGTTTTTCACTTTGATGTACTGTATCAACATACTGAACCCAAAATCACACAAAAAACACAAAATCCGAATAGAAAAATTATAGCTTTTTTACTACAAAAACCACAAACATGCTCAACGAAGCATTTTAAATGGTTTAAAATGTAAACACAAGTTGTAAATGTCAACATATACAGGTAAAATTCAGATATAATCAAGCTATATACAAAAAAAACTATGATTTACAAAAAAAAGCGGGTGTAGCCATAGGCTTTTTTTTTTCTTTTTAGCTAGCCACTTTTTAAAACAGTTTATGCACACAATTATACAGAGAGCTATATTTAAGGCCTTGCATTCCCAGAGTATGAGGGTTCCCAAATAGTGCAAATACAACATAAAAAAGGTTAAATTGAAATAAAATCAAACTATATACAGCAAAAAGCAGGTGTGGCAATAGGCGTTTTTTCTTTTATTTTTTGCTTAGAAACTCTACAAAACACTTAACAGAAAATTACACTGACAGCTACATTACAGGGCTTTCATTGCTTGAGTAACAGGGGTTCCTAAATAGTGCAAATATACCATACAAAATGTAAAATGAACACAAAACCAAACTATACATACAACTATTTACAACATATATCAGGTGTTTTTTTCCAGTTTTTTTTTTCTTTTTTCAAAAAACTAAATTTTCCTTCCACAAAAAGCTCAAAATCTACTCCTAAACTACCCCTAAACTACCAAAACTATCTACACTACTCCTAAACTACTCTCAAAGTCTACTCAAACTCTTACAAAAACTAGTAATAATATCTCTCTCTATATATAAATAGGCTATATGTCTCTCTTTGTCTACTCCGTCAATCTCCCACCTTTCAATTTCGCGTCTTTGCTCTGTTGGCTCCTCCTCCACTCCGTAAAATGTGCAGTCTGAAGAGCAGAATCATCAGATTCACACATTTTTCTCCGTTTTGTTTTATGACAAAAACCGACGAAGTTATTAGAATAAATGCAACGCATGTCGAATCCCATCTTGCGTTCTTTTACGAATGCGTCAATATTTTCAATATTTTTTTAATATAAAGTTTAAATAATCATATCTCCGGTTTTACTTGGTCTATCAACACAAAACAAAAAGTAGAATAGAGTTTCAAGCCAGCACTTTCGGCAGAAGTGGACGGCAGCGCTCAACGTGACTTTGTTTTTATGCTTCGACGTCTTAAACTGGTCATGTAACTTGATCACGCCGGCGTGATCGGCGACTCGGAAGAGTTAAAACACTCAGTTATACCTTATTGCCTCTGTTGTTGTTGACTCTTTAATATAAAGATCCTAATGCTACAATCTGATATTGTTAAGTGCACTAAAGAGTGTCAGTAAAGTTAAGCTAAAATAGGCCACAAGTCATTGATAACTCCCAACCGAACAGCACGGCGGACGTGCTGAGAGAAAGGGGGTTTCAATTGCTTTGGTAATTTTAAAGATCAACAGCCATCTGTCTGTGTAGGATGTATATTCCTAATTAATCATAATTCGTTGTGTTTAATTGTTATATACATACCCGAAGCAGACGTGTAGACTGTATAACCCCTTGTTGGGTGATTTACTTACGTAAGGACTCGGTTCAAACTATATTCAATAATTTGTTGATCAGAGATTAATAACTGTTGAATATTCTTCCCCGAAATTAAAATTGACTAAAGAGCTTATGAACCTTGAGCATTCCTTACAAGTATTTGAACACCCTGCTATTTTGCAAGTTCTCCCACTTAGAAATCATGGAGGGGTCTGAAATTGTCATCGTAGGTGCATGTCCACTGTGAGACAAAAAATCCAGATATCACAATGTATGATTTTTTAACTCTTTATTTGTAAGATACAGCTGCAAATAAGTATTTGAACACCTGTCTATCAGCTAGAATTCTGACCCTCAAAGACCTGTTAGTCTGCCTTTAAAATGTCCACCTCCACTCCATTTATTATCCTAAATTAGATGAACCTGTTTGAGGTCGTTAGCTGCATAAAGACCCCTGTCCACCCCATACAATCAGTAAGAATCCAACTACTAACATGGCCAAGACCAAAGAGCTGTCCAAAGACACTAGAGACAAAATTGTACACCTCCACAAGGCTGGAAAGGGCTACGGGGAAATTGCCAAGCAGCTTGGTGAAAAAAGGTCCACTGTTGGAGCAATCATTCGAAAATGGAAGAAGCTAAACATGACTGTCAATCTCCCTCGGACTGGGGCTCCATGCAAGATCTCACCTCGTGGGGTCTCAATGATCCTAAGAAAGGTGAGAAATCAGCCCAGAACTACACGGGAGGAGCTGGTCAATGACCTGAAAAGAGCTGGGACCACCGTTTCCAAGGTTACTGTTGGTAATACACTAAGACGTCATGGTTTGAAATCATGCATGGCACGGAAGGTTCCCCTGCTTAAACCAGCACATGTCAAGGCCCGTCTTAAGTTTGCCAATGACCATTTGGATGATCCAGAGGAGTCATGGGAGAAAGTCATGTGGTCAGATGAGACCAAAATAGAACTTTTTGGTCATAAATCCACTAACCGTGTTTGGAGGAAGAAGAATGATGAGTACCATCCCAAGAACACCATCCCTACTGTGAAGCATGGGGGTGGTAGCATCATGCTTTGGGGGTGTTTTTCTGCACATGGGACAGGGCGGCTGCACTGTATTAAGGAGAGGATGACCGGGGCCATGTATTGCGAGATTTTGGGGAACAAAACAAAGCACACAGCCAGGATAACCAAGGAGTGGCTCTGTAAGAAGTATATCAAGGTTCTGGCGTGGCCTAGCCAGTCTCCAGACCTAAACCCAATAGAGAATCTTTGGAGGGAGCTCAAACTCCGTGTTTCTCAGCGACAGCCCAGAAACCTGACTGATCTAGAGAAGATCTGTGTGGAGGAGTGGGCCAAAATCCCTCCTGCAGTGTGTGCAAACCTGGTGAAAAACTACAGGCAACGTTTGACCTCTGTAATTGCAAACAAAGGCTACTGTACCAAATATTAACATTGATTTTCTCAGGTGGTCAAATACTTATTTGCAGCTGTATCTTACAAATAAATAGTTAAAAAATCATACATTGTGATTTCTGGATTTTTTTTTTTTTAGATTATGTCTCTCACAGTGGACATGCACCTACGATGACAATTTCAGACCCCTCCATGATTTCTAAGTGGGAGAACTTGCAAAATAGCAGGGTGCTTATTTTCTTCACTGTGTATATATATATATATATATATATATATATATATATATATATTATTAAAGACATGCTTTTTTTCAATCGAATTTCAACAGCAGTAGGTTAATTATTAGGTCCATAGACAACTAAAAACAAATATTCAGCAAACAATAAAGTTTCAATATGTATTAATTGTGAAGGGGTTTCACTGTGACTGTGAGGTTGAGTTACCAACTGATGAGCATAAATCCTCTCTGTCTGTGTGTGTGTGAGAGAGAGAGAGACTGAAGACAAAGACTATGCTTGTCCGTGTTGCGCTCGGAGCGCGCACACAGCATCCTGCCAATAGAATGGGCTATGTGCACAAGCGTAGTGACGAACTTCCGCTATTGTGAGAAGTCGGCATATCAGTTTCCGGTTTACGACTGTTCATCCGCATCCACTATAAACAAACAAGATGAGTGCTGCTGTTGTACAGCAATAAAGAGATCTGCGTGACACATCTAAGTTTCTAAGAACTGCAGTTGGATCTAACGCCCGTTTCACACATATTCCGTTTGCAGTGCGTGTTGCGGTAGGTATAGCAGCACGCGCTGTAAGTTAGTGCTTTCACATATGATGCATTTGCAGTGAATAACTGATCCGTGACTGTAGCCTACAACAAACAAACACTTACTATTTTTATTTAAAATCTAGAAGTTATGCTGCAACTTTTACTTGAAAAACAAATTGTCAGCATTAATTGCGATTCTCTTTGTACACATGTAACCAGGTGATGGTTAGGGTCCTTTAAGAGGCATCGGGTGACGTCATCGCGAATGCGCACGAAAAAATGAGCGTGAACGCGCGATGAGGAAATCATAGAGTTGTGCTGCATGTGTCTGTGACTGCTGTTCGCTGTTCGAGTCTAATTTGTCGTCATTCAGGGAGTTGGATGTTTACGCAGGATTGCGTGAATGTGTGAGTGTGGCTGAGCACCGCATGTACAGACGAGGCCTGTTTGCATTGACGAAGTGATTGTATAGTGTGTAACGTGAGAAACACGAGGGAAAAGTGAGTAATATACATACAATGTCATTTCAGGTGTATGTTGTGAGTGTTATTTCAGCTTAATTGTTATGAAGTTCTAAGTTGTTATGTGTTTTCTTTATAGAAAGTACCACTACCGTATTATTGTCATTGGTGTTTCAGTATTTGCATTGTTTGGATTACTGCACACAAAAAGAGATGACCATTGTATTTTCTTTTTATATTTTCCTTTATTTCGGGGAACGATTTTCTGTGTTATTTAAGAATACACTGGCACTGTATTTTGTTTTATTGTGAGATTTCTGCCTGTAACGGACAGCAAAGAAACTCCTAACTAATTTATAAGGAATAAAATAAGAACCCCATTTGTATTAGTTGGTCCTGTGTCATTTTTCTGTGGCCACAATTTTGGTACCAGGAGTGGGGTATTCCAAGAGAGTTAGAGAAATCTAGTTTTTTTTTTTTATTGGTCTGTGCAATAAAAAAAAAAAAGTGCAGTGCAATATTACGGTAGTGGTGAAGAGGAGACTGAAGATTTCTGCAGGCGAGGAGGAATGGCTGTGGCGAGGAAAGAGACGGATCGTCGTGGAGGATCGCCAGGGCCCAGCTGGATCTCATCGCCAGGGGCTAAAAGAAACTGCTCGACAGTGTTGCATCAGATTGGAAGGACTTCCACAAGCACTTTCCTTTTCAGAGCTTTGCATAGAGACTTGTAAGGACGTGAGATTTTACAATGTCAGACCCAGATGATGACCATAGTGGAGCTGATTTAACAGAACAATTCGGAGATGATGATCATAGTGGAGCTAATTTAACAGAGCAAATTAGAGAGTTGCAAAGTAAACATGATCAAGCAATGGCTGCGATTTCCTCACTGAATCAGAAGTCTTATGTGTATGTCCTGAGAGAAAGGCACATACCACCATATTGTGGTGATATGGAGAAAGATGGTAGGTCAGTTGATGATTTTATAGAGGAAGTTGAGCGGGTGCTGAGTGTTAGGCACCAGTCTGACCGAGATCAGTATGATTTTGTTATGTCTCTGTTAAGGGGTACAGCCTTGGAAGAGGTACGTCTTCGCAGTGCTACTGATGATGAGGTTGACGATTTGTTTGAGTACCTCAGGGCGGCGTTTAGAGATAGACGCAGTGCACCTCAGCTCCTCCACTGTTTTTACAGCCGGAAACAACTAGAGGGGGAAAACATTAGTGACTTTTCTCATGCTCTGTCACAAGCCCTCGGCTTTGTTTTTAAATGTTCTCCTAATGCTATTGCGAACAAAGGGGTGGCATTGAGAGATCAATTTGTTGAAGGTGTCCGCGACCCATCGCTTCGAAGAGAGCTTCTTAAATTTGTTAGAGACCACCCCAAGTGTACTATGATAGAGGTGCGAGATGAAGCGCAGCTTTGGTTCGTAGAAGAGCCCACAGCGAAAACTACTAAGTCTCGGTGTAGTACTAATATGACACAATGTTCAGTTCTCAGGGTGCAAGAGAGAAAAAGTGTCACAGTAGAGGATGTTCTCGAAGTGGTAGCTGAACAAGGCAAAGCAATTAGTGAACTCACTCAAGCCGTAAAAAAATCTGACTGTAAGGGGTGGTAGCACAAGAGTAGAAACCTTTAGGCCAAAAACACAGCCAAAATTCACTGAGGATGGACAACCAAAATGCTTCAAGTGTCAAGTCGCTGGACATGTGGCAAAGAATTACCCTCAGAAGCAAGAGCACTAGAGCAGTTAGGCCTGTGTAAGGCCCGCTAAATCGAACCAATGGCGGCATACGATCAGCGGCGAAGGTCTCGTGCATGTTCCATCCTTTCCATGCTAATGGGATTTTTGATTAAATGCAATACACTTTCTCATATGTATTAACTCGTTATTTCATCTGACTCCATATATAAAAGGATTTTTAATGATATCTGTGCATCATTAAATGTGAGCGAGTGTTTGACTATTCCTTTTAACCATTAGCTAAATGAACAATGTCAAAGTCAATTAGAATAATCAAATGTAACAATTTATTATGTTGGGTAAAGTATCATACCAATTTCACAATCAGTTCAAAGATAATCAATACAATAACATCGAATGCTCTAGAATAAGAGAAAGATGCAAACCCAACATTTTAAGAAATACATGAGGCTGAGTTTTGTACACTCAACCTCACGGGCTCTCGGAATTACAGGAAGGCCCCGACCCCCCTGCTGCAGACCATTAAATAGCCAGAATCTTTCACATGTAAAACCTGCTAATTTGCATTAAGAAGTTACACCTCTTGGGGTGGGGGAAAAATACCATTTGCCTTTCTTTGTGTGTCAGTTATCTCTAAACTCTTAAAAACCTTAGTACCTTGTGTTTTACTCTTTGGGAATGAGACCATTGTACCAGTCGCACTGAGACCTTTAAAATGATACTAAACACATTCCTTTAATGATCATCATTCACATTAAAACCATACTTGTGTGAGTTTTAGTTGTCTCTGAGAGAAAGAATGGTGTGGATAAGGTGAGACATTTGTCTCGAGGAAGAGGGGGGAGGTCAAATGTTAATTTCCAGCTTCAACCACCTATTTCAGCCTTACAGATCCCTCCTTGACCCCGTGGGTCACATTTGGACGAAAACTTACGGGGTCACAGTAAGGCGTTTGTTGAAATCCTTGAGATGTAATTCAAAAATTGTCTTTGCAATGTCAGCATCTGTAGAAGCTCAGAGGGCTGTGTTCACCTGCAGAACACCTGGTCTCACCAGGTGTGTGTAGCTTGAGTCCAGCAGGTGGATGAATGCATTCAGCTTTTCTTTCTGTGATGTGTAAGGACTGAGCGGAATGACGGATCATCTAAATAACTAAATGTATTTCTTCCTATAAACCCCGGGACTTGAACACACACACACATACACAAACTGGTACGAATGTCCCCATTAAAGACATTTTAATGAGATATATTTCATATGTTGTTATGTGGGTCTGAGTGCCCAGGGCCTATGAAGATACCTGACTGTATTGTAGTTCTAAACGAACGATACATGCCTGTATTATGCATTTTAATGAATAATCCAGCATTTTCACTATCCTAACAAAGTCTGTGAAACTTCCCCCCAAATCCAGCTAACACTGGCTGAAGTGTCCTGTTACGAGTTTACGACCCAAAAGAATGTGCATAGACTTAATTCTTTGCTGAGAAGGAGAAATGAAACCGTTTCAATCCTATATATTCTATATATATATACACTCACCGGCCACTTTATTAGGTACACCTGTCCAACTGCTCGTTAACACTTAATTTCTAAGCAGCCAATCACATGGCGGCAACTCAGTGCATTTAGGCATGTAGACATGGTCAAGACAATCTCCTGCAGTTCAAACCGAGCATCAGTATGGGGAAGAAAGGTGATTTGAGTGACTTTGAACGTGGCATGATTGTTGGTGCCAGAAGGGCTGGTCTGAGTATTTCAGAAACTGCTAATCTACTGGGATTTTCACGCACAACCATCTCTAGGGTTTACAGAGAATGGTCCGAAAAAGAAAAAACATCCAGTGAGCGGCAGTTCTGTGGGTGGAAATGCCTTGTTGATGCCAGAGGTCAGAGGAGAATGGCCAGACTGGTTCGAGCTGATAGAAGGGCAACAGTAACTCAAATAACCACCCGTTACAACCAAGGTGGGCAGAAGAGCATCTCTGAACGCACAGTATGTCGAACTTTGAGGCAGATGGGCTACAGCAGCAGAAGACCACACCGGGTGCCACTCCTTTCAGCTAAGAACAGGAAACTGAGGCTACAATTTGCACAAGCTCATCGAAATTGGACAATAGAAGATTGGAAAAACGTTGCCTGGTCTGATGAGTCTCGATTTCTGCTGCGACATTCGGATGGTAGGGTCAGAATTTGGCGTCTACAACATGAAAGCATGGATCCATCCTGCCTTGTATCAACGGTTCAGGCTGGTGGTGGTGGTGTCATGGTGTGGGGAATATTTTCTTGGCACTCTTTGGGCCCCTTGGTACCAATTGAGCATCGTTGCAACGCCACAGCCTACCTGAGTATTGTTGCTGACCATGTCCATCCCTTTATGACCACAATGTACCCAACTTCTGATGGCTACTTTCAGCAGGATAATGCGCCATGTCATAAAGCTGGAATCATCTCAGACTGGTTTCTTGAACATGACAATGAGTTCGCTGTACTCAAATGGCCTCCACAGTCACCAGATCTCAATCCAATAGAGCATCTTTGGGATGTGGTGGAACGGGAGATTCGCATCATGGATGTGCAGCCGACAAATCTGCGGCAACTGTGTGATGCCATCATGTCAATATGGACCAAACTCCCTGAGGAATGCTTCCAGCACCTTGTTGAATCTATGCCACGAAGAATTGAGGCAGTTCTGAAGGCAAAAGGGGGTTCAACCCGTTACTAGCATGGGGTACCTAATAAAGTGGCCGGTGAGTGTATATATATATATATAACCATGTGATAAATGTATTAACATGCATCTAATGTTCCATCGCATGATTTGTCCTTTTATGTGTGTTTGTTTCCCCATGTAACTAGAATCTCATCGTAGCATAAGGAGAAGTAGAAATACCTTCAATATGCATGCTAAATATCACTGTATATTTCTTTGACTTTCACATAATGTTCTTGATACCTCCAGAACGCTCGTGGTATGGACTACCCAAATATGCAAAGAAATATTCAGTAAAATATAATTTACTATGGTTTTCCACCTTTGGAGTGGAAAAGACTAAAAACTCACCCTGTCATAAATAAGGTTTTGACAAGACAAAGGAAAGCCTTCGCGCCAGAGTTTAGTCAAATCTCATTGGTTAAGGTTGCTCCGGAAGGGGCATGGTCTGCGTCCCTTTAAAAAAGGACACGGACGCTTTGCTTACGCGCTGACCTTCTTGCCTACGTCTGCCTTAGTCATGTAGTCTCTGATACGATTTCCCCTCGGGAAATCCTTTCTTTCTTTTGTTTGTTTAAAAGTTTTGTTTTCTTTAAGTTTCCAACCTAATTCATCTCACAGGGGAGGAGATGAATTCAGCCAAATTTGGTAATGTTACCTCAAAGACTTTAAACCTCTGTTCAAAGCGTGCGCACCGAACGCCACGTGACGCGCGCACACGGAATAAAGAACATCCATTCCGCTCATGCACGCGGCCGGGACAGGCCGTTTTAGGAACATGCGACAAGACACAGAGGGACCAAGAAACTGTGCAAGTATTTTTCTGTATCAGCTTCTAGGAAGCTTTAAGATGATGTTTTTCGTGTTGTTTCAGAGAGGTTATTGTCTGGGTGAAGTTTACCAATGCGCTCTCTCTCTCTCTCTCCCCCTCTCTCTCTCTCTCTCTTGTCTTACTCTCTCACTCTTGCCAGAATGTGATTCCTTCGTGAGTTCCCTTTGGAGATCTCTTTCTTTTGTTTTGTTTCTAGTTTAGTTTATGTTTTTCAGTCTTAGATAAGTCTCCGTGTTTAATTCCAATCGACGATTGAAAAGAACACCGCGTGACATGTCTCTTCAGCAAATCCATCTTCAAGGGACCTTTAAATGAGCGCGCGCTCGCTTTGAAGGAGAAACACGCGCATGTGACCACGTGACGCGTAGGACCGAGAGACACACACATGCTTCTTCACCAGCCATGCAAAGAGTTTACCTACCTGTGCAAGTATCCGTGTTTGATCACGCTTTTAAGATGTGTTGAAGTCTTGTTGTCTCTCAAAGTCCCGTGTCTATGCGATTTTGCTATTTAGTAAGAAAGATCCTCGGGTCTCTCTAAAACTCCCTCGTGCATAACTGCAACTTTCTAAAAATTCTCTCTCTCTCTGTCTCTATGCATTTCTCGTTCATCGATGCCTTATCGTGTTTTGTTGTTTATTATGTTTGTAATGTTTGTGTGTTTCGTTGTTTATTATGTTTGTAAATACATATATCCCATGTAATCGTAGTAAATGCATAGGCTAGTTATTTCTTATTAAAATTACTGATACTCATTTGATGGATTTACTGTCTGCTCATAATTCCGGTCCCTGAAATGAATAGATCAAAGCTACGAGCTTTACAAATTAAAGATGCCTTAAAGAGTATTTGTTTATAGGGCGGGAAGACTAATTCTTGTGGCCACAGAACTAAACCCTAAACTCTATAAATTAATTGAGCTAATTAATTTGACCTGTTTGTGAAATGTGGTCCGTGTAATTAATTGCAAACAACTTGTGGTTAATCGCAAGGATTCACATGCATGCAGGTAACAGGACATATCATCCCTTACCGGGAGATTTATTAAAATGTAAAGTTGATCTGGTCCAAACCTGTATGAATAATTATGAATTATTGTATACAAATCCCCCAAAATCGACCGGTTCATACCTTACAGATGCGAACGAGGTTCATAGAGTCAATCTGGCCCTTTTTGACTTGTTCAGTTGACGTGTCATGGAGAAACTTCTGCTTCTCTGGCACCTTCCCCATGATGATAATCTGACCCTTCTTGACCAATCCCGTCACCTCCAGCGGTGCGGTTGTCTGGGCAGACCTCAGTGGGTGAAGACGTTCTCCTTTGTTCCACACTGCTTTGTGTGAGACACCTGACAAGCATCTTAAATGTCCGCTTCACGATTGAGCACACATGAACTTCAAGTCGTAAGGAAATGCATAGGAACGAGTAGTGTTAACATATACCATGTGTCAAAATGTCAATCAAACTATGATTATGACATGATTTATGGCTCTCTGGTTTGGGTTGCTGTCGCTCATGACTGACAGTGCGTCTGTATCAAGAAAACAGCGCTGATTTACGACGCGCGCTGGCGTCCGTATGTCTATAGGAAGCTTGGCGTCGTCCTCCTGTGGTGATATCCGGGAGACTTTTAAGGTGTCTGTCCGTATGTTTCCGGGGTCTATTGTATCTTTAGATGTTGACTATAGGTGTTATAACGTGTGTTAATTATGTCGGCGGGCATGCCCAGGAGTTCACACATACACCGAGCCGAACAAACCGCGTCAGGCCTCTGTTTTTTTTTTTTTTAAACTATTTTCCGAGCCAGATTGTGTTGTTTTGAAACGTGAATGCAAGAAGATGGATGCCTGTCTTAACAGTAAGTGTGTTTTATTATTTAGTAATATTATTAAGAAGCTTTATCTGTTTATATGAGAGTCACTGTTCTATTGTGTTACTTAAATAGGTTATCTGCGCTTCAGGTGAGGCTAGTTTTGAGGAACTTAAATTCCTGAATCACGCGACTGGCATGTAATTACGTTTTATGTTTAAATATTGCATAGTGTGTGTGTGTGTGTGTGTGTGTGTGTGTGTGTGTGTGTGTGTGTGTGTATGTGTGTGTGCCACAGTAGGATGAAGTACCTGAACTATAGGTTTGTGTTAATACCTAAGACAAAGAATCAAATCGTTTATCTAACTCACTGTGAAGGTGTTTACAAGTGGAACTGGCGTGGGAAGAGTGCACCCTAAATGGGGTTTGTTAATGGTTTTACAACAGTTGCTTAGGCTAGTCTAGATGTTTAAAGAATGACACTTCATCAAAAGCTTTCTGGCGATTCTCTGGGACCTCGCACACAAAAACATCATATTAGTGTATATCAATTTGGTCGTTACTTTTGTTATTAAAAGAAACATTTTTAAAGAAAATGTTTTAGTTTGTGTGTGTGTGTTGCAAAACAACAGAATTACATATTTTACTTAAAAATTCACAGTAAGTAAGACGCATCGGGATTTCAAGCATTTATACATTTGTTTGCCACAAAAAGCAAGGAAAGTTGTCTATTTTCTTTAAATAAAACTTTTACTTTATTTTATTCTTTAAAACAGATTGATGACCAGCAACTTTTATTAGTACTGTAGCCAAGCAGGGTCCTCACATGATTAAAACACAATTTTCACTTAGAAAACTTGTACTAGAAAATGAATGACTGAACCTTTTTTTCTTTTGACAAACCTACATTACCTGAGATGTGTAACAACCACAAGGGATACATGTTGATTCCTAAGTTTCGGGTACAGTGCAAACATGCAATACTCAAGAAATCTAATTTTAGTGTTATCTTTGTGAGGTCAGAACACAAAACTTTGTGTTGAGTGATCCAGACAAAGCTTCATGCTAGAAAATAGTTTTGTTTTAGGTGGACACCATTGGTGTTAGTTCATGTTATTCCACACATGGGAAGATGTGTGTGATGAACGCAGACCTTTCATTTAAGAGGCTTTTTAAATATATGACTGAAATATCTCTTTTTGACAAACCAGTATTTCATATTATATTATACTTAATATTATATTAAGTTATTTAACGTCCAGAATAGCTTTTCAAAAGCCCCAGGGTAATATCAAGGTTCTATCAAAGCGTCACAATAATTAGTTAGGTGTGTGTGTGTGTGTGTGTGTGTGTGTGTGTGTGTGTGTGTTAATAGTTGGGGTAAACTCTTTGTGCATATTTTTTACACGCCAACATATTCTGTCAGGTATGTCACACCGCTGTGAGGTAAAGTTTTACACTCTTGAATAACTTTCAAACATAATCCTTATAAAGGAGTTACTGTGTGTCCAAAACACATGTACAATTCAAAAGACCAAATCAGTAAGAAAAGAGGGCATAGCATACATTGAAAAGTAACATTTATAATAAATACACAAAATCCATCTGTGAGCCTTTGTGAAAGTTTGGAAATTTTTGATTTGCATGTGATGTTTTCATCACACAACTAGTGTTAGTCGTCTTATTCAGATAGCACTATTTAGTTTGTCGGACTCTTCTTTGAGAACTCAACATTCAGTGTTTAGGAATAAATGCAAATTAAGAATTTAAGTGATAGTCTTTCTGCATGAGAGTGTTTGACTAAATTTATATTTCTTTTAGGGCAACTGTACAGATATCTGTGATTTCAGATTACAGAAAGCATCAACAACACAAAAAGTAAGTTATGCTGTTTTACACTTAATCTGATACAACTGAATCGCATCTGACTATTGCACTGAGAGCTGCACATTCATTAAAGTTTGAGGCTGGTAAACAAAGTTCCACACTCTGGTAAAACCAGCAGATAAAAATAAAAAAAGGACGTGCACTGAAAGCACCATGTAAATTCAAGACCCCAAATCACTAAGAAAACAAGTTACACCAAACAAACATTGTTTATGGTGCATACAGAATATAGAAAACCGTGTCTTTTGAACGCAGGTCTTTCATTTAAGAGGCTTTTTAAATATATGTCTGAACTTTCTCTTTTTGACAAACCAGTATTTCATATTATATTATATTATACTTAATATTATAGTAAGTTGCTTAACGTCTGCAGAATAGTTTATGTCAACGTACCGCTTAGCATTAAAGATTAGTTTAGTTTTTAATTGGTATCATCATCTTTGACTCAAATAAAGTTACTATATGTGCTATAAATCTTCGTACATTTTTTTTTTTTTGCTCTTCTGTCAGATTTGGTTAGAGGAACGATGCCACAGTATTGTAATGCAAACACATTAAGAACAATAAAGTTACATGTCCTTTGAAAGACTATGAGTAAAATTCAAACAATCGTTATACAGGATTTATGTTTGTACAAAAGTAAATACAAGAGGTAAATTTACTATACCAGTGTGTACGGGGTATAAGAGGGTTGAAAAGCTCTGTTTATAATAAACACACAAAAGTGTGCAAATGACGGTTCTGTTACGCCAATAGATTTAGTCATCTTGTTCAGACAGCAGATGATACTGTTTCACATTATGTATGTAGGACTGTATGTTTTTAGGTGAAGACTTTTTCTTAAAGAGCTGTCAACATTCTGCGTTTTATAGGAATAAATGACAATTCATTTAAGTAATAGTCTTTCTGTTTGAGAATATTTGACTAAGCTGATACTTTGTTTTGGTCAACTTCCCCTCTATCTATGATGTGGTCTATGTTGTTTTACACTTAAAACTATACGGCAGAGTCACATTTGACTATTGCCCTGAGAGATGCGTATTCATTAAAGCATGAGGTTGTTAAACAAAGTTCCACACTTCGGTAAATCCTGCAGATAAAATTGCACAAAAGCAAATTCTAGAGGTCAAATTGCTAAAAAAAAAAAAGTAAATACAACATGAGCCATTTAAAACAGATACAGAAACCCTCTCTTCCGATCTATTGCTAAAGTTTAAGAATAAAATTGCTGTTTAAGAACAGCATAAGAAAATTACAAAAATTTAAACTGATATTATTTTAGGTCTGTCTACGAAGAGGTCACAAGACATATTGGACAATAGGACCAACATGAAAAGTGAGACTTGATGTTTTTCTGTTACACACATACAACTGTTACACTTAAAACAAAACCTTTCGATTAGCTATACACATTATCAAGGTGTCAAGGTGTCGCAGACACACAATTCGTCATGTTTGTTTTCACAATCTGGGCTTCTTTAAGAAAAACAGTATGTGTCCATCATCAGTGAATACCAAATTTGTTTAATATATCTTATTTTTCCACAATTATAAATATTGATTAGCAACAGCTCAATTGTTACCAAATGCTAGTGAAGAGATTATCTACAGAATGTTACTGGCACACTAGTTTGCTAGTAGTGATAGTGGCCCTGGTATTGTCACATCGCAGTGAGTACACATATAAACCACAAAGTTTTGACTATGAAGCCAGGCCAAAAACAGAAAACAGCAATTAGTTGTAGCAGTATGTAGATTGAGTTATGTTTAGGGTTGGGTATCGGTTGGGTTTTATCCGATACCAGTACCTACTCGGTATTTTTTAAACGGTTCCGGTGCTTAAACGGTTCTTGTTCCGATACTTAAGAAAACGAAACCGCACACACTTTGTCAAAAAATAATACCCTTTTATTTACAGGGCCAAACTGGACACAATATTAACTTAAATAGGCTATTTAAAGATTTTCTGATTAAATGAAAAATTGCGTCGTTTAATAGTCTACTGATGTAAAATACTTAAGTTAAGATCAACATTTTGTCTTCACATATTATGACTACTTCAAGCAGAGAAATATCTGACACTGAGCAGAAATATTTAACACACACAGTAGCCTATAGCCTCGTATAAAGAAGTGTTGGAACTTTGTTAAAACATTTTGCACACGTTGTCACACTCGCTGTTTAATGGCAACTGTGTTTGCTAGCCTACTTGATATGCAAGGTTTGCAGTTGGCATTGACTTGTCCGAAGAGGAACGGCTGCTGTTATCATCGTTTGTGATGTCGCAACCCGATCACACTACTAGATCGTCTCTTAAGCACGCAGTGTGTTTATCGTGTAATTTATACGCGAAAATTAGTTTTTACGTGCATAGGATACGCATGGGTTGGTTATATGTTTAGTAGTGGTGTGGGGTGCGTGTGTATAATACATTTGGCTTTGGGTAGAATTAGTGGTGTGGGATGCGTGTGTATTACACGCAATGAAGTGCGCATCAAATGCACGCGAAAACCTCGTAGCCTATCATATGCACATAAAATCTAATTTTCGCATATAAATTGCACGATAAACACACTGCGTGCTATAGAGACACTGGCAGCTGCTGAACTTTAACTTTCGTCAAGCGTGTCAGAGGATCTGAGTTGTAATCCGCATTCGTACAGTTTTTTTTTTTTTTTTTGTTCTCATCAAAACCAATTATGCTCATCAGTGGTTGTATATCAAGCAGGGACACGTTTTTGTGAATTATATTTTGTGAGTTCACTGGAACGAATAGAGAGTCTCGATTGAAGCGCGCGTCCGAGTGAAGACAATGCTGGGTGCGCGAGCCATCCGCGCCACTGATCGCAGAGGCAAAGAGCACTTTGATCACTTGATTTAAAAAACACATTTCAGTGCTAGATCGCCTCTTATTTAACAAACGAACGAAATGAATGCTCTGCTGGTTAACTAGAGATGTTTTATTTATATGTATTGGATCATTCGTGCCGCGAGATGTTTTACAGGCACCGAAATCAGGCACCGAAATTGTCGTTCTTATTCGGTCTGGTTACTACCGTTTACGTCGGAACCGGTTCCCTATTGGAACCGAGTTTCGGTACCCAACCCTAGTTATGTTCTTTGATTTTGCTCTCATTTTTTTTTTTTCTAAAACAGACTGTTTGAAACTGTTTACCACGGTTTCATTCTTAACAGCAGCATTCTTATTGTAATGTCGGGTGTGATTGTAACGCTTGTGTGGTGTTTTCTTTGCACTTTCCCCATGGATGTCTGTTTCCCATGTCATGTTAGTGAACTCTATGTCTTCTAGCCTTCTATTTGGTCATAAGTGACAGTTTTCACATGAATTTGCTTGATTGATTTAATAACTTCGAATGCTGGGTATTATATCCATATCTGTGTTACACAACATCTTTTCAACAATAGACAAGCTGTTTATGTTGAGCGTAAGCATCGGTAAGTGTCAACATGTATGGAAAAGACCATTGTGTTACAGCGAAACCACTATTGGTGGAATGATATTGTAATGTATAGAGTTTTTGCATCTGTCTGTACTACTCGACATTATCTCATTGTTTCTTAACATATGTTTATAACCGTGATCCAATTTTCACATCTCAAAGAATCTTACAGACGGAAAATGTTTATCCAGAATTTAGACTACTGTTAAAAAAGTCGACGTGTAGGGATATATACAATCGGTACATTGTATTTAATGTCACTATAGAGACAATTTAATGAACGCTTCAGGGACTGAACTTTAACATTTTAATCTTTGGTAAAAGTTAACTTAAAGTCTGCACAAAAAGAAAAAAGAAAATCCATCCTTTCTAAATGCATGTTATGGATCTATTGAGCACAATTCACCAGTGCATATGTTTTGACCTTGTAATGTTTAATCAAATTTTGTTGGAAAATCAAAAATACATGCAGGATTTACTCAACTTTTTTATGTCAACTGGTCTTACGTAGCTGGGCTATGCCGCATTTAATTAACATTGTTTATTTCAGTAAACTTAATTTTCTTACATAAGATTAATTCAATTTCATTTAGTGGAATCAGGTTAACATTCTTAATTTTGTCCAAAACTATTAAGTTCAATTATCCTAAACTGTTACATCCAAGGTATGCCCCAAAGTAGTTGTTTTTATTATTATTAAAACCACTTTAATTATTGTTAGCACGTCCTCACCCCCGGTCTACACTTTAACACAATGGTAATCTCCAAAAACACTAACACACCAGAAACTCTTTTAAATATAATCATAAAAGAACATTAAACATTGACAAGCACCAATTCTTTTTTTATCCTGATGAAAATGATGGGGAGGGGGAAATCCTCTTCCTAGTTTTCTATATTGCTATTTTAACACAACTAAACTCATTTATGTAATCTCAACCCAAATTGGATTAAGTAAAATGGTTGAAAAGAATCGTGTTGGATTAACTCCATTTACTTTAGTATATTGAACAAGCATCAAATGTTATTTTTGGTATACTTAACTGAAACATGAAAATATTGAGTTAAGTCAAACGCAACTGTTTCATGTCAGATTAACGCAATGTATTGTGTTTGAATGAGAAAGCTAATACAGCGGTGTTAAATGAAAAATATTTTGACTGAATTCTCTCCGATGAGATGCAGGACTTGTTGTTTATGCAGGACATAGTTATTTATGGCTTCCTGAAGACCACCCCCGTACACAACAGGGGGGCGAGGGCGGACCCCAATCGCAGTCCTGATAAACTTTAGAGCTCAGCATCAGTTATCGCACGCAAGCCGGCTTCTCCTAACTGTAAAAAACGCGGACTGCTGTGCTACTACAACATCTTATTGATCAGGAGTTGAAGGAACATTTGGTTGTTACATGGACTGCCAAAGACCGCGTCAACATTCCTGTATACCTGAGCATGACACGAATTGCGCTTCTTCGACTAACAACACTTTGGAGGATCAGACCCATAAACCCAAACTTCAAAGTGTTAATGCACAAGACTTGGACGATTGTGCTGCAAGGACTCAATCACATGACATTCCAGGAACTATCCGAATCTTTCAACATCGAATAGGGGACAAAGTTTACACCATCCATGAAGTTTTGTTCTAAAAAAAAAAAGATCTAAAAATGTCTAACTAAAGGCTTGATGGAGCGCGACTGCCCGCTGAGTTCTAAAGATGAAGCGCACAAGCCTACGGTGTACGAGTGCGCCACGAGCAAAGAGTGTCGTTTAAGAGATACAATAGACTGTATGTTTGAAGATTATTTTAGAGGCCAGATGGTTGACTTGATGCATAAGATCGTTGATGCTGCGTGTGATTCAAATAACGACTGTGCGGGAGATACCAGACGTGTAACAAATCTCAAAAATGAAATGATTGTAAGAGGCCTAACAAATTCGTGGCTTGATGTTACGATTGTGTGTCTTAATGCCAACGAGCCGATCTGTGTAATTCTCAGAAAAGTTTCTGGGTGTGGTGTTTGATTGTAGTAACGAGTTTGGAGTTTTCTGTATGTGTACGTTTGTAACAGATCTATGTGTGTCACTGTTTTCAAAAAATGAGAAATTATGTGACGACGGTGAAATTATTGAAACTTTAGTCAGCTTCATCCTGGAGCAAAACATGGTAGCATGCCGCGACTTCCTATTCTGGCTCGATCACCTGTAAATGGAGTTATTGTTTTACTTGATGTATATGTAATGACAGTCTATCATATTTTTTTTTTGTAACGAAAAAAATTATGTTGAAATAAAAGGTTTATCCACTTAAGTCATCATTCGTTTGTGACTGTGTCTAAGCTAAAAATGGTATTATACATATTGATTCTTGTAGAGTAATATTTTAATGATCTTCATTCTTTGTTTTGCTGCATTTTAGAAAATACTACATGATTTAAAAGATGAAATATTTCAGAGATCCTTGGTGATCGTTGAAACCGTGTACGGGGGGTGGTCTTCAGGAAGCCATAAATAACTATATGTATAAATAAATAATAATATGTCCTGCATAAACAACAAGTCCTGCATCTCATCGGAGAGAATTCAGTCAAAATATTTTTCATTTAACACCGCTGTATTAGCTTTCTCATTCAAACACAATACATTGCATTAATCTGACATGAAACAGTTGCGTTTGACTTAACTCAATATTTTCATGTTTCAGTTAAGTATACCAAAAATAACATTTGATGCTTGTTCAATATACTAAAGTAAATGGAGTTAATCCAACACGATTCTTTTCAACCATTTTACTTAATCCAATTTGGGTTGAGATTACATAAATGAGTTTAGTTGTGTTAAAATAGCAATATAGAAAACTAGGAAGAGGATTTCCCCCTCCCCATCATTTTCATCAGGATAAAAAAAGAATTGGTGCTTGTCAATGTTTAATGTTCTTTTATGATTATATTTAAAAGAGTTTCTGGTGTGTTAGTGTTTTTGGAGATTACCATTGTGTTAAAGTGTAGACCGGGGGTGAGGACGTGCTAACAATAATTAAAGTGGTTTTAATAATAATAAAAACAACTACTTTGGGGCATACCTTGGATGTAACAGTTTAGGATAATTGAACTTAATAGTTTTGGACAAAATTAAGAATGTTAACCTGATTCCACTAAATGAAATTGAATTAATCTTATGTAAGAAAATTAAGTTTACTGAAATAAACAATGTTAATTAAATGCGGCATAGCCCAGCTACGTAAGACCAGTTGACATAAAAAAGTTGAGTAAATCCTGCATGTATTTTTGATTTTCCAACAAAATTTGATTAAACATTACAAGGTCAAAACATATGCACTGGTGAATTGTGCTCAATAGATCCATAACATGCATTTAGAAAGGATGGATTTTCTTTTTTCTTTTTGTGCAGACTTTAAGTTAACTTTTACCAAAGATTAAAATGTTAAAGTTCAGTCCCTGAAGCGTTCATTAAATTGTCTCTATAGTGACATTAAATACAATGTACCGATTGTATATAGCCCTACACGTCGACTTTTTTAACAGTAGTCTAAATTCTGGATAAACATTTTCCGTCTGTAAGATTCTTTGAGATGTGAAAATTGGATCACGGTTATAAACATATGTTAAGAAACAATGAGATAATGTCGAGTAGTACAGACAGATGCAAAAACTCTATACATTACAATATCATTCCACCAATAGTGGTTTCGCTGTAACACAATGGTCTTTTCCATACATGTTGACACTTACCGATGCTTACGCTCAACATAAACAGCTTGTCTATTGTTGAAAAGATGTTGTGTAACACAGATATGGATATAATACCCAGCATTCGAAGTTATTAAATCAATCAAGCAAATTCATGTGAAAACTGTCACTTATGACCAAATAGAAGGCTAGAAGACATAGAGTTCACTAACATGACATGGGAAACAGACATCCATGGGGAAAGTGCAAAGAAAACACCACACAAGCGTTACAATCACACCCGACATTACAATAAGAATGCTGCTGTTAAGAATGAAACCGTGGTAAACAGTTTCAAACAGTCTGTTTTAGAAAGAAAAAAAAATGAGAGCAAAATCAAAGAACATAACTCAATCTCCATACTGCTACAACTAATTGCTGTTTTCTGTTTTTAGCCTGGCTTCATAGTCAAAACTTTGTGGTTTATATGTGTACTCACTGCGATGTGACAATACCAGGGCCACTATCACTACTAGCAAACTAGTGTGCCAGTAACATTCTGTAGATAATCTCTTCACTAGCATTTGGTAACAATTGAGCTGTTGCTAATCAATATTTATAATTGTGGAAAAATAAGATATATTAAACAAATTTGGTATTCACTGATGATGGACACATACTGTTTTTCTTAAAGAAGCCCAGATTGTGAAAACAAACATGACGAATTGTGTGTCTGCGACACCTTGATAATGTGTATAGCTAATCGAAAGGTTTTGTTTTAAGTGTAACAGTTGTATGTGTGTAACAGAAAAACATCAAGTCTCACTTTTCATGTTGGTCCTATTGTCCAATATGTCTTGTGACCTCTTCGTAGACAGACCTAAAATAATATCAGTTTAAATTTTTGTAATTTTCTTATGCTGTTCTTAAACAGCAATTTTATTCTTAAACTTTAGCAATAGATCGGAAGAGAGGGTTTCTGTATCTGTTTTAAATGGCTCATGTTGTATTTACTTTTCCTTTTTGTAGCAATTTGACCTCTAGAATTTGCTTTTGTGCAATTTTATCTGCAGGATTTACCGAAGTGTGGAACTTTGTTTAACAACCTCATGCTTTAATGAATACGCATCTCTCAGGGCAATAGTCAAATGTGACTCTGCCGTATAGTTTTAAGTGTAAAACAACATATATAGACCACATCATAGATAGAGGGGAGGTTGACCAAAACAAAGTATCAGCTTAGTCAAATATTCTCAAACAGAAAGACTATTACTTAAATGAATTGTCATTTATTCCTATAAAACGCAGAATGTTGACAGCTCTTTAAGAAAAAGTCTTCACCTAAAAACATACAGTCCTACATACATAATGTGAAACAGTATCATCTGCTGTCTGAACAAGATGACTAAATCTATTGGCGTAACAGAACCGTCATTTGCACACTTTTGTGTGTTTATTATAAACAGAGCTTTTCAACCCTCTTATACCCTGTACACACTGGTATAGTAAATTTACCTCTTGTATTTACTTTTGTACAAACATAAATCCTGTATAACGATTGTTTGAATTTTACTCATAGTCTTTCAAAGGACATGTAACTTTATTGTTCTTAATGTGTTTGCATTACAATACTGTGGCATCGTTCCTCTAACCAAATCTGACAGAAGAGCAAAAAAAAAAAAATGTACGAAGATTTATAGCACATATAGTAACTTTATTTGAGTCAAAGATGATGATACCAATTAAAAACTAAACTAATCTTTAATGCTAAGCGGTACGTTGACATAAACTATTCTGCAGACGTTAAGCAACTTACTATAATATTAAGTATAATATAATATAATATGAAATACTGGTTTGTCAAAAAGAGAAAGTTCAGACATATATTTAAAAAGCCTCTTAAATGAAAGACCTGCGTTCAAAACACACGGTTTCCCATGTGAGGAATAGCTTGAGCTTACATCGTATTGTCTTCACCTAAAACAAAACAGACCAACAAACAAAGAAATGGGGACAGTGCCATCTCAACCAGACGACTAATCTAGTGGAGTAATACAAAGTCGTTTGCAAAACCATATTTACAAACGTGTAACAAATTTACAAATTGCTCATCATTTGAGTTTTCTATATTCTGTATGCACCATAAACAATGTTTGTTTGGCGTAACTTGTTTTCTTAGTGATTTGGGGTCTTGAATTTACATGGTGCTTTCAGTGCACGTCCTTTTTTTATTTTTATCTGCTGGTTTTACCAGAGTGTGGAACTTTGTTTACCAGCCTCAAACTTTAATGAATGTGCAGCTCTCAGTGCAATAGTCAGATGCGATTCAGTTGTATCAGATTAAGTGTAAAACAGCATAACTTACTTTTTGTGTTGTTGATGCTTTCTGTAATCTGAAATCACAGATATCTGTACAGTTGCCCTAAAAGAAATATAAATTTAGTCAAACACTCTCATGCAGAAAGACTATCACTTAAATTCTTAATTTGCATTTATTCCTAAACACTGAATGTTGAGTTCTCAAAGAAGAGTCCGACAAACTAAATAGTGCTATCTGAATAAGACGACTAACACTAGTTGTGTGATGAAAACATCACATGCAAATCAAAAATTTCCAAACTTTCACAAAGGCTCACAGATGGATTTTGTGTATTTATTATAAATGTTACTTTTCAATGTATGCTATGCCCTCTTTTCTTACTGATTTGGTCTTTTGAATTGTACATGTGTTTTGGACACACAGTAACTCCTTTATAAGGATTATGTTTGAAAGTTATTCAAGAGTGTAAAACTTTACCTCACAGCGGTGTGACATACCTGACAGAATATGTTGGCGTGTAAAAAATATGCACAAAGAGTTTACCCCAACTATTAACACACACACACACACACACACACACACACACACACACCTAACTAATTATTGTGACGCTTTGATAGAACCTTGATATTACCCTGGGGCTTTTGAAAAGCTATTCTGGACGTTAAATAACTTAATATAATATTAAGTATAATATAATATGAAATACTGGTTTGTCAAAAAGAGATATTTCAGTCATATATTTAAAAAGCCTCTTAAATGAAAGGTCTGCGTTCATCACACACATCTTCCCATGTGTGGAATAACATGAACTAACACCAATGGTGTCCACCTAAAACAAAACTATTTTCTAGCATGAAGCTTTGTCTGGATCACTCAACACAAAGTTTTGTGTTCTGACCTCACAAAGATAACACTAAGATTAGATTTCTTGAGTATTGCATGTTTGCACTGTACCCGAAACTTAGAAATCAACATGTATCCCTTGTGGTTGTTACACATCTCAGGTAATGTAGGTTTGTCAAAAGAAAAAAAGGTTCAGTCATTCATTTTCTAGTACAAGTTTTCTAAGTGAAAATTGTGTTTTAATCATGTGAGGACCCTGCTTGGCTACAGTACTAATAAAAGTTGCTGGTCATCAATCTGTTTTAAAGAATAAAATAAAGTAAAAGTTTTATTTAAAGAAAATAGACAACTTTCCTTGCTTTTTGTGGCAAACAAATGTATAAATGCTTGAAATCCCTATGCATCTTATTTACTGTGAATTTTTAAGTAAAATATGTAATTCTGTTGTTTTGCAACACACACACACACACACACACACACACACACACAAAATGGGATGGGTTAAAAACTAAAACATTTTCTTTAAAAATGTTTCTTTTAATAACAAAAGTAACGACCAAATTGATATACACTAATATGATGTTTTTGTGTGCGAGGTCCCAGAGAATCGCCAGAAAGCTTTTGATGAAGTGTCATTCTTTAAACATCTAGACTAGCCTAAGCAACTGTTGTAAAACCATTAACAAACCCCATTTAGGGTGCACTCTTCCCACGCCAGTTCCACTTGTAAACACCTTCACAGTGAGTTAGATAAACGATTTGATTCTTTGTCTTAGGTATTAACACAAACCTATAGTTCAGGTACTTCATCCTACTGTGGCACACACACATACACACACACACACACACACACACACACACACACTCTATGCAATATTTAAACATAAAACGTAATTACATGCCAGTCGCGTGATTCAGGAATTTAAGTTCCTCAAAACTAGCCTCACCTGAAGCGCAGATAACCTATTTAAGTAACACAATAGAACAGTGACTCTCATATAAACAGATAAAGCTTCTTAATAATATTACTAAATAATAAAACACACTTACTGTTAAGACAGGCATCCATCTTCTTGCATTCACGTTTCAAAACAACACAATCTGGCTCGGAAAATAGTTTGAAAAAAAAAAACAGAGGCCTGACACGGTCTGTTCGGCTCGGTGTATGTGTGAACTCCTGGGCATAATTAACACACGTTATAACACCTGTAGTCAACATCTAAAGATGCAATAGACCCCGGAAACATACGGACAGACACCTTAAAAGTCTCCCGGATATCACCACAGGAGGACGACGCCAAGCTTCCTAGACATACGGACGCCAGCGCGCGTCGTAAATCAGCGCTGTTTTCTTGATACAGACGCACTGTCAGTCATGAGCGACAGCAACCCAAACCAGAGAGCCATAAATCATGTCATAATCATAGTTTGATTGACATTTTGACACATGGTATATGTTAACACTACTGGAACGCATAATGCAACAAAACTAAATCATGTCATGTTCAATGTAAAATACCATGTTCATGTCAGCAAGTGTGAATGGTACATCTGGTCTCATATGTTTCTCAAGGTCAGGTAAGGTGGTCTCATTTTTAATATCCAATTCTTTCACCACTGTGATGATATTAAATGGTAGTGGAATTTAAATATTCTTGGTCTGACTTACTCAAAGGAAATGCAGCAAGAAGTCGGTGCATAATCAAATAAATGGTACGCATCAATGCATCTTGTAATAACAATAATAATATTCAAATACAAAAATATGAAGAATCACTGTTTGTTCAGGAATCTTCCAATGCAAGCCACCTATGCAGATATAAGGAGTGACTTGGAATATGCTTAATCATACAAGAATGGAGATTGTTCATTTCTTGCAACAGTTGTGTGTGTGTGTGTGTATGTGTGTATGTGTATGTGTGTGTGTGTGTGTGTGTGTGTGTGTGTGTGTGTGTGTGTGTGTGTGTGTGTGTGTGTGTGTGTATGTGAGAGAGAGAGTGTGTGTGTGGCTCAGTCACAGTCAATGACAGGTTAAAGGGATTCACCCAAAAATGAAAATTCTGTCATAATTTACTCTTGCATGTTCCATCCTTTCCATGCAAATGGGATTTTTGATTAAATGCAATACACTTTCTCATATGTATTAACTCGTTATTTCATCTGACTCCATATATAAAAGGGTTTTTAATGATACCTGTGCATCATTAAATGTGAGCGAGTGTTTGACTATTCCTTTTAACCATTAGCTAAATGAACAATGTCAAAGTCAATTAGAATAATCAAATGTAACAATTTATTATGTTGGGTAAAGTATCATGCCAATTTCACAATCAGTTCAAAGATAATCAATACAATAACATCGAATGCTCTAGAACAGGGTTCCTCAACTTCGGTCCTGGAGGGCCGGTGTCCTGCACAGTTTAGCTCCAACCCTGATCAAACACACCTGAGCAAGCTAATCAAGGTCTCCAGGATCACTAGAAACTCACAGGTAGGTGTGTTTGATCAGGGTTGGAGCTAAACTGTGCAGGACACCGGCCCTCCAGGACCGAAGTTGAGGAACCCTGCTCTAGAATAAGAGAAAGATGCAAACCCAACATTTTAAGAAATACATGAGGCTGAGTTTTGGACACTCAACCTCACGGGCTCTCTGAATTACAGGAAGGCCCTGATCCCCCTGCTGCAGACCATTAAATAGCCAGAATCTTTCACATGTAAAACCTGCTAATTTCCATTAAGAAGTTACACCTCTTGGGGTGGGGGAAAAATACCATTTGCCTTTCTTTGTGTGTCAGTTATCTCTAAACTCTTAAAAACCTTAGTACCTTGTGTTTTACTCTTTGGGAATGAGACCATTGTACCAGTCGCACTGAGACCTTTAAAATAATAATAATAATAATAATAAAAATTTATTTCTTCAGCACATTTAAACACAATACGAGTTGACCAAAGTGCTTTACAGATTCCACATTTAAAAAAACATACAAAGGACAGACATAAAAAGGATACAATCGTTCCGAGCCACAAAGACTAAGAGCAATTAAAAGCCACAGTAAATAGATAAGTCTTCAACGCAGACTTAAACGCTTCAATGGAATCGTAAGCCTTGATGTAAGCAGGGAGACCATTCCAAAGCCTAGGTGCAGCCACCGAGAAGGCTCGGTCTCCCTTCGTTTTCAGGCGAGATTTTGGAACCTTTAGCAGTGAGCTTTGCGATGATCTTAGTGGTCTAGAGGTGCAGTGATGCTGCAATAGCTCAGAGATATAAGCAGGGGCTTGTCCATGTAGACCCTTATACACCATTAAAAGGACCTTAAATTGCACCCTAAACTCCACCGGGAGCCAGTGTAAAGAGGCCAGAGCTGGAGTAATGCAAGAATATTTACTGGTCCCAGTCAGCAATCTGGCCGGTGCGTTCTGCACTAGTTGCAGACGCGCCAGCGATTTTTTGGACACACCCACATACAGGGAATTGCAATAATCTAATCTGGACGAGATAAAAGCATGGATAACAATTTCCATATCTTTAGTGGACAGAAAACCTTTCATTCTGGCAATCCCTCTAAGCTGAAAGAAGCTGCCCTTCACCACTGCATTTATCTGTTTGTCAAATTTTAATTCGGCGTCAAAGATCACTCCGAGGTTTCTAACATGAGTCGTGACCTTTGAGCCAAGAGTACCAAGCTCCACTGAAATCTGTTCAGCTCGCTTCGGTGGGCCAAACACCATCACTTCAAATTTTGATTCGTTCAGCTGAAGGAAGTTATCTGCCATCCATTGTTTTATCTCGTCCAAGCAATTCAACAACGATGACCCTCTAGCCTTATCCTCAACATTCAAAGGAAAATACAACTGGGTATCGTCAGCGTAACATTGGTATGCCACTCCATGTTTCTGACAGATCAGACCCAGGGGGAGCATATATAGTGAGAATAGGACTGGACCAAGGCATGAGCCTTGAGGTACCCCACAGACAACAGGGCAGACAGAGGAGGTAGAGGTCCCTATTTCCACCGCAGCAGTCCTCCCCTGAAGATATGAGGCAAACCAGGATAACACAGTCCCCCCAATTCCCACCCACTTACTCAATCGTTCAAGAAGAATCCCATGGTCCACTGTGTCAAAGGCCGCGCTAAGATCCAGTAATACTAGCGCTGTGCAATTCCCTGCATCCACTGATAACAACAGGTCATTCGATACTCTCAGAAGGGCAGTTTCTGTGCTATGTTGCGATCTAAAACCTGACTGAAAAGTGTCAAAAATGTTATGTTTGTTTAAAAAAATAGTGAGTTGCTTAAGTACCACCTTCTCCAGCAATTTAGATAAGAAAGGTACCTTAGAAATAGGTCTGTAATTGCTTAGCACCGTAGGGTCTAAACTCGATTTCTTTAAAAACGGTTGAACAAGAGCATGTTTGTAATAAGATGGCACCATCCCCTCTGTAAGACTCTGGTTAACTAGGATTGTAATAGTGTGCCCCACCGCACCCCAAGCCTGAATCAACAAACGAGGTGGTAAAATGTCCAAAGAACAAAAAGCTGGCTTCAGGTGTCGGGCAATATCTAGCAATTCGTCCCCGGAAACAGACTCAAATGAGGTCATCACACCCCGAGCACACACATCATGTGAAGGATCCAGACTGCTTTGGGCACTGACAGAGTGCACAATGCTGGCTCTGATCATTGTGATCTAAACACATCTAAATGATCTAAATGATACTAAACACATTCCTTTAATGATCATCATTCACTTTAAAACCATATATATACTTGTGTGATTTTTTGTTGTCTCTGAGAGAAAGAATGGTGTGGATAAGGTGAGACATTTGTCTCAAGGAAGAGGGGGGAGGTCAAATGTTAATTTCCAGCTTCAACCACCTATTTCAGCCTTACAGCTGTATCCTCTGACTCCCAGGGAAACGGGAGCCCTCGGTTGTTGTGAGTCAGGCAATTCAGGCAACATGTCCTGTAGTAGACCTTTCAATTTGCGGCGTCACCACTAAAGGCCTATTGGACACAGGAAGTCAGGTTAGCACCGTAAATGAGCAGTTTTTCAGAGACCATTTGAGTGGTAAAGATGGAGATATTCTCTCCATGGCTGGCTGGCTAAAGCTCACAGCGGCCAATGGTCTTGATATACCTTACCTGGGTTATTTAGAGCTTGAGGTGGAGGCAGAGGGAATTAAGATGCCGAATTGTGGTTTCCTAGTGGTCAAAGACATCTCAAGCTCTGGCAACACAGTACCATGTTTCATAGGAATGAATATAATCAGCCGATGTGGACAGCTGGTCCAAGCAGAATTTGATACCACCTTAGGGGGAAAATTAGATTCTGAGTGGAGACATTTTTTCCAGAAAGTCCAGACATGTACTGTGAACAGGAAATCTGTTGTGCGTGTTGCTGGAAAATGGACAGAGCGCGTACCTGCAGAATCGGTGGTGACAATAACCACGACGAGTTTCAATCGGGGTGGTGGGCAAGGAAGTCCTATGCTGTTAGAACCGCTCAGTACTCCGTTGCCAGGAGGTCTGATAGTCATCCCCACCCTCGTTGACTTTACCCTGATGGAGGGGAGAATGTAACCAGGTGATGGTTAGGGTCCTTTAAGAGGCATCGGGTGACGTCATCGCGAATGCGCACGAAAAAATTAGCGTGAACGCGCGATGAGGAAATCATAGATGTGTCTGCTATATGATCATAGATGCTGCATATGTGTCTGTGACTGCTGTTCGCTGTTCGAGTCTAATTTGTCGTCATTCAGGGAGTCGGATGTTTACGCAGGATTGCGTGAATGTGTGAGTGTGGCTGAGCACCGCATGTACAGACGAGGCCTGTTTGCATTGACGAAGTGATTGTATAGTGTGTAACGTGAGAAACACGAGGGAAAAGTGAGTAATATACATACAATGTTATTGCAGGTGTATGTTGTGAGTGTTATTTCAGCTTAATTGTTATGAAGTTCTAAGTTGTTATGTGTTTTCTTTATAGAAAGTAAGAGAGACTATATAGGGCGGCATTCGTCAAACTGACAGTTTTATTGCCCCCCTATGATTGGTTCCCACGGGTGGGGGCCAAGGGGGAGCCCACTTCCGGTCTGACCATCTGGAGCGTGGGAATTTCCCACGCTAGCCACGCCCCCATCCCTCCCACTTCCGGAGAGGTACGGAACCCCTCCCATCCGACCCGGTTCCGGAACCCCTCCCATCCGACCGGTACCGGACTATGCACCTGTTACGGGCACCTGTCTTGTTCAATGTAAAACTGTTCAAAATAATGGAAAAACATTCAAAACAATACATTTGAATCTTTTTAAGAAGGATGACAGAAAACAGATAGGTTTAGTGTTTTTTATTAAAGAAAGGGTTTTCACGTTTACATTTGAAATCTTTTTACTTTCACACATTTGTAAAAATGGTTAAATAGGATTTTCTCAAATTGCATCAAGCAAATAGTTCTATTTTCCATCATACATTTAAAAAAGTTGTACTTTTCACATAACACAGTGCTTAAAACCATTAAGACATTAATATCATTAAGACCAGTACAGGTATTTACTTTCACACATTATTTTGTAAAATGTTAAAACATTAATGAGAAAGTTTAAATTGCGTTTTTCTTAAAGTTATCAAAATGTTCTAGAATTAAAACATCTAAAACACCATATATTTGAAGAAAACTTGTACTTTCACAATTACATAGTGTTTAAAGCCATTAAGACCAGTACAGGTATTTACCTTCACACATTATTTTGTAAAATGTTCCATTTTATATAAACCAGCTGTTTTAAAAGGTGTTTTCTTAAAGTTATCAAAATGTTTTAGTATGAAAACATGTATTTTTTTCACAATTACCTAGTGTTTAAAGTCATTAAGACCAGTACAGGTATTTACCTACACACATTATTTTGTAAAATGTTCCATTTTATATAAACCAATTGTTTTAAAAGGTGTTTTCTTAAAGTTATCTTAATGTTTTAGTATGAAAGCATCTAAAACAACATGTATTAAAATTATATCAAACAAATAGGTCTATTTTCTATCATACATTTCACATAACACGTATAGTGCTTAAAACTATTAAGCCCATTTATATAATATCATTAGTGTTCATACACTTAAAACATTAATGAAAAAGTTTAAAGAGTGTTTTCTTAAAGTTATCAAAATGTTTTAGCATTAAAACATCTAAAACATCATTTTTAAAAATGTTAAAAGGTCAATGTTCAGTCATTTACAGAAAAGTATACAAGTTAAGTGTTTTTTCATTACAAAAAGATACATTTAACTTTCATTATTTGTAAAATGTTACATTTTACATAAAACACGTCATGATATTAAAACTACATCATGTTAAAAATCATAGTATCAAAAAATAGCCTTACGTTTTTACAAATCCGATTGCTGAAAAAGAACCAGCACCTCCAAAACTTAGAGGTTTTATTCCAAAAGTCCTCGTGAGGAGCTCCGCGAAACACGTCCGCGCTCCTACACCCAAAAAGTTAGAATGGCGTACCTGAGGTCCTGACACCTGTCAGACCTAGACTCCACCCCTAGACCCTCCCACAACACGTGGTCAGATGACGTGCTCGTGGGAAAATAGAATACAAAGTTCCCACGATCCGTGTACGCGCACACACGCACGCGCATACACACACACACACCTGGAGCGTGGGAGAATTTCACACGGCCTACATCCAGCCCCACACACACAAACCCCCTCCCCATAGTGTGACGGGATAAAGGAGGGCTGTTTAAAAATCAGTCTCTAAAATTCACAAGTTGGACCGTCTGACAGAGTGGATTATAAGAAACACGAAACCTGCACGAGACCACGGCACGGATTTTGTGTGTTGTTTAACAACGGGGACAAGATACATACTTCTTGCGGATCATATCAATAAACAACCTGAGGATTATGTCATATCATTTGCCAGCCCATTTGCAGTGATTTTGGAAAGGGCGCTCGCGGCCTATTTCTGAGGATTTACAGTGTTGGAATATATTTTTTCTAAAATCACTTGGCTTTTTTAAACGGTAGCCTACGACGCATTTGGATCTGTTAAGGGATACGCACCATAGGATTACCGTCTGCAACGAACTCACAGAAAAGCATCGATCGGCTGAATACATTTTGTGATTATTTATCCTTTTTCTATGTAAAGTATACTTTTGAATTGCCAGTGTATAAAATGTGCAATATAAATAAACTTACCATGCATTGCTTTGCCTGTCACAGGAGAACTTATATTTATTTTACAACTCTATGCTCTCTAACAGGGTAGATTTGGCACACACACACACACGAAACGACGTGCTTTTAACTTTTAAAAAGTGAAGCGTTGTATTGGGTAACAGATCAACTCTTTAAAGAAGAGTTTTGTTTTCCACATACAATTAAAAACTTTTAAAAACAATATAGGCTAGGTTATGTATAAAGTTAAAATGCAATGGTTTAGTATTCGTACATTTTACAACGTTATCTGAAGAAAGTTAGAATGTGATCCTTCACATAGGCTACAGATTTAAAACCGTTCAAAACAACATCCCAATGTGCATTCATTTAAAACAAGTTTTAAAAATAAAACAAAAAAGAATACATCAAATAAAAGTTCGAGTTCTCTAACATTACAATAGGCCTATGCTACTAAAGTTTAGTTTTAAGTTCCGTATGATAGGCCTACATCACTCATCGACGGTAGAAATTTCATGATGCAGCCTATAGATCAGTGTGTGAAACCGTGTCTCCGTCCATCTAACACTAGATTTATTTATAATTAGGCCTACACTAAATAACATTTATAAAAATAATAGTTGTCTAAAAAAATTAAAATAAAAAAATTAACTATCTTACTGATTTATTCACTCGTCGATAGGATAATCCACCTCGCTCAATGGTGAAATCTGATCATTGTTTGAGAATGCGTTTTTGAATTAAAAAAATATGAATCTGTTCAAAACTATGTGCTTTAAACTTTTTTTTAAAAAAGTGAAATGTAAGCGATAGGCAAACAGGCATGCTACACTTTCACATACAACTTTAATAACTTTTTAAATGATACGGACCTTTAAAATACAAAGGTTTATAGGCTAGTATTTAAAACGTTATTAGGCCTATCAGAACAATTTAAAACAGGTTAGAATGTTTTCCTTCACATAACCTACAGATTTTAAAACCAGTTAAAAACAAAAAAGTCAACGTTAAATCTTTTAAAACAAGTTATAGAATGTCTTTCACGAACAACTTTTAAAGATAGGTCTACCAGAAAAATGGTAAATTATGTTTTAAACAATGCTTTAACATATCAACAGTTAAAAAATACATAAAACGAATAGTTTTTAAGCAAAACTTTTTAACATTTCAATTCACTACTAAACTTTTGTTTAGTTTTTAGCTAAAATATATCTTTCCACAAAGCATCCTCGCCCCAGATAGCAAGCACATTTGGGCCGATTCCGGCTGAAATGCGCTACTGTCGGCTCAGTGTCGGCATCGGTGAAAAGATAATGGGCCAGAGTCGTGCCGACTGTGTACACAACACCTCTGGCTGACATGGCTTTTTATGAATGGGCCAGTGTCGGCTAAAATCAGTTGTACTCGCGCTGGCTGACATACGGCGTTTTAACAACGGGCCAGTGTCGGCTAAAAGCAGTTGTACTCGCACTGGCTGACATACGGCGTTTTAACAACGGGCCAGTGTCGGCTAAAATCAGTTGTACTCGTGCTGGCTGACATACGGTGTTTTAACAATGGGCCAGTGTGGGCTAAAAGCAGTTGTACTCGCACTGGCTGACATACGGCGTTTTATGAACGGGCCAGTGTCGGCTAAAAGCAGTTGTACTCGCGCTGGCTGACATACGGCGTTTTTTTGTTTTTAAATATTTTTTGGCGGTTAATTTAAATCCTGAGGAGGATCCTGCAGACGCAGTCAGAACATCGTTTTCGAGAGGAATCATTCAGCTGAAAAAACGAGTAAGTAATTTAATTCATTTATTGTTCTAGTGTTGTTTGATGTTTTAACTGTCTAGATAAAAATAGTTTTTTTTCAATATCTAGATGTTTGCGATGATATTGGTCTTACGTAACGTCAGAATACCCATTCGGTCGCGGAGAGTGTTGATGAGAAGGCCTATGCGGTCTCTTTTTAGGATGATTGTGTATTTTCTTTTTTATTAGAAAAACTGCTGTGATGCACACAGTGCACTGTAATGTTAGCTAATGAAATGATATTGAGTTATATTCCATTTTGTTTGCTAAACATACGCTTTTGGCCCCGTAGTTCTCTACACAAGCGACTCTTTCTGATTTGATTCACTAACCTTTCAAAAGAGTCATTTATTTATGAATCGAACTATACTGAACACGACCTCGCTGTTGCTGCATTACACCCGCGGAGACAACGTGTATAATGTGAAATTAAACATTTATTTTGTTTTAACACTCCTGTGGGGAACTTCGAAACAGAAAAGCGTTATAGATAACGTTACGAGAAGCTGCCAAATAAAAAGTGCAGCTTCTTGATTCATTGTCTTTGGCATGTCTTGTGTTCTTAAATGTAACGTAATCTGCTTTAGAGCAGGTGCACTTTAGAGTGAAAGAAAAATATTAAAGCGTATCTCTGTATAATGTTATTAAAATTGTTCTTAACATTTTTACTGCAGTGGGGATGTTAACGTTATTATAAGCGAACGCACTGTTTGGAATCTGACACTTTTACACGTTTTTTACACTTCAACACTTTTTACATATTATGTATGATATTTTGGTAACACTAAAATAAGGTTTCATTCGTTAATATCAGTTAACTAGGCCTAAATTAGTTAACATGGACTAAGAATGCACAATACTAAACATTATTTCATCTTAGTTAATTTTCATTTTGACATTTACTAATACATTATTAAAATCAAAAGTGAACAGTTGTATTTTTATTAACTAATGTTAACAAAGATGAATAAATACGGTAACAAATGTATTGTTAAATGTTAATGTTAGTTAACACATTAACTAGCCTAATTTTAACAAATGAGACCTTAAGTGTTACCAATATTTTAAACTGCTGCGTAAACTCTGGCAACAACATTTGTCAAACCTATGTGCTTAAACTAATGCTTAAGATTGAATTTTGACCTCACAATATCTATTCCTTTATTTAAAAGATGCAGTTCAGAGAAACACTCATGGCTAATGTTGCTGAAATGGAGATCGAGGGATCATGAACCGGCAGCAGATCGAGGGGCAGACAAAAGATAAGTTTAAATCTATATTAAAAACACACCTCTTTAACCTAGCATAAACATAACACACTCTCACATTTCTGTAATTCACATTCGTACACCGAATGTACTTGTTACATCGTAAGAATGGCATACACTAAAGTTAGTCTCTCTGTCTCATTCTTATCCCAAGTTTAGGCTATACTGTAGTCAGCCGGATCTAGTCCGCATCCAGACCAGATGGTGGACCTGCACCCTAAGATGACCACAGTGAGCCCTGAACATCACAACTAGACAAGACCTAGGAACAAACATCTGTGAAGACCTTGTTGACACAACAGTCCTCGGCACCGTCATCGGATCAGATCCGCGAGAACCAGACCAGTCCTCCACACAGACCCAATGGTCAGCTTCAACTCCCCTCTCACCAACGCCGGCGTGATCTCATGAAGGTAAAAGAGTAGCAAAACTGGAGAACATAGATGTGAATTTGAGAACTTGTACAATTTTGTACTTGAAAACCTGTAGAATGTTGAGATTTTAACTCTCAGACAATAGTCACAAACCTGTATTCTGAATTTGAAGCTGCAGACAAGTAGTCACAAATGTGTAAAATGCCATTCACAGAAATACAATGACAGACACAAACTTGTATTTGTTCATTCACATTCACAGTACAACCTCAATTAGGCATTTGCAACTTCTTAAATCTGCCATTGCTATTTCAAATCTTCACGCATTGACTTTGCAACTATTTTCACAATATATTAGATGCGTAACTAACTTGTGTATTTGCAAACTGAGTGGCGTGAGAGAGAAAGGAGGGGCAATAAAAAAAATTGCATGGCAGATTTGAGAAGGTGCATATGTCTAATTGAGGTTTTCACATTGAAGCTGTGAGTGTACATTTTATTGTACAAGTTCTCAAATTCACATCTACATGCTCTCGAGTTTTGCAACTTTTTTACCTTGATGTAAATCTTTTCCAATCTTCAAGCAAAAGGAGCTGAACAAAATACTCTGAATATCATCAATCCACAATCTGATTGTGAAGCAGCCTGAACACTAACACACACCATGTGCGTTGTTTGGCCAGAGGAGAACTGCCCCCCCAACTGAGCCTGGTTTTTCTTTCTTCGTTTTGTCTCTGATGGAGTTTGGGTTCTTACCACTGTCTCCTCTAGCTTGCTTAGTTGGGGACACTCATTCTTAATAATAGTGATCTGCCTGCATTGACACCATTATATGAGAACTGAACTGAGCTGGACGATGACATCACTGTTTTCTGCAGAGCTGCTTAATAATGAAAATGGACTCTTTTTATAATTTATACAGTTATTGAACAGAACTGAATCAACACAGTTGAATTCAGCTGAACAATGACACTATTTTCTTTTTAGACCAGCTTTACAGCCAGATTGAACTCTGTTTGCATCATTGATCATTTTCCTGTTTAACACTGTAAAGCTGCTTTGAAACAGTCATTACTGTATATAGGGCTATATATTTAATGTGACTTGACATTTGCAAAAGGAATTTAGTTAGTTAAAGAGAGTGAAAGAGAATGATGTTTTTCTTTTAATCATACACAATAAATATAATTTACTTATTTTGTGGTTTAAAAACTGTGTTGTTGATAAATGTTAAAGTGTATTTTGTTCATTGTTTATACATGTTTATATTAAAGTGTATTTGTTAATTTTATAATAAAAAACCTTTTTTAAACGGTTGAATTTGTGTTTCACTGTTTGCCAGTTTCTGGCCACATCTGGTCCGGGGACCCAGCCGACTCTCAGCCAGATCCGTCTTACAGTGCCTGGGCCAGACCTGGGCCATATCAATAAATAAGAGTAATTTCACAGTGCCTGGGCCAGACCTGGGCCATATCAATAAATAAGAGTCATTTTACAGGGTGTGGGCCACATCTAGGCCAGAGGAAGTTGTTTGAGTCCGTTCTCACAGTGTTGGACCAGTTTTGGGCCGGGGACCCAGCCAGAACTGGGCCAGAATTGAAGCAAGGATGAGGCCCAGAGGTGGGCCAGACAAATTTTGCTATGTGGGGCGGCTCGCGCTCCGAAAGCAAAACATGAATGAGAAATAGACGGTCTCTGAGTCTCCGCCCACCTAGGCTACAACTCCGACAACGCATGAGAATTATACACATGTGCAGAGGTAGGCCTATAGCTACAGATTTCAATCTTGGTAAAAAGACTTAAAACAACGTTTTACATTTTATTTAATTGAGTTATAAATTCATTCACTAGATCTTTCTTAGCCTAATATTTTCAAACGGTCCTCTAGCACAGCGCTCCGACACACGCACACACATAGAGCGCCTAAACTTTTACGACATCAGAGAGAGAGAGAGCATCCGTTTTTTACCATGCTATGCCTAGAAAAACGAGAAATGATCTCTCGTGAACTCTGAATGGTATTGCGAGCTTTGGGGTGATACTGTAGGCCATACTTGTCGGTTTTCTCAACAAGAAATTGATGAATGCTAAAGTCGACATCAAAATGTACCCTATACTTTGTTAGCCCATATTAGTCTTGTGGTGAACAATTAATCAGTGCGTGTTAATACACAGGGAAAATGGTATGCCATGGTAATCTTTTATCAAAATCTGAAAAGTTACGTCTGGAAATGGCATTCCTTTTCTGATGACGTCAGTTTGACGGCTTGGGTTGAAAACGCTTAACCACTCCCATCAAACCCTGCTATGAGGAGAGATGGAGAGGAGGAGCTCTAGAGTAAACCCCTCCCCTCTGTTCAATACCCCCCCCCCCCCCCCCCTTTCACAGGGAAATCGTCACAACACTGGAGAAAAGTTGTTTTGCAACTTCCGGTTATGGGGACTTTAAAAACATTAAATACAACTCTTTGCTTTACAAAAACTGTTATTACACTAAAACAAGACACAAAATAAGATATTTAATTTACCCCTACAGCTAGTCATATAGTTAATTATTTTTTATTCTGTAGTTTTACAGACCTAAAACCATGATGCTTCAAAGTATAGATTAGAAGTAGTCAAAGACACAAACGATTTTGAACATTTATATACATTTGTGTGTTGCAAAAGCAGAAGTCTACCTTCTTTAAATAAAGATTTACCTCTATTTATGCTTTAATTTCTTTAAAACAATCAGGTGATCTGTGTTATTTCTGTGATTACTTAAGAATTTAAGTGATAGTCTTTCTGTTTGAGAATGCTTGACTATCTATGACTATCCCTCTATCTATGATGCTGAATCACACAAAGTATAAACACGAAAAGTAAGTGCATGCTGTTTTACACTTAAACTATTACCTCAGAATCACTTGAGTTAAATTAAAGCCTGAGTTAAGTTAAAACCAAACGTATCTTCATACCTGTTGTGCCAGACACAAATTGTTCTAAGAAATCTTTTTTGTTTTATAAATACACTTTTCTTATTTCTACAAATATCGGGGCTATATAAAGTTAATACACAATGAAACGAGAATAATGCTACCAAATATGTCTGACACAATGTTTTAAGAAAAGGCACTGTTTTAAAATACAGATGTTTTTTTCTTTTGACAAACCTACAATTCCTATTATCTCACCCCGGTGGTGTTTAACATCCAAGAGTTGAAGAAGCAGTTCTTTATGCAAAAAAGCAAATTAATTTAAAAACAACAACAATACAAATAGTTTAAGTTGACATAAACAAAACATCCCCTGATCATCCCTTAAGTTATAGTAAACATTTACAATGTGTAATTCTGTCAGTTTGACATGACGTACCTGCACCATATTATTGTAAAGCAAACACATTTGAGGGTTAACTACGGAAAAGCCGCATCAGTTTTGAATGTTTGTAAGTGGCATTTTATATTTTAGCCGATTACGATGTTTACATATTGTTTATATTTATTTTTGGACAGTTTGCAAAACTATAGTATACGAGCGTGGTCAAAAGTGTTAAAGAATATGATGTGTAATACTGTTATGAGCTCAGCCACGACCACAAAAGAAAGATTTTTTTAAAAACAATTTTTTCAATTTATTTCAACAATACATTGAGAGATATATCCATTGAAACGTTATACAGTATATGCACAAATTGAAACGTTATTCGGTATATTCATACATTGAAGCGTTATACAGTATATAGGCTTACAATCATTTCATTTTTTAGATTTGTTACACGTCTGGTATCCTCCGCACAGACGTTATTGGAATCACACGCGGCATCAATTACTTGCATCAAGTCACCCATCTGGCGTCTAAAATAATCTTTAAACATACAGTCTATGGTAACTCTTAAACGACACTCTTTGCTCATGGCGCACTCGTACACCGTAGGGTTGTGCGCAGCATCATTCAGAACTCAACGGACAGTCAATCTCCATCATGTTTTTTGATTTTTAGAACAAAACTTCGTGGATGGTATAAACTTTGTCCCCTATTCGATGTTGAAAGATTCGGATAGTTCCTGGAATGTCGTGCGATTGAGTCTTTGCAGCACCATCGTCCAAGTCTTGTGCATTAACACTCTCAAGTTTGGGTTTATGGGTCAGATCCTCCAAAGTATTATTAGTCAAAGAAGCGCAAGTCGTGTCATGCTCAGACATACAGGAGTGTTGAAGCGGTCTTTGGTTGTCCATGTAACAATCAGACAATGTTCCTTCAACCTTTGATCGATGTGATGTTGCAGTACCACAGGTGTCCAGACTGGTATTTGCTCGGGTCCGGTGGCTAGGTCAGCTGTGTCAGGAGGTCAACTGAGGTCTGTGTATCTGGGAGATTATCAGGTTGGATATAGGTCTACCCTCCGGAGGGGGTTGTAAAGGGGTGTAGCCGTCATGACGTCGTAAACAGTGGGTGTAACCGTTTGTTTTTGACATACATGATGCCTGAAAGAAGTTTATTATTTTCACTCCAATTACAATTTTTTATTAGACTTTACGAGATCAAAACATACGCATGAGCGGATTGTTCGCAATAAGAGCCGTAACAAGTATTTAGAAAGTAAATAGGATGTAATTTCATTTGTGCAGGCCTAAAGTTAAGTTATACAATATTAATATGTTAAAGTTCAGTTATAGACCTTTAGCGCATTCGAATGTGTTGAGTTAAATTTAAATGTGATATAAGTGTCACATAATAAAACACGTCATTACCGAATTCAGGGGTGTTTAATAACGTTAATAGTTTTTAAACAGCAGATGATTTAAGTTGACAGATTTTTTATTTTTTCAAATAAAGTGACACAAGTATTTCTCTAGTTTGTTGTATACACACATTTTGAGGGTCACTTATAGAAAGATGTTTTCTTGTCTTTGTTTCGTGAAATCTTTTAATTGAATAACATAGATTTCAACGTACAAACACACATTCGCAACTCTTGTAAATGTTTTCTTTTTGCTGTAGATTAGATGATGCAGGCATCACCAGTGATAGGTGTGAGAGAGACAAACGCAAGACATTTCTACCGGCTGACGACATTCTAAGAAAACATAGTTGTCAAGTCTGGAAACCGACACATTCTAAATTTATAGAGAAAAAATTATTTTTAGGTAAAAAAGTAATTTTTTTGACCAAGAAAATTTTTTGTCTAGTATCTAAACTATTGCAGATAAAATAGTTTGACTTATATTAGATTAAAATTTAGTTTCTTATGTAGCATGTGATCCAGTTTTCCCCTGCTAATTTCAAACCAGTATCCTACTACAGCTACCTAAACAGTGACTGACAGGGGTGGGGTGGGTTGTAACACTTCTTGAAAAAGTGTTACAACCATCCCCTATCATAGAACTGATTGATTTTAATATTTTTATAGAATGCCTAGGCAGTGGAAAAGAGAGACAAACAGAGGTGTGACTGCCAGTTTAAAAAAAAGCATCTGATGAGGTCACAAAGAAGGGCAAGTCAGTCAGATCAGCTGACACACACACACACACACACACACACACACACAAAAACAAACACACACACTCTCTCTCTCTCTCTCACACACACACACTCTCTCTCTCTCTCTCACACACACACACACACACACACACACTGATATATATATATATATATATTTGTTAGAAGTTGTAATATGTTTATCAATAGCCTACTGTTAAGTAAATTCGTTCAAGTAGACACATTTACATATACACACACACACACACACGCACACAAGTTAATCAGACAGTCTGTTCCAGAGAGGGAGTGAGACATTGTTATTTTATGTCAATAAACCTGTTTTTGAAGCATTTCATATAGTGTGGCATCCATTTTAGCTTATTTTGTGTAATTGTTACAACTTACCCAGCATTGTATAAAAATTTGAGAACTCTAGCTACAAAATTCAGTGAGTTATAGTTACTGAAGCAAAAAGTGTTACAACCATACCCGGTCTCCCCTACGCAAGACATTTCTACCGGCTGAAGACATTCTAAGAACACATAGTTGTTTTCAAAGTTTGTTTTTCAAATTGTAAGGAAAATAGACACGCCGCACTAGATTGAGAAGAATGGTGATGTAAAAAATTTATAACAATTTCAAAACCTTGTGTTTCAGAAGAAATGCAAACAAAATCAAATATGCATAAAACACAAAATATTCAAAATGTTACATGCTAATATGGGTCTTGTTCCAGAGTTGGTATGCTCCGATGAAAACTTTGAGACCAAGAACACTAGCGCTGTTAAACATGCGATTCAATAACATTGCACAATATAAACAAGAATCCAGCCAAATGCGACTGAGCTATATTTCACATATAGATGTTTATAGTTAGATATAATAGTTAGATCATTTATCTAACAATTGAAATTTACGATATGTTAAAACATTTTGGTAATCTGATACTGCTTTGGCATGTTTTCATGAAAAGAAAAACAAAATATGAAGACATTAAACACAACGTCTAGAGATGATTAGACCTAAAAGACAGATGTCTAAAACTCTGTTGTCAAAGTATTGATGTGGACAGAATAAAAACGAATCACACCCATCTTTCACTTAATACCACTTATCATTTGTAATTCATTAACTGTTGTTTAGTGACATACACAAAACATAATTTTGAATTTTATCCATATCCTTTACAAGAACAGGTAACGTTAACCCTCAAATGTGTTTGCTTTACAATAATATGGTGCAGGTACGTCATGTCAAACTGACAGAATTACACATTGTAAATGTTTACTATAACTTAAGGGATGATCAGGGGGTGTTTTGTTTATGTCAACTTAAACTATTTGTATTGTTGTTGTTGTTTTTAAATTAATTTGCTTTTTTGCATAAAGAACTGCTTCTTCAGCTCTTGGATGTTAAACACCACCGGGGTGAGATCATTGGAATTGTAGGTTTGTCAAAAGAAAAACATCTGTATTTTAAAACAGTGCCTTTTCTTAAAAATATTGTGTCAGACATATTTGGTAGCATTATTCTCGTTTCATTGTGTATTAACTTCATATAGCCACCATATTTGTAGAAATAAGAAAAGTGTATTTATAAAACAAAAAAGATTTCTTAGAACAATTTGTGTCTGGCACAACAGGTATGAAGATACGTTTGGTTTTAACTTAACTCAGACTTTAATTTAACTCAAGTGATTCTGTGGTAATAGTTTAAGTGTAAAACAGCATGCACTTTTCGTGTTAATACTTTGTGTGATTCAGCATCATAGATAGAGGGATAGTCATAGATTGTCAAGCATTCTCAAACAGAAAGACTATCACTTAAATTCTTAATTATCATTTATTCCTATAAACATTGAATGTTGATGGCTCTCAAAGAAAAGTCTTCACCTAAAACACGTACGATCCGAGAAACAAGATGTGAACGGTATCATCTGCTATCTGAGCAAGATGACTAAAAACGAATGAAACCATAATTTGCAAACTTTTGTGTATTTAATATAATCAGTGCTTTTCAGCCCTCTTTTCTTAGTGATTTGGTCTTTTGAATCTTACACTGGTGTTTTGGACACGTGTGATTCCTGTATAAAGGCTATGTTTTAAAGCTAGTCCATAGGCTTTACAAGAGTGTGGTACTTTGCATCACTGCGGTGACAAAATATGTTGCTGTGTAAAATACGCCCAAAGATTTAAGCACAGCTATTTACACACATACTGAGTAATATCTAACATATTGTAGATTGCAAACATCCCATTATCTGTTTATTTGGGGTTAGAGAACATTCTTAGCTCATATGTTTCTTTAATTTGTGTAGGACGCTGAAGTGTTAGTTAAAAAATAAAAAGTATTAGTTAATAACAAACAAACAAACAAAGACTTTAAAGCAAATGGAACCGTAAACATAATATATAAAATATGGTATAATTACATGTCGAAGCATACTCACACCTTGAAAATGACTTCCGTAAAGTTTATTTTAGTAAAGCCATGCCTGGGTCATCCCAACACAAAGTTTTACGTTTGTGGGGTGTGATCTCACAAAGATTACAACAATATAACCTTTTCTCGAACATAGCATGTTTGTACTATGCCTGAAACTTACTAATCAACATGCATTCCCTATATGTGGTTGTTAAACGCCTCAGGTAATTCATATTAAATGTAAGTTGGTCAGAAAAAAAACATTTAAGATGTTAAATACATTTAAAATGTCTGTAAATACAACGTGTTTGTCACAAACACGCCTAAAGCGCTTTTACTCGTGTGAGGAAACCCCTAACAACATTACTAATCAATTAATCACAGAAATAATGCATGTCATCAGACTGTTTTAAAGAAATTAAAGCATAAATAAAGGTAAATCGTTATTTAAAGAAAATAAAAAGGTAAATCTTTATTTAAAGAAAATAGATGCTATTGCAACAACACACAAATGTATTAATGTTCAAAATCTTATAAATGTTCAAAAACTTATATTCCATACTTTGAAGCATCATGGTTTTAGGTCTGTAAATATACAGAATTAAAAAAGAAAAAAACTTTCTCTAACATTTTCTGATAACGTAGTAAAATGTAGGAATACTAACCTTTGTATTTTAACTTTTTACAGCTTTTAAAAAAAAAAAAGTTTTAAATGTGAAATTTTCTAATATATGTGAAAAACTAAACTTTCTTTGATTAAAAACACCTCCCTGATCTTACCACATCCACCCAATACATTGTAGGGGTGTGTTTGTGTGTGCGAGAACTTCTCCTGCGACATAATGTTATTTGTTTTAAAATCGTAAAAAAAAAAACTTTGGAAATGGACTCTTCCAAACACCCCCACCTCTGCTCGTGATTTGGACTGTTCAAAAACTTTCCGGGAAGTTTGAAAACGATTTAATGGAGAGAGAATGCGCAGATGCGCTTGTTCAATGTAAATATTGTAAATTATAGTTAAACTCAAGTGTTGTCAACTAAGGATTATGTGTGTGCGTGCAGCTAATTGTAAACACATTTGCATATTTTATTTTATAATACGTTCATTAGAGAGAATTTAGATCGCGATCGATGCATTCCGTCTAAATGTTTACATTGTAATGTTTGCACTTTATAAAATTACCCAAATGTCGCATGAATCTCCCGTGTTATTGATCTGTATGTCATGGTATGCATGTCGTGTAGACTTCGTCTGTGTCTCAGAGAACATGTACGGGCATGTTTCTCCGTTTCACCGAAGGACCATGTTGTTCAATTTTAACTTTTCTGCTTCGGAGTAATTGAAAAGTTACAGGATGTCCTGTTAAAACAATATAGGAAGGATGCAAATGATATGCAAAGGAAGTATATTTATTATTTATTACATTAAATACATTTATTTAATACGTGGGTATTTATTAACGTGGTCCGCGAGCAGTCTGTATATTCCCATTTGTTAATCCGTCTCCACCGTCTTTTCAAGCCAATCCATAACGCGGTAAAAAATAAAATCCAATATCTCGCTCTGTGAAAACCAAATCGTGAGTGCTCTGTTGTATATTCCATGTAAATCTTCTATCGTTATATATCCACACTGCTCAATCAAATCGTCTTTTCAAGCAAATCCATAACGTGGTAAAAAATAAAATCCAATATCTCGCTCTGTGAAAACCAAATCGAGAGTGCTCTGTTGTATATTCCATGTAAATCTTCTATCTATATCCACACTGGTCAATCTGACTTCACAAATGAAAAATATGTTCCGCTGGTTAATTCTGTTAATCACGATCCATGTAATTTTCGCGGAGCTAAAGTTAAATCCATCATAGCTTAATCAAAGGCATCTCTCCGGAGTCTTTGGGTCTGCAACGTAAATTCCAAGAGAATGCACGTTGAGTTTGTGGCAGGTTCGCGTATCCTGTCACACTATGGGAGGGGTTTGGCGTGGGTGGGGCTGGATGGAAGCCATGTGAAATTCTCCCACGCTCCAAGTGTGCGTGTGTGCGCATGCGCGCGTGCACGGATCGTGGGAGCTTTGTATTCTATTTTCCCACGAGCACGTCATCTGACCACGTGTTGTGGGTGGGTCTAGGGGTGGAGTCTAGGTCTGTCTGATGTCAGGACATCAGGTATCCCATTCTAACTTTTGGGATGTAAGAGTGCGGACGTGTTTCGCGGAGCTCCTCACGAGGACTTTTGGGATAAAAATCTCTAAGTTTCGGAGTTTGATATACATTTTGGAGATGGATCTATACCTTCTGGATAAACTGCTGCTGTTGAATATATATTTATTGCCGGATAAATCTTTGGAGACGGATAATAAGAGTTTTGGTTCTCTTTCAACAAAACGTGGATGTAAAAAAACGTAAGTCAGTTTTTAAATGTATGTATTTTTAATATTGTGATTTTTATTGATACGCTTTAATATTTGTTTGATGTTTTCATTTTAGAAAATGCATTTTAACATTTTACAAAATGTGTAAAAACGCTAAAGATGTGTGTATTTTAACTTTATACAACATTTTAATACTTTTAAATAATGTGTAAATGTATCTTTTTGTAATGAAAAAACACTTAACTTGTATACTTTTCTGTAAATGACTGAACATTGACCTTTTAACATTTTTAAAATGGTGTTTTAGATGTTTTAATACTAAAACATTTTGATAAGTTTAAGAAAATGCAGTTTAAACTTTTTTCACATTAATGTTTTAACATTTTACAATGTATGAACGCTAAAGACGTGTATTTAAACTTTATACACCATTTTTATACACCTTTAAACACTGTCATTGTGAAAGTACAGCCTTTCTTCAAATATATGGTGTTTTAGATGTTTTATGTAAAATGTAACATTTTGCAAATAATGTGTAAATGTATCTTTTTGTAATGAAAAAAACCTCTTAACTCGTTTTACTTTTCTGTAAATAACTGGATGTTGATCTTTTAACGTTTTAACATTTTAGATGTTTTAAGAACTAAAACATTTTGATAACTTTAAGAAATGCTGTTTAAACTTTTTCATTAATGTTTTAAGTGTATGAACACTAATGATATTATATAAATGGGCTTAATAGTTTTAAGCACTATACGTGTTATGTGAAATGTATGATAGAAAATAGACCTATTTGTTTGATATAATTTTAATACATGTTGTTTTAGATGCTTTCATACTAAAACATTAAGATAACTTTAAGAAAACACCTTTTAAAACAATTGGTTTATATAAAATGGAACATTTTACAAAATAATGTGTGTAGGTAAATACCTGTACTGGTCTTAATGGCTTTAAACACTATGTAATTGTGAAAGTACAAGTTTTCTTCAAATATATGGTGTTTTAGATGTTTTAATTCTAGAACATTTTGATAACTTTAAGAAAAACGCAATTTAAACTTTCTCATTAATGTTTTAACATTTTACAAAATAATGTGTGAAGGTAAATACCTGTACTGTTCTTAATGATATAAACGGTCTTAATGGTTTTAAGCACTGTGTTATGTGAAAAGTACAACTTTTTTAAATGTATGATGGAAAATAGAACTATTTGCTTGATGCAATTTGAGAAAATCCTATTTAACCATTTTTACAAATGTGTGAAAGTAAAAAGATTTCAAATGTAAACGTGAAAACCCTTTCTTTAATAAAAAACACTAAACCTATCTGTTTTCTGTCATCCTTCTTAAAAAGATTCAAATGTATTGTTTTGAACAGTTTTACATTGAACAAGACAGGTGCCCGTAACAGGTGCATAGTCCGGTACCGGTCGGATGGGAGGGGTTCCGGAACCGGGTCGGATGGGAGGGGTTCCGTACCTCTCCGGAAGTGGGAGGGATGGGGGGCGTGGCTAGCGTGGGAAATTCCCACGCTCCAGATGGTCAGACCGGAAGTGGGATCCCCCATGGCCCCCCACCCGTGGGAACCAATCATAGGGGGGCAATAAAACTGTCAGTTTGACGAATGCCGCCCTATATAGTCTCTCTAAAGTACCACTACTGTATTATTGTCATTGGTGTTTCAGTATTTGCATTGTTTGGATTACTGCACACAAAAAGAGATGACCATTGTATTTTCTTTTTATATTTTCCTTTATTTCGGGGAACAATTTGCTGTGTTATTTAAGAATACACTGGCACTGTATTTTGTTTTATTGTGAGATTTCTGCCTGTAACGGACAGCAAAGAAACAGAAACTCCTAACTAATTTATAAGGAATAAAATAAGAACCCCATTTGTATTAGTTGGTCCTGTGTCATTTTCCTGTGGCCACACACATATACACTCTTTAATGGACGTATGCACGTTTAAACAACGTAGGGCTATTATTCCATCCACAACTTACAGCTGCTCCCTCCCATCACTTTTTAAATCTCTCAAAAACCTAGCTTTTTTTTCTTTAGCTTTAAAATTATGTTGATGGTCTTATTTATTGTGTGTTAATGTCAGGAAGACTGTTCTAGACCGTAGGCGCTAGAGAGGAAAAGGATCTACCGCCAGCAGTTGATTTTGATATTCTATGTATTATTAACTGGCGGGAATTTTGAGATTGCAATAGACGTGAAGGAATAATGCGTTAAGAGCTCGTTCAAGTACTGCGGAGCTAAACCATTTAGTGCTTTGTAAGTAATTAGCAATATATTAAAATGTATACGATGTTTAATAGGGAGCCAATGCAGTGTTGACAGAACCGGGTTCATATAGTAATAGAACCTGGTTCACGTAAGCACATACTGGAATGGAATAATAGCCCTACGTTGTTTAAATTGCGTTTAAACGTGCATACGTCCATTAAAGAGTGTATATGTGTAAAAAGAGAATCGCAATTAATGCTGACAAAACATTTTTTTAAATAAAAGTTACAGCATAACTTCTGGATTTTAAATAAAAATAATAAGTGTTTGTTTGTTGTAGGCGACAGCCGCGGATCTTCACTGCAAACGCATCATATGTGAAAGCACTACAGCGCGTGCTGCTATAGTCAAGTCAAGTCAAGTATATTTATATAGCGATTTTCACAATATAGATTGCATCAAAGCAGCTTCACAGTATCAATCAAAACAACATAACAATGTTTTGTTTCTTAGTGGAAAAAACATCCACATTTGGTAGGGCTGATCAATGGTATTAATGATTGGTTAATTAATTTGAATATCCCCAACTGAGCAAGCCAAAGGCAACAGTGGCAAGGAACCGAAAAACTCCATCAAGTGACCTAATGGTGTCCTAAAACTTCATCAGGTGACCCAATGGAGAAAAAAAAACCTTAGGAGAACCCAGGCTCAGTCGGGGGCCAGTTCTCCTCTGGCGTTTATGAACTAAAGGCCGGATTTACAGGAACTGTAAGATAAAAATGTATATGAATGTCTCTAAACAGACTTTAAATGCGAACCTGTGATAAACACTGATGGCGTTCACATGCGCATTAAGAATTGATTCTATAGTTATGTGCGTTTGAATATATGTGCGCAGGTTTGTAATTCCCTACAAACCATGCCTAAACAAACTACTTGTCTTGTCTATAAATTTGATACAGAATTTTGTTTTATTTTATCATTTCGGGGTAGGTTCGCGAAACGAAATTCACCATGCTTTATCTGTAGAGTGAGAAAGGGATCCTCCATAGGGAGAGGCTAGTTGGCACTTCAGCACTGCATTGTCATCGGGTTCAGGCGAAGCTCCTCATCAGATTTGGATACAGCCTGGATCCGGCAGGCTGCGGGAAAACCTCGGGATAAACAAAGACACTCAAATTAGTGTAGATGCCATTCTTCTTATGATGTAAGGAGTACATCAGGATTTAAGGGAAGTGTTCCCATCCTATACCGCAACACGCACTGCAAACGGAATATGTGTGATCCAACTACAGTTCTTAGAAACTTAGATGTGTCACGCAGATCTCTTTATTTTCGTACAACAGCAGCACTCATCTTGTTTGTTTATAGCGGATGCGGATGAACAGTCGTAAACCGGAAACTGATATGCCGACTTCTTACAATAGCGGAAGTTCATCAATACGCTTGTGCACATTGCCTATTCCGTTCTCTTTCCCGACTTATCGCACTTTTAATATTTCTTTTCAATATAAAGCACATCCTGCTCTTTTTTTTCTAATTTTGACCAGGGCAAAAACTTCGCTCTTGGTAAGTATCCTCTAAATTGAGCGTCAGCGTCAGTTCTGGCAGGCCAGGTAGTCAAGACGCTGCTAACGCTATTGGCCAACAACACGGTCTCATCAGCCTATCTGCCCAGCTGAGCTGCATCAGCTGTTCAACTCCCCTCGCTGCTAATGACTACAGTCAAATCAAGGCGCCTTTTAAGAAGATTCAGTTCGCTCCTAACTGCTTACTGCTTGCTGCTGCTGCTCGCTTTTCTGGAACCTGCCACCGCCCCAGCTCCTCCTTGTCGTGTATAACGTGGCAGTTGCTTTTCTGTTATCGTTGCTGCTCTGTTCATAGGGGGAATAGTTCAGCTCTCCCAGTCCTAAACTGTGAGTGTTCCCTAATGCTGCTGCTGTCCTCTGACTCTCTGCTATTTCATGGTGCTCATGAAAGGTCAGAGGACTCACTGAACAGAGCCATACTGCCAAAATTTAATTCAGAATTTATCAACTTGAATTGCAATCTAAAAATTTTCCTAAATTATTTTTATTGGCATGTTCTTGACTTAATGGACCTGACAGAAACACAGTTGGTTATGTCTTAAAGGTGGGGTATGTGATTATCTTTTTTGTCCATTTTTTCAAAATCACTTAATCCTATTCATAACCCACTTACAGCCACTGAGTTAGAAGCACTAAAATGAAAATTAAGCAATTTAATCATCTGTGGAACGGGCAGGACTCTAAAAACTCCAGTCAATCATTTCCAAGACCACCTAGAATCATTGGACAGTAAGTCCGTCAAACGGTCATACCATACCCCCCTCCCCCCATCCCCCTCACGAATCAGGACCAGCGTATTTTCAAAATCTGCTGGCCGTTTTGCAAATCACATACCCCACCTTTATGTAAGCATAAATGTTTTTAACTGTAACGGCAATTCCCCGGTTGTATGATGAAGTTAAGCGAGATATTCTGCTGTCACTCTCTTAACCCTGAGCATGTCGATCAATTGTAGTTTCTGCATAAAAATCTGAAAATGTAATAATTTAGAATGATTTCAACGTAGAAGAAATTACTTTGTTTGGTGCACATTCCAACACTGTTAAATGTCCATACAACATTCCAACATTGTTAAATACTAAGTGTTTAAAAGAGTTTGAGAAAACTAAGTAAAATTTAAGTTGTTACCGTTTTTGCTTTTATGGAATGTTTTAAGTTTTATTTGGTCATTGAGCAGTGTAGACATGCTTCAGTGTCACTATAATTGTCATTTCAGTTGAGGCAGACAAAATGCACAGAATAAACAGTGTAGTGAGTTTTAACAAAAACTGTATGTCCGAAAAAAAAATGAATAATAAAAAATATTTATAGAAGATATACGCATTTAGGCTTATTTTTAATCATTCAGTTTGGGTAAAAGTATGCATTATAGCGATTATCTGTTAATGTTCTATTCAAAATGTTCTATTAAAGAAAAGATAGAAAATAAATATTTGTGTGTGCTGTAAAGTGGTTAGAAAAAATGAAATGGGATTCGACTAAAATCGGTATCGGCAGGTCAAACTCAATGAAAAACCGAAATCAGGCCTAGGATGCATCTCTACTAATGAAACAATAAAATCCACAGACAATACATTGCAGACAAAATCCAAATAGTATTAGGTAAATGTAAGGCCTAGCCTAATAAGAAAGAAATTGATACTAACATTGGGTTCTTCTTTCAATAACCAATTCTCAATGAATAACCATCATTACAAGATGTATCCACAAAGAGTAAAAATAACTTTTGCTTCCAAGGCTAGAGAGGTGTATGCCTTTTTACAGTCTACTAAACATACCTGCTGATAAAGAGTGCCTCACAGGAAGGGGGAAGGCTGCAGGTGAAGGATGGCTTGCAAGTGGAAGGTGTATCTCAGGTGAAAGTTGAAGGTGACTCGCTGGTGGAAGGCGACTCGCTGGTTGAAGGTGACTCGCTGGTTGAAGGTGACTCGCTGGTGGAAGGTGGCTCGCTGGTTGAAGGTGACTCGCTGGTGGAAGGTGGCTCGCTGGTTGAAGGTGGCTCGCTGGTGGAAGGTGGCTCGCTGATGGAAGGTGACTCGCTGGTGGAAAGTGGCTCGCTGGTTGAAGGTGACTCGCTGGTGGAAGGTGGCTCGCTGGTGGAAGGTGGCTCGCTGGTGGAAGGTGGCTCGCTGGTGGAAGGTGGCTCGCTGATGGAAGGTGACTCGCTGGTGGAAGGTGGCTCGCTGGTTGAAGGTGGCTCGCTGGTTGAAGGTGGCTCGCTGGTTGAAGGTGGCTCGCTGGTTGAAGGTGGCTCGCTGGTTGAAGGTGACTCGCTGGTGGAAGGTGACTCGCTGGTTGAAGGCGACTCGCTGGTGGAAGGCGACTCGCTAGTGGAAGGCGGCTCGCTGGTTGAAGGCGACTCGCTGGTGGAAGGTGGCTCGCTGATGGAAGGTGACTCGCTGGTGGAAGGTGGCTCGCTGGTTGAAGGTGGCTCGCTGGTTGAAGGTGGCTCGCTGGTTGAAGGTGGCTCGCTGGTTGAAGGTGGCTCGCTGGTTGAAGGTGACTCGCTGGTGGAAGGTGACTCGCTGGTGGAAGGTGACTCGCTGGTGGAAGGTGGCTCGCTGGTGGAAGGTGGCTCGCTGGTTGAAGGTGACTCGCTGGTGGAATGTGGCTCACTGGTGGAAGGTGGCTCGCTGGTTGAAGGTGACTCGCTGGTGGAAGGTGGCTCGCTGGTTGAAGGTGACTCGCTGGTGGAATGTGGCTCGCTGGTGGAAGGTGGCTCGCTGGTGGAAGGTGGCTCGCTGGTTGAAGGTGACTCGCTGGTGGAAGGTGGCTCGCTGGTTGAAGGTGGCTCGCTGGTTGAAGGTGGCTCGCTGGTTGAAGGTGGCTCGCTGGTGGAAGGTGGCTCGCTGGTGGAAGGTGGCTCGCTGGTTGAAGGTGGCTCGCTGGTTGAAGGTGGCTCGCTGGTTGAAGGTGACTCGCTGGTGGAAGGTGGCTCGCTGGTGGAATGTGACTCGCTGGTGGAATGTGGCTCGCTGGTGGAAGGTGGCTCGCTGGTGGAAGATGGCTCGCTGGTTGAATGTGACTCGCTGGTGGAATGTGGCTCGCTGGTGGAAGGTGGCTCGCTGGTTGAAGGTGGCTCGCTGGTTGAAGGTGACTCGCTGGTGGAAGGTGGCTCGCTGGTGGAAGGTGGCTCGCTGGTGGAAGGTGGCTCGCTGGTTGAAGGTGACTCGCTGGTGGAAGGTGGCTCGCTGGTGGAAGACATTTGCATATACAAAATAAAGAAAGAAGAAAAAACCCTCAGTAGCTATGGAGAACGTAATTGCGTATTACGTGAGTCGCTAACGCGGATCACAGAACAGAGCAAGGCGAGCATAAAACTTAAACAGCATTGATCTTCTCCTGGGGACCACGCCCCCTCGGGGAAGACTCTACTCTCTTTCAGCTCCTGAATGGGAGGCATTAGAGAACTATCTGTCCGATTCCCTTAACGCTGGCACCATTGTTCCGTCCTCGTCTCCGACTGGTGCGGGTTTTTTCTTTGTAAAAAAGAAGGATGGGTCTTTGCGTCCCTGCATCGATTATCGGGGGCTTAATGATATCACTGTCAGGAACCGCTATCCCTTGCCACTGATGTCATCTGCCTTCGAGATCTTGCAGGGAGCAAAGATTTTTTCCAAACTCGATCTCCGTAACGCGTACCATCTTGTTCGAATTAGAGAGGGGGACGAATGGAAGACCGCCTTTAACACGCCCCTAGGGCACTTTGAATATAAGGTTCTTCCGTTCGGATTGGTCAACTCCCCCATCGTCTTTCAGGCTATTGTCAATGACATCCTTTGGGATATGCTCAACATATTTGTTTTTGTCTATCTCGACGACATCTTAATTTTCTCACCCTCTCTCAAAGTCCATGTTCAGCACGTCCGCCGCGTTCTCCAACGCTTACTCGAGAATCGACTCTTTGTCAAAGCTGAGAAATGCTCTTTTCACGCGTCCTCTGTTACGTTCCTGGGCTCGGTCATCTCTGCAGAGGGGATCAGTATGGATACCTCTAAGGTCCAGGCTGTTACCAACTGGCCCATTCCCGATTCTTGTGTCTCGTTACAACGCTTTCTTGGTTTTGCAAATTTTTATTGTCGTTTTATTCGTAATTTTAGTCAAGTGGCTGCTCCGCTCACCGCGTTAACCTCAGTTAAGTCTAGCTTTAGGTGGTCAGAATCTGCTCAAAGGGCTTTTGACCGTCTAAAGACTCTCTTCACCTCTGCGCCCATTCTTCTCACCCCGGATGTCTCAAGACAGTTTGTTGTCGAGGTCGATACTTCCGAGGTGGGAGTGGGCGCCGTTCTTTCTCAGCGGTCAGCCTCTAATGGCAAAGTGCACCCGTGCGCTTACTTTTCTCATCGACTCTCTCCTGCAGAACGTAATTACGGTGTCGATAATCACGAACTGCTCGCCATCCGCCTGGCCTTGGGTGAATGGCGACAGTGGTTAGAGGGCTTCACCGTCCCTTTTATCGTCTGGACCGACCATCGTAATTTGGAGTATATTCGGTCCGCGAAGAGATTGAACGCACGTCGAACGGCGCTATTCTTTACGCGTTTCGACTTCTCCATCTCTTACCGTCCCGGCTCTAAGAACGTCAAGCCTGATGTGTTGTCTCGTCTCTCTGATTCCTCGACCACCGTCACATCCCAAGAGGAGATTATTCCTCCCGGTCATGTGGTGGGTGCTACGGTTTGGGGAATCGAGAGGCAAGTGAAGCGCTCTCTTTCTCGGGTCGTCATCCCACGAAATTGTCCTAGGGTCTGTCTTTTTCTCCCAGTGCCCACACGTTTGGCCGTCCTTCAGTGGGGGCATTCTTTCAAATTAACGACACTAACAATCCGGGGCACTATCGCGTTTCTCCGTCAACGTGACCCAGGTGGCCCACCTTAGATCGAGATGCGCGTTGCTTCATCGCTTCTTGCTCTATCTGTGCCCAGACCAAGGCTGGTAATTCACCCCCTGCTGGTCTGCTGCGCCCGCTACCGGTTCCCACTCATCCTTGGTCTAATATTGCTCTCGGCTTTATCACCGGTCTTCCACCCTCGGCCGGTAATACGGTCATCCTAACTGTAGTCGATCGCTTCTCTAAATCGGCTCACTTTATCCCTCTCGCCAAGCTCCCCTCTGCCAAAGAAACAGCTCAGGTTATGATTGATCACGTGTTCAAGTTACATGGGTTACCCACCGACGTCGTTTCTGATAGGGGGCCACAATTTACCGCACAGTTTTTGGAAAGAGTTCTGTCGCTTCATTGGAGCCACTGCCAGCCTTTCCTCAGGGTTTCACCCCCAAACCAATGGTCAGGCCGAACGGGCCAATCAGATTGTCGTGCGCGTTCTTCGCACTCTAACCTATCGCAACCCCGCGTCCTGGTCAGAGCAGCTCTCCTGGGCAGAATACGCACATAACTCTCTTCCCTCTTCTGCCACAGATCTCTCGCCCTTTCAATACTGTCTCGGTTATCAGCCCTGTTATTCACATCACAAGAGACCAACTCTAACTGTCCGTCCGTTCAAGCTTTCATCAGTCGTTGTAAGCGCACTTGGAGGAGGGTAAGATCTGCTCTTTGTCGGTCGAGAAGACGCTTGAGCTTCTCAGTCAACAAGTCTCGCGTCAAGAGTCCTCGCTATGTCACTGGTCAGAGAGTTTGGCTCTCGACCTCTAATTTGCCTCTCCAGTCCGAGTCCCGTAAACTGGCACCCCGTTTCATCGGACCATTCCGCATAGTAAAGGTTATTAATCCTGTCGCCGTCAAGCTTTTTCTGCCGACCAATCTTCGTCGTGTTCACCCTGTGTTTCACGTCTCTTGCATTAAGCCTGTGAATCGCTCGCCCTCTCGCTCCTCATTTTCTGCCGTTCGTATTGAGGGCTCCCCTGTCTACACTGTCCGCAAGATCTTGGACATGCGCCGTAGGGGTCGCGGGCACCAGTATGTGGTCGATTGGGAGGGGTATGGTCCCGAGGAGAGAAGCTGGGTTTCTCCCCGGGACATTCTGGACCCCTCACTCATTGATGATTTCCTCCGGTCTCGCCCTAGTACCCTCTCGGGAGCGCCAGGAGGCGCTAATTGAGGAGGGGGTACTGTCATGATCCTGTCTTCCTCTGCTGGTCACACTCACACACACACACACTCACACACTCATCTCCCTCTCACCCTCGTTACTGACAGCTGTTCTCAATTGTCATTATGCTCATCCCTCTCATCTGTTCCTCATCTCCCCTCATTATCTTGGCTTCTTCTTTCCGTCTCTTTCCCTGTCTAGTTGTCAGTTTGTTTGATGTCACAGACATTCAAACACCAGATCTCTTTCACTCTCGTCTTGTCCTGTCTTGTCTGCGCTACTTGCGCTACTATTGCCTGTGGCCAGCCTTTTGAGACTATTAAAGAACTGTCATTGTCACTCTCGCTTTTGAGTCCTCTCCACTCCATCACAAGATTATTTTCATAAATTAACTTTTTTTAAAGATGGGCTTAAATGGTATATAGTGCCAAAAAACGCATGCAAACTATAGCCAACACAAGCTAACCTTAAATGTAAATGCTGCTGGGCAGTTCCTTCCACGATTTATTGTCTACAAAGGAAAACATTTGTACAATTCTTGGTGTCAAGGAGGTCCTGACCATGCACGCTTTGCTGTGACAGAACATGGTTGGATGGAAAACATAGCGTTTTTAGACTACTTCACAAACCTCTTCCTGCATGAAACAGCTAAGCTCTCAGACCTGACATAGGATTTTAATATTTGATGGCTATACCTCCCATGTGTCCCTGAGCCTTGCAGTGAAGGCAATAGAAAATAATATTGTGCTGATTCGTCTTCCCTCTCACCTGACGCACAATCTGCAGCCTTTGGATGAGGCAGTGTTTGGAGAAGTAAAGAAACAGTGGCAGAAAAAACTCTGTTGCCATGCGAGGGTCAGCAGAGACAAAATCAGGAAGGAAGATTTTCCTCAGAAGCTGAAAGATGTGTTGGACGTTGCCTTAAAGCCTAAAAACATCATCAGTGGATTTGAAAGCACAGGCATTTATCCATTCAACCCACCCTGTGCACTAGTGGGGATGGAGAGTGATACACCGTTTGCTACGCATACTGAAAATCCACTGACCACACCTCCACATGCCACTGACCACACCAAGAGTGCATCCAGCTGTGTCATTATCTGTTCCTACAGTCACATCAGTGAGCTAATCAACAGTAGCCACATATTCATGTCTGACAGCAGGTGATGATCATCCTTTCGTTTTATTGTGTGATCCTCTCAGATCATCCTTAAGTGTCGAGACGATTCCTGGTTCTAACATACTTAACATCACCAACATTGAAATTTCTAGAACCCAGAGTGCATCATCCTCTTTCCAGAGCACCTCTTCAAAAACTTCTCCCACCTCAAACTCTGGAGTGAAAGAGTTTTTCCTAAAGCGCCTCCAGCCAAAGAAAAACATCCCTTCAATGAAAAGAAAGAGAATCTCAATCTTAAAATATGGGGAGTCTCTGACCTCAGAGCAAGCTCTGGAAAGATTGAAAGAATCTGAAAAAAACAACAACTAAGCAAACAAAAAACAGAAAGAAAGAAAACAAAAGGAAAACAAGGAGCCAACAGTGACCAGGCAGACAATAAAATCCATGAGAAAGAAAACAATGTCATAACAGATGCCTTTCCAATACAGAGAGATGCATACTATGCTGTCATGTTCACTATGCCGGCAGCCTATTATGTAGCGCAAGCCCTGAATTATTCCTCCCCACTGCATGGAGAGACATCGTTTGTCATGAAGTTCCTTGACAGAGGCCCAAACAACACTTACAATCTCCCTTACGAGAGAAGATTGAAGATGTTGAGCGCAGGTTTATTCTTTGCAGGGCGAACTTGGAGGGTGCTGGCCCTTTTTACCTGACATTTACCTGGGCTTAATGGGTAAACTTACCCTACTTTGTATTGGTCTTTTCATCACATAGTATGTTCTGTACCAGTCCCAAATTCCCTTGAACCATCACACAGTTGTCCCCAGTAGTTGTGGCAATGCAGAACTGTTGAAAGATTGCCTTTTTATACTGGGTGCAGTGAGGTAGGTTAGGTATTGATGGACCACATGAGTGTTTCATTTTCAGCAAAGGTGTCTTGCTGTCTGTCTGCTTTGCTTTTTTTGATGTAATAAATGTCCTTTCAAGTGTAATTTGGTTAAATATTTGTTTAAGAACAAACTGTGGTCTCCGGGAAGCTTTTTTCAATTTCCTCATATAGTTTTCGAATGGAAAAGCTGACACTCCATCTAAAGCTCCATACCTCCTAACATCATCAGCCAAATGAGTCAAACTGTGCACATTATACACCAATTCATCAGCACCATACAACTGCTCAAATTCGCTTAAGAAATGTTTCATGAGAGCATCAGCGTAGTCACAGTAATAATTACACAAGGCAGGACAGAGCATCAAGTACATGGCAATTGAGAAATTCGTGAAATTTCTGTAGTGAGAAGAGGAAAGGATGTCTTGTAAAACAATTGGGCCTGTATAAAGTAAGAACTGGCGGAATTCAGTGACTTTCCACCGGTCAATGTCTGCTAATCTTTGCTTGTCTGCTTGGCTTTCTCTGAAACTCATTTGGCAAATGCTGCCTTAGCTGCTGCAATCTCACAGAGTTTCACTGTATGCGAGCCCAACCTACAAGAAAAATCCCCCTTCATCCAAAAACGTATCAATTTTTGAGTTACTCCGAGGCAAACAAGGTGCATGTAGTCCAGAATGAACATTGTAACCATGCCTATGTTAATCCGTGCAAGGGGAGAGTTGCCCCTATGGTGATCCTCATCCTCCTGTCTAGAGAACTGATCATCTGTGCGGAGTGTAGCCGTCTTCTCTGGGAAAGTCATGTGGTTCTTAACATAGACTCCTTCTTGATTGCAGCGCTCACACCCAAAGTACCCATTGTGTCCCTTAATGTTTTTAATAAACGATTTTGCAGGAGCATCGCAAATGAAGCAGTCAATCTTTAAAGTAAAGTTCTCTCCTGCCACCTCAAAGCCTTGCTCAAGGCTAGCTACCTCCTGCACAAAGTCAGACAAATACTGCTCCAAATCCAGAGGCTTGCTATTTCCACAAACAATTCCAATAACAAAAGGTTCCTCTTCAAATGACACTTTGCCCAAAATTGGCAACAACTGCAAAGCAGAGCTCTTGTACAAAGGCAACCCATCAATATTACTTTGGAGGCCAATAGAGTTGCTAACATCGTTGATGAGAGTTGAAATTGTCCGCAGGTGAGTGAGAATGCCAAAATGTATACACCTCCTTTTATGTTTTTAACATTGGCTGCTATTTTTGCGGTTTGTAGCAGGGTGCGAGCTTGCTTTGCTAAATTTGGATGGAACTCCTGTAGTGCACAAATAAGATCTGAGAGGGTGTTCTGTGGCACATGATTCCTCAAGCGGCTGCCCGGAGTGCGATGTGATGAGCCTCGGTGACCTGCAGATGCATCTCGTTGGGTTCTCTGAGGACGACCCCACCACTTCCGCCCCTCTCGCCGCCTTTGATAGAGCCGCGCAAGAAGAAGCGCCACTCTCATAGGCCGCCTGAGAAGACGGAGACCAGCGATGTCACGCCCGGCCACTCCCCGCGTGCTTCGCTCTCTCCCGTCGACCAGTTTACCCAGGCGGACCAACGCCCCTCGACTAGAGCGATAGGCCTCATCTCGTTTGGGGCATCTGACGACGAGGAAGACAAAGATGACATAAATGCTGCATCCGATGACTGGCCGGACTCTGCCTTTGACCCCGCTCCGCCATCTCTAACTAGCGCGAGGGCTTCTTTGGACTCGGAAATTATAAGAATCCTGTCCAAGCCCGTCGAGGAACTCGGGATCGAGTGGTCTTCACCGGAGGAGCCCACGCGCAGCAGATTAGACGAGTGGTTTCTGCTGGGGCGCCGCCAGGTCCCTCAGCAAAAGCCTGCACCGTTCTTTCCTGAGGTGCACGACGAGCTCGCTATGTTGTGGAAGGCGCCACACTCAACTCGCCTGAGACACTAATTTTCTTCGGCGCTCTCCTCTGTGGACGGCGCGAAGGAAAAAGGCTACGAGGAGATCCCTCTTCTCGAAGAAGCCGTGGCCGCCCACCTCTACTCGCCTACTTCCGCTGGATGGAAAGCAAGGCCTCTCATCCGTCCAAGCCCTGCCGAACTACGTCAGCTCTCGCTCGTCGCGCATATGCCGCCACTGGCACTGGCCAAGCTGCATCGGCGCTCCACATGATGGCGGTGTTACAAGTCTTCCAGGCCAAACTTCTCCGCGCTATGGACGAGTCTGGTCCTGACCCAGAGACTTCCGCAGCACCACGACCTGGCCCTGTGAGCCACGAAGTCCACCACTCAGTCTATTGGCCGCAGCATGGCTAATTTGACCGTCCTTGAGCGTCATTTGTGGCTGACGCTCACGGACATGAAAGACGCAGATAAGGCACCGTTTCTCTACGCGCCTATCTCCTCCGTCGGTCTGTTCGGGCCGGCAGTAAAAGGGTTCACGAACGCTTCACAGAGGCCCAGAAAGCGTCAAAGGCGATGCAACACTTCCTGCCGAAGCGCTCCAGCTCGTCTCAGAGCCGCCAGAAAAAAGAGCCACAGCCTCAACGAGCCAAAAGCACTGCAACGGTCACTCAGCCACGGCCAGCGACCGTAGTCAGACAACGCTCGCACTCTGCCTCCCGCCGACAGTTCCCAGAGAACCCTCAACGGGTACCCGGTGCCTCCTGAAAGTAGTGCTGAAAACTATTACTGAAGCAAGAGCGCCTTTAACCAGGCGGCTCAGAAATGGAAAGTCTTTTCCGGCTGGTGTGATACTAAAAGCCTGAACCCACATACGTGTGAGATACCAAGTGTTCTCTCCTTTCTACAAGAGCTTTTGGATGCGGGCCGCACCCCGTCCACGCTCAAAGTTTACGTTGTGGCCATAACAGCATCACATGATCCTGTGGCCGGACAATCATTGGGAAGAAACAATCTCATCATTCGTTTCTTGAAAGGGGCTAGGAGACTGAACCCCGCAAGGCCCCCATCTGTGCCGTTTTGCCTCAGCTATGATAGAGCGAAGTGGACACGCACGCCGTTTTGCATAGAAGTTCCCATAGCGTAAGCTACTTAAGCAATAGGAGAGACCTCTCGAAAGGGAACGTCTTGGTTACTAACGTAACCTAGGTTCTTTGAGAGGAGTGTAAGGACTGGGCGAAGGTGAATCTGAATAACTAAATACCCCCATGCTAAAATCCCAAAGCCTTTAGCCCCAAAAGGCCTGGAACTTGGAAAAACACACACACACACACACACACTCTCTCCCACACACACACCAAGAACGGGGTGTTCTATTACAAGACTGAGCTTTATTACCCCTTGGAATGTCCCAGAGAGTGTGATTCCTCCTTATTCTTGCTGAGAAGAATAAACGAACCCTGGTTTAAACCTATATTTTCTATGTATATATATATATGTATATATAACCATGTGATACATGCATCCAATGTTCCATCTCATGATTTGTCCTTTATGTTGTTTGGTCTGTGTGGCCTTGTAAACTCTAATGGGTTAATGTTTGAGACATGACTTGCATACTATGAGAAACAGAAATCACTGTGTAGCATGTTTAGTCTCGATAAACTCCAATCCTCGTTCCCCATTTGTTGATTTACATTACATCTCGCTAACTTTGTGACACAGGGGTGTTATAAGAAATCTTGAGGGTTCTCTCTCTTAAACACCCAATGAACTGACATATTCAAATGTCCTGCGAGATTCACCAGAACACTTCATGACTGTGGCTCGAGCTTCAAGCAGACCTTATCAAACTAACCCCCCTCCTGTCTGCAGAGAAAGGAATGCCATGCGGTCAAAGAGTCCCCTCTGAAAACGCACATACACAAAGCTTTAATTCACTAATTTAAAGACTTTACGGAGATATATTTGATATGTTATGTTTGTCGATTTGTCCAGGCCCTATGAAGGGATCTGGGAGTGTATGGTAGTTCTAAACGTACTACAAGGGCATTTAATTATGCTTTTAATGTAACTCTGCAATATAACTCTCCTTATACGTCTTTCTTCCTATTTTCCGAACCTTTGTGATCTAACGAGGTCATCTATGTAATTGAACAAGCCGTAAAATGTATTTTACTATGTTTAATCATCTTTGGAATGATTCTGACCAAATTCTGACTGCTTGTAAAACCTGTGAATGCGGCCATAAATCGAACGCGGACAAGACAAAGCCGAGGTTGCCGCCAAAGTTTCGTTGAATGCCATTGGCCAGTTCGCACCTCAGAAGGTTCCTTTAAAGAAGAACTGAACCTCCCTCCGAGTCAGATCTTACTGAGCTCTTCCGTGCTCGTCCTGGTTTCAGAATGTAACGTCTCGTCTCGAGGCGAGTCTTTCGCCTTTCTTTTATGCGTTCTAGTTAGTTTGTGTTTTTCAGTCTTAAGATAAGTCCCTGTGTTTTAATTCCACGAGTGAAAAGAACACCGCGGGACATATCTCTTCAGCAAAGCCGGCTACGAGGGACATTTAAACCACCGCGCGCTCTCTCTGAACCAGAAGCACGCGCACGTGACCACGTGACGCTTCCTCCCACACAAAGGACACCGCTCACGGTGCAGGACCGACGCGACACAGAGTGCATGACCAAGATTACATTTGCGCAAGTATCTCTTTTTACAGAGCTTCTGAGAAGCCTTAAGATGATGTTTTCGTGTTGTTACAGAAAAGGTGAAGTCCAGGATAATGCTGCTAATGCTCTCTCTCTCTCTCTTTCTCTCTCTCTCCGTTCTCTCTCTCTCTCACACCCTCACTCTCCCACACGTGTCTCCATTTGTCCAAACGCAATGCCTTTCTCGTTCATCGATGCCTTATCGTGTTTTGTTTGTTTATTATGTTTGTAAATATATATGTATATATATTCCATGGCAACTGTAGTAAATATATAAGTAGACATGCCTTTATTAAATCCATTATATTCATTTGATTGATTCATTTACTTTGCTCATTTTCAAGTCCCTTAAGTGCAAACAGGTCCTACTCGCTTTATCAATTAAAGATACTTTAAAGAGTATGTATTTATAGGGCAGCAAACCCAATTCTTCTGGCCAGAGAATTGCGTTTCCTGAAATCCTATAAAGTAAGATGATATTGTGGATCCCCACAATATTATTCTACTGAATTGAGCTAATTAATTTTGCCTGTTTTGTAAGACGTGATCAGTGTAATTAACTGTAATCAACTTGTAGTTAAAATGCAAGGATACACAGTTAAATATGCAGGTAAAAGGACATCCTCCCTTAGAGGGAGATTTATTAACATGTAAGACTGATCTAATCCAAACATGTATGAATAATTATTAATTATGAATTATTAATTATGATATGCAAATTCCCCACGGATTAGATCCACCCATAGTCTTTACAGGAGGGAACGACTATTGTGTTTAGTGCTGTGCTTGTGTCTGGTCAGGTTCGCTTCAGTCGATTTTGACCTGAATTCTGACGGCGGATGGGCGAATTTATAGCCCTTGGCCACCCCCATCTCTGACACGCCAGGGCGCAAATTGCGCTGATTGGTCTGCGCATCTGAGCCGCTCCGTCATAGTTTTAAGCAGTTACCGCAGCACAGCCAATGATCGAGCTCGCCGTTCACTGGTGTGCTGTGTAGCTCACTGCGTTTTAAAATAAGGCTTCAATATTCTCGAGAAAAGGATTTTCCCATAGCGTAAGCTACTTACGCAATAGTCGTTTCCTTCTCTCAGGGAGCCGAGGTTACGTTAGTAACCGAGACGTTTATGGTCCTCAACTTTTCTCTGCCTCTTTTTTGCCCTCATCCATATAAGACTCCTTTTTTCTTGATCCTTTTGGCAAAGTTCATCAATTTACACTTTTTGGTAACTAAAAACAAAAAGAAAACTATACCACTCCTACTAATAATAATACTACGAATATAATATTGGCAGGTGTTCCTGTTAATCACTCTTACTAAATGCAAAATAGAGCTGATTGTAATGCATTATAACAGCGTTATGATGCAATTACTACTATATATAGTATTATAAAAAATATTTTAACACTGTCATGTTGTAATTTTAACTGCATTGTTGCTTGTCTACACTGAAAAAAAAGGAAAGCAGCTTTATTGAGAATACTAAAATAATATACTTACAATCTACTTAATGCATTTATGTTTGAGATGCAAACATAATTACATTGCATAAACTCCAAATGAAATTCAGCACAGTCATCAAAAAGTGATATGATCATGTTGCAATAAAATGTTCAAATCAATTCAGGCTCAATTTACCATCAAACAGATGGTGTTCACGCAAAATGATTTTACTGCTGTTCCATTTACTTAATTAAAATGAGCTAATACAACACAATTGTGTTGTATTTTGGCACTTAATTTCATCATGTATAATTAACCTAATTCAGTTGTTGCAACATGTAAATATTGCATCAGTGTATTTCTGAAACTACATTAAACAAGAGAGGTACATGTTTGTTTCAGCTTATTCCATTTTATTTTATAATTTTTATATGATAAAAACAAGACGTTTTGGCGTCCATGTGTACTCAATCTGAATATTTAGCAAATGCGGGTTTCTGGGTAGTGTCATGTCAATGCTGGGAAAAAACATATTTTTAGACTTATGTTGAAATGCTGCACACAAAGTGAATTAGGCTTTTATTGAACAAAGGAAGAAGAAAAAAATGCCCGCACATTTTTTTTTTTTGGTCTGTCTTTTTTGAGGTTTTTATTTATTTTTAAATTTTCGTGTGCGCGCACTGCGCGGGAGTATTTGGACGAGAGCGACCGCCCACGCGCTATAGGCACGAGGACCGTTGGTCTGGAGAAGGACATCTGAGGGGATTGACTTTAAGAGGTAAGAATATCATTACAAATGTAATATTATTTTCTAAAGATTTCTGTCCATCTAACTTTAAATACAATAAATAGTTTTTTTTAATATAATTCCACACGTTTTAAATCATGTCGACTGTTTATTTCGTCGAGTGTTGTAACATTAGCCGCTTGGTCAGGGTTTGAAAACTACGAGGTTTTCCGCCTGACCGACTCCATCAAATTTCGTCCCACTATATTCAAAGTTATCTAAAGCCATTCTATAGATTAATGTGAGGGACAGAAGAATATTAACATCCTAAAATTAAAGTTCACGGAAACTTGTCTTCCGTCTGCTGAGGATGTCAATCATTCTCCGTTCAGCTGCAGCATTCCAGCGTGCCTCATACGGTTACGACAGTCAGCACGGTAAAACCGGGTAAAACTCTCTCTGATATGATATAATCCCATTATAATGCTTGATCTGCATTTAAAGGGCTGTGGATCTGCATAAAATCACTTCGTCTTGCTGAAGTGTAATGACTTGTGGTGTCTAAACGATGTCGTCACCGCTAACGTTACGTTACTGGTGTCTCTAATGCCGAGTTCAGACTGCACGATTTTCAAAGTAGTCGGGTCACTGTTCTTTTCACACTGCATGACTATCTTGGCCAGCATTCAGTCGCTGCTGTGTTCACACTGAACGATGGATCGGCGACAGGAGGTTTCACACTGCATGACTTTACAAGAGGAAGAATCGCCGACAACTGTTTGACACGCAAACTACGTTTCACAACCAAACACACGCGCGAAGTGATAAGAAAATAACGCAAGATCACGCGTGCGTGAGACCGGAGTTCTCGCGCGAGACTCAAATTGTTATTAAAAATTATAGCCTGCAAGAAGCTTGCGATCCCAATCTGTGAGCTGATTTGCAGCGAAAAGGAGAAAAAAAATAAGATTATGCAGGAGGAAATGGTTGGGGAGAGAGATCAACTTGTTGAGCTCTGAGCAAGGATTGTGTGTTATACAAAGAGAGTTGAGGGTAAAGAAATAATTTTGCAATGTGCTGCTGGTCAAGCAATATGTAGGCTACTTTGTTTCTGTTTGATATAATTGTAAATATATCTATTAAAATACTGATATTCTGGTCTATAACTCCTCCCGAACTCCCCGCTGTCCTGTATCTTGCTCTCTCATTGGCTGTCGGTCATCGCCGATGTAGTTTTCAGTCAGAACACTTTTCACACAGCAGGATTTTGAATCGCCGACAGGTCCAGATATTTAGCATGCCAAATATCTCACGGGTGTCGGCGACTCGTCGGCGATTCTCTCAGATCGCGTCTTTGCTCATTCACACTGCATGATTGTCACTCGCGTGAACGAGCACCGATTTACCTGTGATTTCGGGCATTTGTCGGCGATTTCTCAAAACCTGTCGCCGAGCCAAAATCGGGGCTAAAATCGTGCAGTCTGAACTTGGCATAAGGCCTCGTTCAGACTTTCAGTCCATCACACTAACGTACATTAATTGGCATCATACGCAGAACAACTGTAATTTAATTTAAATGTAATATTTAAATGTAATAATGATCTATAAACTGTTGGATAGATATACACTAGGATGTGTTTTTTTTCCATACATTTCAATGCGCACTGTGACTCCATGGGCAAATTGCAAACAGCAATATAACTTAAATTGTTTTTAATGAATGTATTTCAAAAGTATATAGTAATTTGTATTTTATTATTAACATGTGAAGATTTTATAAAATTACTGTCCGAAGATTTTTTCAAGAATTGCTGAATTATACACTCACCTAGTTAAATATATTTTTTGTCATATCTTGTGATTATATAATTTTATTGTTTTTATTTATGACTAATTGTTGCTCTTTCTCTCTTTTCAGTAACATTTGCTGTACATGTGGACTTGCAAGGCCTGTTCAGTAGTTGTAACAAGTAGGTTGAAACTATTGCAGCATTAGGCTATAGGCTGAAACATAGACATTTTGGACGTAATAGTTGTTTTCCATGTGTATATTTAAACTGCCCATGCTCGTTTAGAACGTGGAATGCTCTTAAGATTCATTTGAATAGATTCCATGTGACTCAAACTAGGCAGAGACAGTCTAAAAATAGCATATTTAATTGCCATATATGTAATTGTGGAGATCTGTACTCCGAGAAAGATTATTGGGCTCATATTAATGCACATTTGAAAAAAAATGAATTGATAACGTGCATGTTTTCACATTGTAACTTTAAAACAAACATCTGTGGTACGTATAAATCTCATAAAAACAAATCACGCGGAACGTCATGAACTCTGCCGTCATTGTGTTAAGCCCGCCCGCCGACTCTATACACGATGTGATTGGCCTGACCAGAAATTGGTTTTTCCAGCTAAAACGTCTATGGAGAGTTGCTAGACCACACTGGCTGCGAAATAATTTTCGCTGCCGCTAGGGTGCGTCTAGATTTCTAGGCTATTTGACAGTATCAGCACAATAAGACTCGAAAGGTAACATAGTCCAGTATCCAGGCGCTGTTGGACAGGCTTTTAGTGCGTGAGATTCACATGTAACTTGCGCGCTGAGAAACGCGCACATTAGAACAGCGCATCAGCACGTGAATGAAATGTTTAACCGACAAGGCATTAAAGCACATGCAAATTATGAACTTTTGTGAACTGCAGTGTCCCGTTCCTCTGCATTAACATACGTCGCGTTGTTCAGTATGTTGGGACAGAGGCGCCAGAACAGCATGCACGATACTACGATATTTCTGACATTTTGGCATAATTGTGTGTGTTATTGTCAGGGCCGGCGCGTCCATATAGGCGAACTAGGCAATTGCCTAGAGCGGCACTTTTGTAAGGGCGGCAAAATGTGTGCCAACCGGGAATGAACAATTCACAAAATAGGTTATAATATGATTTACTGAGCTTCCGGCGAGACGCGCCCCTGCTCTCACGAGTCATGATGACTGTTTGCTGAGCTTCCGCCGCCCAGGCCCAGCAGCGCCGGCGTGGACGCGCCCCTGCTCTCACGAGTTATGATTGGGTGATGGGAAGTTCGGATCATTTTACTGACTCTCTTGAGTCATTCGAGTCATTTCGTTTATTTAAGTGGCTTAAATGTTATACTTTTAACTGCCAAATTCCCCGATCACATCCACCTACGCAATGTTGATCATATTCTGAATTAAGAAATCATAATGCAGTAAAAAATTATTAACAGGGAACATAAATAATTACTTTACCTTCCCAGTCTTACGTTCATTTGGGTGATCCGTTCATTGCGTCACGTGACATACGCAATGAACAGATCGTTCATTAATCACCGATCAGGCACAGAGAATAGAAATGGAGGATGCTGTTAGAGCTTTGCTGCGATGAAGGCCCACCGTGCGCGCTTCTGAAACATAAGTTAAGCTTTATTTGCTCTTTAGTCGTCATTTAAGATGCTGAACCTGCTGATGATATAATGTGCTTGCGGACATTTCATTTGTGTGTGTTTTACGCACAGAAAGTGGTGTAAAGAGATTTGCAAGCAACAGTAATTTGAGGAGGTGAAATGTGATTATTTGGAAAAAAAACCTGTCATGACTGCTGAAAGAAAAATGCCAGCAGGCATTTGCCTCCTGCATAAACTTTAATAGCCTATTGTTGACATATTGGGCACGCGCGCGTTGCGCACTATTTACGTTATATGTAGGCCTATGGCTTATTGGTCTTTGTGTGTTGTTGCTGGTTTTGCGTTATATGTATATCGCATATATTGGTCTTTATGTGTTGTTGCTGGTTTTGCGTTATATGGCATATATTGGTCTTTGTGTGTTGTTGCTGGTATAAGTTGCAAATAGAGGGGCGGCACAATTGTTTTTCGCCTAGAGCGGCAGAAGTGCCCGCGCCGGTCCTGGTTATTGTTCGTTCAAGCGCGAAAGAGAACTCTATTCTGGGCTCTATTCTTGTGCGCACGAATGCAGGTATGAGATATATTTTTGCAAAACATTTCATCACTTGATGGATTTTTTTGTTTGTTTATTGAAAGTGTGGTTTTATGTCATCAATGTGTGGAAAGCTTTTCAGAGAAGATGAGGCAACGTTGTTTTAGCACAATTCACAACCAGTGGTAGTTCAGAAAAAATAACTTCGGTCTTCCGACCTTTTACCATCATGTATTCTCAAAGATATTCAGTCAACTCAATTCATTAATATGCGCGAGGGAGGGAGAGAGAGCAAGACAGTTTGAAGACGGTGAGAGTGTGCGCGCGCGACCGGGGCTTTCACTCTCTCTGCTCGTTCTCTCAGTTAAACAAGCGCAGCAGTCACTCATCTACATCACTCACCGGTCAAATAAGGCTTTGGCGGGACAAAAATACGCCTTAGTAAGGCTGACAGAAAACAGTGCGCAAGTTCCAGTCTTGCGCTTGATGTTTAAACTGACAGGACTTGCGCTCGTACATGCGCTTGTGCAAAAACAAACATCCCCGCCCCCACACTTACATCTAAACACACATCAAATACACAGGAATGATTATCGGCCTGTTCACATCGGCCCTATTTTGACATCGGAACGATACCGATGTGTAAATAATTGACCATATCGGCCGATATTATATCGGCGGGCGATATATCGTGCACCACGACAAATTATTATATAATTTAAATTATATCACACCGAGAGTGAGGGCGGGGCCTTTATTTCGCGGCTTTACTTCCTGCTCACTACTGCGCAGATCTAGTCCCGAAATCGCTACTGTGCAGACTCAAGTCCCAAGATGTCAGCGCCATATCGGGACACTGGCGGCTTCAGTTTTCACCATGGAAGAGAACGAAGGGGCGTCGTCCAAATTTTTTTACAGTCTATGGTCAGGACGTTCACATGCAGTGAGCTCTTTTTTTGTCTTGTCACGTAGGAATGGTGTACAAACATTTGCATGAATAAGAGCTGGATTATGTAACAATAGCCAAAGGATGACAAAAATTAACAAATGATGCTGCATTAATTGCTTTAACAGCCCAAATTTGTTTAGTTCATATAAAATCGCAGCATTTTGTGTTATATAATTGCGTAGGCTTGAAAAAATCGATTCGTGGCGTTTGAGAATCGTTTTTGACCACATATTAAAAAACGATTAATCAAAAAATCTATTTTTTTGCCCAGCCCTACTAGACAAGTAATTGGCAATGTCACTTTGTAAAGAAAGACTACGCGCCCACCCATATACGCATCCAAACGTGCATGCCTATAGATTAAACACGTAATATGTGCATGCCGTACAGCCAAAACAATCTTTGTTGCATTAATTTCCTGTTGTCACTGTAAAACTGTTTTGAAACCATCTGTATTAGATTAGTGTTTATGTACTGCAAATTATTAAAAATGCACTTGCCCAGTAAAAACTCTAAAAGCTACCCCTTATGGTTTGTGTTAGTGTTTTAATTATATACCCATCTAATCTATTAATACTTTCTTCAGGACATGGATGAGGATCTGTTTCACAGTGCCATTGAGAAGACCACCATGGGGATCTTTGTGATAAAGCACATTGCTGAGAATGAACCCCGAGATGTGGGAATTGTCCTTGAGGGTGTGATTGTGCTTCAGGACCTTGAGAATGTGGCTTTTGCAACTGCAATGTTGTTTGGTCTCATTTATTCTCTTAACCTGAAGTACCCCACAACGTTGCGGTACACTTTTGAGATTTTGCAAAAAATCATCATGGAGTTGGATGGGGGTGAGCTCTCTATCAAGGCCCAAAACTTCAAATCCAAACTTCACCTGTGAGAGTTCGCATGAACTAACAGTTCTGAGTACTGCCTTTTCTTAGGCACTTAAAGTTTTGAGGTTCTCTTACGAGAGTATCTCTCGTACTGCGTAATATCTTACGCTATGGGGAAAACCTCTTTTCCACGAGATACTGAAGCCAAAAATTATCCTTAATTTTCTATTAATGTAAAACGCTTTGCAGCAGCAAGCAGACCTAGGCGAGACAGCTTGCGCGCCTATTGGCTGCTCTTGCGGCAAATGCAGCAGCCTATCGAGAGGCTATGTGTGACGTAATGACCAATGGGGGCACTTCGCGCCCATATCGTCACGTCCCGCCAGAAAGGGCGTGGCCTTGCCTTAAAAATAGGCTCGATAGGCTGATACAAACTGATTTTCATCTCTTCAGCGAAGCTCACGCATCGCTGGATCCAGAGTGGGAAGCCGCGCCGTCGACGCAAGCTTTTCAGCGGGACGAGCCTTTGGAGTCGCTGGCCTCGCCGCCTTCAGCCGCCGTACCTGCTGCGCTTTCCGGCGTACTATATCCTTTATATCATGTATATTTACTCTGCTGAGAGTGTGAGATCGCTTACGTGACGCGACTTACACTTCTCCTCACTAAAAGAGCTGCGTCTTTTTAAAGACGCCACAGCCCGCCGTGGTGCCGCGCCGCAAGAAGCGCCGCGCCCAGCGCGCTCCCGAGCTATCCAGCCCGCCAAAGCTCGCCGGTTCGCCCGCCAGCTTCGCCGGCTTCGCTCGAGTCGCTCACTGACGAACAACGGCCGCCGTCTGCCGCCGCGTCCGTCTTTTTAAAGACGCCACAGCCCGCCGTGGTGCCGCGCCGCGCCCAGCGCGCTCCCGAGCTATCCAGCCCGCCAAAGCTCGCCGGTTCGCCCGCCAGCTTCGCCGGCTTCGCTCGAGTCGCTCACTGACGAACAACGGCCGCCGTCTGCCGCCGCGTCCGTCTACGAGCTCGACGAACCCACCAAGGCGCGGCTAGCTTTCTTTACGTTACAAGAGAGCTACCCCGTGCGCATGCGTCACTGGCGAAAGGAGGAAGGAGTGTGTTATTAGTCCAGCCGCGGCCGGACCAAAACTCCACTTCTCAAACTTTTCTCAGCTCCTCTCAGTTCAAGCGGCTGGAAACGTCAATACTGCGGCAGTGTGTCTGTGATTTACACGCACGCCCGCAAACTAACGCCGACGACGCTCCTTTATCTGCCCGTGCTAACTTAAGCTTACGTTGTTTCCCTGTGGCCCAGTGTCAAAACTTTAAGCTTTAGCGCCAGAGACCCGGGTTCGAACCCGGCGCTCGCAGCAGATAAACTTTATGCGGAAATGAGGAAAGAGTTGTTGTTTAGTCCCGCTGTGGCCGGACCAAGACTCCATTACTCAAACATTTCTCAGCTCCTCATAGTTCGAGCGGCTGAAAATGTCAATATTGCAGCAGCGAGCCTGTGATATACACGCACGCCTGCAAACAAACACCGACACACAAAAACTGTGATCGCGTGCGTCACCAGCGAAATGAGAAGGGAGTTTCTAAGTCCCACTGAGGTCGGACCAAACCCCTCTTTGTCTCATACATTTCTCAGTTCCTCTTGGTTCGAGCGACTGGAAATGTCAATATTGCAGTAATGAGCCTGTGATTTAACACGCACACCCACAAACACTACACATTACACGCCCCACAGCTTCTGTAAAAACGAAGCCTGCAGTCGCTCGTTCAGTCCCAAGCATTGTGACTGTTCCAGTGTATTTCGCAGTGAGCCAGCCGGTGTCTCAGCCCGCTTGCCTGCGCACAAAAGACGTTTTTACGGCTACCCAGATAAATCCATTAAAAAGTGCATTTTCTGGTGTTCCGGCCACGGCCGATGGTGTTATGAGTGTTGTAAGAATGCCCACTCCCCCAGTGCCCATTCCCACACCCAAACACAGCCTGCCACGGTGCAGAGCTAGCACAAATAAAATCGACCCCGATCGATTGTGCACACTATGTAGTGAACGCGCCCATACCACAATGCCCGCTTACACTACACGCCGCGTGTCCCTTGGTTTCTGTAAAAAAAAAAAAAAAAAAACGAAACCAACACACACTCAGTCGGCTCTAACCTACAGTGTTTTGAATGTAGTAAACGTGCCCGCAATCCCGCACCCACGTTTTCTCGCATACACAACGAATCCTACGGGATTCGCCCCGCTCACTTTCTCTGCACTATCTGCCATAGAGAAACTGAGCGCGGCCAGGTTGCCCGCTGTGATCAGCGCGCCCCCCGCCTCGTACGCTGTAAACACAGTGTTTTGTTCCTAGTATGCCAGGGCTCTCGAGCTGCCAGTTTGCCACAGCCAGAGCCCGGATTTCATTCTACCTCTAGCTATTCACGCAGACGCGTGGTCAAAGCTTCCCGGGGTATCAGAATGGGTGCTGAACACTATAAAGAGAGGCTATTCGCTGCAATTCGCTCGACGCCCTCGCCGTTACACGGCGCGCGTCGAAACTACGGTGAGAAATGAAGTATCTCATCTACTTCGAGCCGAAATAGCGAAGTTACTGAGCAAAAGGGCTATAGAACCTTTATCTCAGAGCGAAGGGGGTCTATACAGCAGATATTTTCTGGTACCAAAAAAAAAAAAAAAAAAAAAGATGGGGGCATCAGACCCATTTTAGATCTGCGACAACTGAACAGAGCGCTCGTCAAACGCCAGTTCAGAATGCTTACGACCAGGAAAATCCTCGCGCAAGTGCGCTACGGGGACTGGTTTATGTCAATAGATCTGAAAGACGCCTATTTTCAAATACAAATAGCGTCCCATCACAAGCGATTCTTGAGATTCGCCTTCGGGGGCCAGGCATATCAATACACAGTCCTACCGTTCGGCCTGTCTCTAGCACCTCGCACATTCACGAAGTGCATGGACGCGGCGCTCGCACCCCTGAGGCTTCAGGGCATGCGAGTCCTGAACTACTTGGACGATTGGCTGATTCTAGCTCGATCACAGTCAGAGCTTATAGAACACAGGACCACATTACTCGAGCACCTCGAGAAGCTGGGCCTCACAGTCAATTGGGCGAAAAGCTCACTGTCTCCCAGCCAGAAAATTTCCTTTCTGGGAACAGTGTTGGACTCGCTATCCATGACAGCACGCCTGTCACCGGAGCGCGGACTAAACATTCAGCACGTCGCGAAATCCTTCCGCCACGGCTCGATAGTTCCGCTCAAAAGGTTTCAGAAAATGCTGGGTCTAATGGCCTCAGCAGCCTCTGTACTCCAGTTGGGCCTGCTTCGCATGCGCCCACTGCAGATGTGGCTGAAAGCGCGGGTTCCACCCAGGACATGGACAGCGGGTCTGTTTCGTCTCAGGGTCGACCTACAGTGCGTTTCAGCTCTGGAACCTTGGAAAAGAACCGACTGGTATCAGTCAGGTGTGAGTCTGGGGACCGCTTCGAGTGTGAGGGTGGTGTCCACGGACGCCTCCACCTCGGGGTGGGGAGCACTGCTCGAGGGCAGACCGCTAGCTGGCCTGTGGTCAGAACGGGAGAAGCTCCTTCACATAAACTGCTTGGAAATGATAGCAGTCGACAAAGCGCTACGGCGCTTCTGTCCCCAGTTAAAAGGCCACCACGTCTTGGTCCGGTCGGACAACATGTCAGTGGTGGCATACATAAATCGCTAGGGCGGCATCAGGTCCTGAAACCTTCACAGGCTGACGGAACGCCTCCTGGTCTGGGCTCAGCGCAACCTGCTCTCACTAGAGCAGCGAATGTGCCTGGCCACCTGAATGTGGGGCCAGACAGACTGTCCAGAAACAATGTCCCAGCAGGGGAATGGTCGCTGCACCCGCGATCCAGCTGCTGTGGGAAACATTAACCAGATGTGGTTCCCTGCCCTGATGCAGCTGACCAGCACTGCCCCATGGCCTGTACCCCTGAGGAGAGACCCTCTCTCTCAAGCGAGGGGCTCGATCTGGCATCCTCACCCGGAACTGTGGTCCCTGCACGCATGTGCCATCAACGGGTACCCGCTAGCCTCCCAGAGGGAGTGTTAAACACGATCGCGCAGGCTAGAGCTCCGTCTACTAGACGTCTCTACTCCTCGAAATGGTCTGTGTTTTCTGCGTGGTGTCAAGCCAAGAGCTTTTCACCCGTGGACTGCGGGGTTTCGGAAGTGCTTTCCTTCCTTCAAGAGCTATTGGATAAGGGCAGGACCCGATCCACGCTCAAAGTTTACGTGGCGGCCATAGCAACGTTTGCAAAACCGGTGTCTGGCCAGTCACTGGGGAAGAACGACTTAGTTGTACGTTTCCTTAGAGGAGCCCGGAGGCTGAACCCTCCCAGGCCCCCTTCAGTCCCGACGTGGGACCTTTCCACGGTCCTGGAGGCCATGAAAGGCGCCCCGTTCGAGCCAATCCAATTGTCGGACATGAAACACCTGTCTTTCAAAACAGTGTTTCTCACGGCTCTCGCTTCAGTGAAGCGCATAGGGGACTTACAAGCACTCTCAGTAAGCGCGTCATGCATGGAGTTTGGGCCTAATGACTCGAAGGTCATTCTCAAACCTAAGCACGGATACGTGCCGAAATCCCTCAGCACACCGTTTAGGGCCCAGGTAATTTCCCTGTCTGCCCTTCCGGTTCTCAATGAGGAAAAGGACGCGAGCCTCCTTTGCCCTGTCAGGGCACTAAGAGCTTACATGTCCCGCTCGTCTGTTTTCAGACAGACCGAACAGCTTTTTGTTTTGTTTGGCGGGCGTTCCAAGGGACTCGCCGCCTCAAAACAGAGCCTATCCAGGTGGATAGTGGACGCCATTGCGCTGGCTTACACTTCAAAGGGCCTGCAGTGCCCCTTGGGTGTCAGAGCGCACTCCACGAGAGGCGTGGCCTCTTCGTGGGCTTGGTCCAGCGGGGTTACCCTGCAAGATATCTGTACGGCCGCGGGCTGGGCCTCGCCGTCTACATTTATAAAATACTATAACCTGGAGGTGCCCGCCTTACAAGCTAAGCTTCTGGCGATCTAAAATTCAGTGCTATCTGCCCCCCTGTGCGGCCCAGATGCTGAATCTGACCTGCGTACTGTTCATTAGACAATACAGCAGCCCCACGAGTGTTAACACAGCATGACCACCCAGATCAGGCCGAAAGCTTTCGCCCTGGCTGCGCGTTTTGGTTAAACATATAATAAAGCCCCTCTGGGTGCTAATTCATAAGGAATGATGCTTCCAGCCTCTCTTCCCCGCTCTATATGAGTTTATGGTGATTGTGCACTATATGCGCCCCGGGCTTCGGCCCCGGGACTTTGGTGTTGGATCCCTGTTTGCACGGCGTGTTGCATGGTGTTCCCCATAGCGTAAGATATTACGCAGTACGAGAGATACTCTCGTAAGAGAACGTACTCGGTTACTAACGTAACCTCGGTTCTCTCTAGAGAGGGAACGAGTACTGCGTATCTTGCCGTGCTTAAAATACGCTCTGGTTCGCTTCGGCGATGAAAACCAGTTTGTATCAGCCTATCGAGCCTATTTTTAAGGCAAGGCCACGCCCTTTCTGGCGGGACGTGACGATATGGGCGCGAAGTGCCCCCATTGGTCATTACGTCACACATAGCCTCTCGATAGGCTGCTGCATTTGCCGCAAGAGCAGCCAATAGGCGCGCAAGCTGTCTCGCCTAGGTCTGCTTGCTGCTGCAAAGCGTTTTACATTAATAGAAAATTAAGGATAATTTTTGGCTTCAGTATCTCGTGGAAAAGAGGTTTTCCCCATAGCGTAAGATATTACGCAGTACTCGTTCCCTCTCTAGAGAGAACCGAGGTTACGTTAGTAACCGAGTACGTTTCTTCTACACAATCAGCACAAGTTCTACACATTCAAGTTGTGCAGAGGAGTCAGAGGACATTTTTTTTTATTTCATGAAATCAAATTATTTGTGCTTCAATGTTCTATTTGTTTATAAAGACACAGTCATGAATGCAGGTATGATATATAACTCATGTTCATGATCTTGTTAAAACATTTCTTAAAACATTTCTTATGAAGAGTTCACATCTTCGCTCTAAAATGGGCATGTATGCGTATTGCATAGAACAGTACGGGTTTTTACATACTACCGGTAGTTTAAGTCTTGTTGATATTTAATCACCAAAGAGATGTTATTTCATTGTCATTTCAAGATGTCATAAAAAAAAATTCAGTGCTGGACTGACCCTTTTTAGGTCTGCACATTAAATGTTTCGGAGATAACTAATTTCTCTTTGAATTGTGCAAAATTCAGTTTTCACAGAAATACGAGATGTTATATTGCTTACAATCTTATCTATCTATGATATGAATCTGATGGTCTTCATAAATGAGATTATATGTCTAGCTAGAAAATAAAGACCATCACTGCATACATCATTCAGTACTTTTTGTACGTTTTTACATGCATAATTTTGAATTGAAGTGAATGAATGAATGTTCAATAAATGAAATAAATGGTTTAAATGAATGCTTTTTTATTGTTTAGTACAAAAACACATTTAAGTAACAACATAAACCATTAAAAATTTAACAAAAAAAATATGTAAAGATAACTTGATTAGATTTTGTAGAATTAACATGATCCAGTCATGTATCTAAAATAAAAGAATAATATTCAGCTAACATGACTGAATTATGTAAGGTTAACTTAAACAGAGCATGTACACATTACTTAAATAAAATACATGTGATTAACACAAAACTATTGTACAGAAACGATGTGAATGTGTAGGATACTGTGAACCCAAACAAATTATGAGGAACCAGTGTCCATAATTCAATTGAGTAAATCCAATGACATTTTTTTTTCAGTGTACAGTTTTTCTGGTTAAATTGCATAAATCTGTAAATTCTTCAAATTAATATGATTATTTTATCACATTCTTGTAAAATCAACAGTTTTGTTTGGTTCAATATTTTACAACAGCGTTTGTACTATGTTCAAAATAGTACTGTTTCATTTTTTTTTTCTATTTACATTTTTGTCATGATTTTACAGAATTACACAGTTAATTTCACAGACATTTTTTTACAGTGTAGTCTATAGCGTAGAGGCTCTGGCATAGGTCTGACACAGAAGAATAAATCAGCCTTTAGGAGCCACACAGGTCTGGCTTCACACCCCCTGCTGGCTTCACTAACACCTCTTGCACCTCTTCCAGTAGCACACTAGGAGGTCTCCCATCCAGGTAGTGACCAGGCCCTGCTTAAATGAGACTACCTTTATAATGATCTTGTAGAGTGCCACAAGTTACTTTACACAGGGAAAGCAGACTGAGAAAGGCATTCTGAATGAGAGAGGGGGGGGGAAATAGTCTTTTGGAGGACTTAATTTCCCAAACCTTGACATCAGTATGATGTCAAAATTGAAGTGCAATTAAAAAAACAACAACATGATAATGAAAAACATAGAAGAGCGAAGAACAAAATAGAAGCCCAAAGTTTTAGCTCTTGATCCTTTTGCTCTTTTGGCCTGATGAAGTGATGCCAGGAATCGCAAACCCTCCAAACCTTGAAAACGTTGTCCAATATATGGGTTATTCATAATTGAGGAAGCATCTAATATTTTGTGATCACTGTTCTCAAATGTCTAAATTATTTACCATGATTTAACTCATACTTTACACGAAGTGGTGATTTCTCTTTCTCCCTCTCAAAAAAGAGACAAAATATTACGAAGCCAATCTGGATTTCAAGGAAAGATGAGTCCTGGATGTGACATTTGAGTTCAAAGAATCATTCAGCCCCACAGTCACCTAGTCAAGCAGTTAAATCATACAATTCAAATATAACTATACACTGAATAGTAAACTTTATACAGTACCATAATACACTTTTTAACACAATCAAACTTCATTACTGACAAATGTTTGGCAAATATGAAACCTGTTTCATTAGTCTGAAATATAAGTATTACTTAACTTACAGTTTGATGTTGAAACAGATCCTCTGACTTTGTACACACCTTCTGGTTTGTGAAGGATGACCTGAATCTGTTTCCCATCTCTAACAGCAATACTTTTCAAATAATTCTAGACCTCCCCATTAATAGGCTGAACACATTTGACGTCTACATTTTCATCTCCTTCAGTTAGTGAAAATAAATACTGTGGGAAACTCACTATTACTCACATACACATTTAAGATGTATTTGTTATCCATTGTAGTGTCTATACATTTATTCCAATTAAATGATATTACAGTATTACTTGCTGTGCACATGTTATGGTCACTTTGCATGCAGAATGCATGCCTGTTGTAAAGCAGTACACCAAGTCTAAACTGAGTTATTAAGAAAAAGTATATCTCATGGTAATTAGATCAGTATTGTGCATAATTTATCTTATCTAGCTGTTCTTGTTCAACTGGACTCAAATGCTGGTTTGATACAGACCACTGGTTTTTACATTCATTTTATTAGCCTAATGATTATTAAGTACTTGAAATATGTAACAATACAATTATATTGAAAGCAACCTAAGCCTGGTCTTGCCCATCCAGTCTTCCTCACTTAACCTTCAGTGTTTAATTTTCCAGTTTGGACTTTGATTGCTGGATTGTCCTCATGATACCAGTTATGATCTAAGAATCTAAGAGTTGTGGGAAATACTGGTTAACCTTTTTTTTTTGTTCTTGACATTTTGTGACTTTTTCTCATTCAGGATCATGAACACACAAAGTTTCAAGACGCTGATGAGTTTTGACATACACACTAAATTTATATTACATTTGTGATGGTCATGGGTCAATTTGACACACATATTTAAATGTTTTATAGCAACTATACACAAATTTTTTTGTACGACTCTTTCCCCATTTAGGGTCATGACCATGCATGCAAAGTTTCAACATGCTGATGTGTAGTGAAATGCACATACATAAATTTGTATATGATCTTGATGTTCAGCAACTACAGACACAAAATAACATTTAATTGTTGTATGTCAGAGCTCTTCAACTAGTCCTGAAGTGCCAGTGTCTAGCTGAGTTCAACTTTTTATATTCAAAGCCTGGTGCTGATCCTGAGATCCCTGGGTGCCTTGCTGTTGTCCTCGAAGTTCCTGTCTGGCTATTGCTAGTACTCTCAGGTCTTATTCTGCTCAGCCCCTACTACTCTCCAGCCTACAGTCATCTGGTGCTAGTAACAACTGCTGCTCGGCTAGTGACAACGTCTGTCCTTGTGTCTCATCCCTGCCTATTGTCTGGACTGTTCACCTCTCCCACATATTGTCTTCCGTCATCTGTTTGTCAATAAACCTGTTAACACTCGTTCTGCATTTGAGTCCTCCTTCATAGACCCTTGACACGGCAGAGCACAGACCTAAGTTTGGTATATCTTTTTAAATGCGAAATGTCAGATTATTGTAAAACTGTAAAAAAAAAAATATATATATATATATATATATATATATATATATTACAAAATATGTATTTTACAAAGCATGTTTAACTCAAAACCAAAGCCAAACATCTGAACAAGTTCTGTGCCAAATTTTACGTTGACATTGTGGTAGATTTTTCTTTTTTCTGCATCTGACTCAAAATTACCTGGGGCGTCTCCAATCGACATCCAAGAGTCTACAGTCGACGCTTAATATCTATATCTGGGGTGTCTCCAAACGACACCCATTTATCTTTATAGCACTGCATCTACAGTCGACAACTGGCTTCGTGTTGGACGACATCTCGTCCCGTTTCCTATTACACTATCAAAGTGTCTAGTAAGCCTTGCGCAGCATTAACTAGACAGACTCCAGACAATGCCTTCAAATATGCTTTTATCACAATCTGAGGATCTCAGACAAATTTCAGAGAGAATCCCATCAAAAAGAATACAACAGTTTTTATAGAATAGGAGCATAGCAAAAGTGACATGATACATTAAATAATTTCCCTACAATTTGATTGGTTCTTCATACAAACACTTCTATTACTAGGTAGAAGCAACTTAGATCTCAAATCATTAACAAAATGGGAAAGGTTGAAGTTCAGTTGATTACTCAATATGTCATGAGAGTACTCTAGACTGTTATATTTTTGATATTGTCTAGCCAGCATCTACTCAGAATTTTCCATTGGTTTCCACACAATCTTCAGAGTACATTTTGCTCAAGAATTAGAATGTTAGGTCAAAAGGAGAAGTAAGGTTAGATGTTAGGATTATGATTAGTTTGATATACAGGTTACTATTTTATTCATTAAAAAATTCATCACATCTAAAAAAAATTTGCTTTTAAGTAAGATTTTTTTACCACAATACCAAACTTTCCCACTATATGAAATCCAGGCTCCACTGGTGACCATATAAGGACTCTGATTTCCATATAATGGTTTGAGTGATCTGAACCATATATTTCCTAAATTTTCTAAATATTTATAGACATACTATAAGAAGTAGTTTGGAAAATAATTATTGATGGAGAGGAAACGGAGTGATGAAGCCAATCAGTATAAATATATGGGGATGATAAGGAGGCATGATGATGGATGGACAGAGGCCAATGGGCAAATTTGTCCGGGATGCCCTTAAAAGAGTAGGGGTGTAACATAAATATTAAATTCAACCTCTAAACACGCATTAAAATATAAGTAAAGAACAGAGTGTGTGTTTGGCACCGCATCACAAACGGAGAATCTATCTAAATGTCTCTATTGTTGTCATTTCTTTTAAAAAACAGGCACCAAATATGAAAACTATAGTCTGAAAACTTTCAAATCAAGATATTGTTATAAATGTGTGATCGCAAACATCCCACGGATGTGGGTGAGGGGCAGTCTTAAAAATAATGGTTAAAAACATTTAAATTCAGTGTTTTTTTCATAGTGTGATTTTTGGACAATTGTATTGAATCCAGTTAGGGTCAATTTGACCCGCTCCAATAAGGCCGTATCCAGAAATTGAACAGTGCACAAAGGGTTCAAATACATCAAAAGCATGTTTGATCTAAACACATCTACAATTATAAATTGTTGAATCCACTCATTATTCTAACTTAACAGAATAAATTAGTTTGTTCATTTAAATTGATGATTTTAAATTAGATTTCAATTACCAGTCTAACATTTTTGTTGATTAAAAATCATTTTTATATAAAGAATTTGTTGCTTTTGAGCTCTTTATAAGATATGCTACATTAAGTAATATTTAACGCAACTATACAGTATTGAATGATCAAATTTATTCCAGTAAAATGTGTTGCCCTGTTAGCAATGTTCATTAAATCTGCACGCTAAACCTAAAATAGGTCAGATTAATTGGTTACAGGGCCACCACTCCACTTAATTGTTAAAACTAAACTATTGGAACAACTTAATTTTTATGAGCAATGCAACACATTAATTTCCTTCTAACTCAATGTAGTTTGTTGGTTGAACAATTTCATCAGAAGTTGTTATAACTCAAAAAGACTGATGCAAACTACTGCATTATATTTATTTTTATTGAGCCAAAACATTTGTTTTTAAAGTGTATTCTGTGGACTTGCCAGAAAAATCCTCAATACATTAACAAAAGAACAAAGAAAAGAAAACCCTAACAGACCAACATTCTTTACTGAATAAGTTTTTGTTACTTGTCATTTAAAAGAAACAATTAATCAATAAAGAACACATACAACCCATTTATTCCACTTAGTTATAATTGAGACACTTCAAAAACAAAATGGTACAACAATATGTCAACACACAAATGACAATACAAAGATGTCCTTAAATCTTTTTTAAAACAATTGATTCCTCTCTCGATAAGTCAGGTGTGGTCAACATAAGTCAGGTGTGGTCAACATAAGCCAGGTGTGGTCAACATAAGCCAGGTGTGGTCAACATAAGCCAGGTGTGGTCAACATAAGCCAGGTGTGGTCAACATAAGCCAGGTGTGGTCAACATAAGTCAGGGGTGGTCAACATAAGCCAGGTGCCGGTCAAGGCTCTTTAGAGTCTTGCAGCATTTCCCACAAAGGCTACACTTGAACGGACTCTCTCCGGCATGAGAACGCCAATGGATGCGTAGCTGTCTCCAGTGTTTGAACCTCTTGCCACACTGAGTGCAGCTGTAGGGTCTCCTTAAATGTAGTTTCTTGTGCTGACGGAGGGTTTTTCGTAGGATGAAAGTCTTGGAACAGAGCGAGCAGCTGTATGGTTTCTCGCCGGTGTGGAAGCGTTTGTGCCTTCTTAGGGTTCTCTTGTAGATAAAGCATTTGTTACAGATACTGCAAACATGCAGTTGTCTAGACTGGCTGATGGATCTTTGCAGTATTTCAGCCTTCTGGAGTTGTACAGAACAAGGCCTTAAACACAGCCTGAGCTGAGGCGTCAAAGAGCGATTGGACAGTTGACAGTTGTCCAGCTTCTGCAAAGGTTCAAGCCTTTCCTGTGACCCTATTTTTACAAGATGGCTCTGAGGTATCTGGCTTCGTACAGTGCCAAAATAACCCCCAAAAGAAGACTGATTACAGTGAAGACATGAATCCTCTTGTTTAAAAGAGATGCTCTGGTCTAACTCTACTGGTTCATGAAGCTCACCATCTTCAGGCTTCAGCTGAGCTTGAGTATTTTCACCTGAGGTCTGGCACACTTGCGTCTCCTCTCGACATCCATTTTCTAGTTCTTCTTCTTCAGTCGTCACAGCGACATCTTCATTTTCTTGTTCAGTGACTTGTTCGGGCTCTGGTTCAGTCTTGCCCAATGTTTCTGGCTGATGATCAAATGCTGGCGGCCCTTCTTCAGGCTTTCCGACGGGTATGTTGGGAATCTCCAGAAATGTCTGTCTTTCATTGTCATTTATGGTTTCTGTAGTTTGTATCATCGTATTTTCTACAATGGCTATTTGTATGTCATCCTGTTTTAACTGTGCTGTTAATATAGGAGATGACACCTGCACTGGGTACGAATTGAGAATTTTCAGGGTGTTTGACTGGTTTGGTTCTACTTCTGGTTGTTCAGATTCCCTGTGCGTCAACTGCAGTGGAGTGACTGTGTCACAACATTGAAAGCTCAATAATGGCTGGGACTCTTCAGATTCCACTCTGACTTCACTGTCCTGCTGATACTACAGGACAAAAAACAATTCAAAATAATTCAAAATGTAAGAAAATCATTTACTGGATACAAACATTATGGATAAAGTAGTTAAATCAGATGCACAGAGTACAAAGTTTATGGCCCTTTACATGGATTTCACTTGACCTTTTTGACTGTTGACGGTACAATATTATTCCAATTAGATATTAGGTAAAAAGCCAATGTAGACTGTGCAAAGTCAAGTATTATTTAAGCCAGACTGCATAAAAAATAAACTAAAAAAAAGGTTCAAAAAGGAGCTTTTTGCCATATAATTGATGCCATAAAATAAAAAAATTTGGTTTCCGAAATAACTTTTCAGTGAACAATATCTTATAAATAAAGGTTATTTATTGGCATTGATGGATCCACAAAGAACCTTTAGCATTCATTGAACCTTTCTAATGCAAAAAAAAAGTTATTTATAGTGAATAAAGGTTCAGATTATTCAGATTGTTAAAATGTTTCACACTAAAAAAAACTTGCTTCTTTTAAGAAATGATCACTGAAAGGTTCTGTGAGGAACCAAAAATTGTTCTTTTATCTATGGCATCACTAGGGACTTTCGCACTTTAGTTATAGGAACTCTGTTATAGAAACTAGCCACCCCCTTTTCCTGGTTGCATTCACACCACCGGGTGGAACTCTGAAGTGACATAATTTAACTGTGGCATTGGATGGAGTATGCAGTGATAGGTTGAGAAGTGCCTGGACTTCAGGTTTCATGAAGTTAGTTCATGGAGTAGGCATATGCAAACTGTTTACACAGCTTTTTAAAAATGGTGGGTTCTGGTGTTTCGTATGGCATGTGTTTGGCTATACAATGTACACTTACATGTCACTGGTAGTTCCTATTGTGCTGGGTTAGACTCTATTCTGAAGTAGGAGCTAGTTAAGTCTCCCCAAAAGGCGTTCCTATAACTAAAATCATTTGCCGTTCCTGAGGTGCGGACATGCCTAAAAGCAGGAATTTCCACCAATAGTGATAGGAACTACGAGAACGTTAATCTGGTGCCAAGCCCCTGTGAAAACACCCTTTTAGAACCTTTATTTTTAAGAATGCAGGTCTTAAAGGTTGTATCAGTCATTTCAGGCCCAAAAAAGGCTGAGACATAAATGATCACATTCACCTAATCTTTCCTAACGATCCGCTAGCTGCCCGCCCCATAAGCATGCCGTCCAAAAACCGCGTCTCTGTAGGCAGCCTAGGCTCTGAGATCTGCACACAAAAACAAATGGGTACAACACCACTCAAAACCAAAATAAACAGTGTTCCGACAGGGGCGGGTGTTGTGAGGTTTTGAGCTCGTTCACGGCTGGACGCGAAGTCGGAGCAACACCCGCCCCTGTCAGTGATTGGTTGGAACACTGTTTATTTTGGTTTTGAGTGGTGGTTGTACCCATTTGTTTTTGTGTGCAGATTTCAGAGCCTAGGCTGCCTACAGAGACGCGGTTTTTGGACGGCATGCTTATGGGGCGGGCAGCTAGCGGATCGTTAGGAAAGATTAGGTGAATGTGATCATTTATGTTTCGGCCTTTTTATCGCCTGAAATGACTGATACAACCTTTAAAAGAAATACCACTTTTTGGTATGAAGAACATTTTATTAATCTAAAGAAAAAGATTCCAGAAATGTAAAGGGTTCTTCATGGCGCCATCAATGCCAACTTTAATTTTATACGTTTATACATCTTACACCCCCCAGATCACAAATGAATTGCGTTCCCTTCCAGGGCATAAGTGAATATTTGCAGCTTTTGAAAATATTTATCATAATAAGGGCCTCAATTGTTTTCAGCGCAAAAAGATGGATCTCAAAGTCATAGTCATTGCTGGAAAGTAGGGCTGTCACGATTCCTTGATTAAATTCGAGTGCTCAATTTACAAAACAATCCTTGATTACAATTTACCAATGTCGATTAACTGGCAAAATACGGGAAGTGATGCATTCTATGGACAATTATCCATGAACTGCATTATTAGACCGTTTTCTAAGGCTGCACGATATATGTAAACCATTTAAAAATCATTATATATCATAGTGCTATTGTGAAAGACACAGAAGCTGTGAATCATTAAATAAATATATGTGCTGCATATTTCCGAGTGAAGCGCAACGCTTTAATTATTTGCATGAATGCAGGTTACGTACGTCGCCTAGAAAAATCTTTAGTTTGAGGCAGCCCTACTTTCAGTGAAGGACAGAAATCTCTCAGATTTCATTAAAAATATCTTCATTTGTGTCTTCATGTTTGGAATGACATGAGGGTGAGTAAATGATGACAGAATTTTTATTTTTGGCTGAATTAACCCTTTAACCCGATAATCGACTACTTTGGACTTCGACCGAAAACAGGAAGAAAATACAGGTATGTGAGCTGGCTGAATTAACATCATTTTTATTAATATCTTTCACATCTACTGCAGTCAGATTGACCGTGTTCACTCTTAATAACACCACTCACATGGCTGTGCACTTGTAATGACAAATCAAGGATGTTAAGAGGCTAAAAGCAGGTTTAAAACTTGCCCCATTGAAGTCAACAGGGTGCAAATTTTAAAAAGAAGATAACACGGTGTAGGCAACACCGATTTTTGTCGTTGTTCTCTGTACTGACAGCATTCCAAATTTACAACAAAATGAGCTCAATGTTAAAATTGACCGGAGTTCTCCTTTAAGTCATTTTAAAGGCTATTGTTTACTTAGGTCTATATTATTACCACAAAACATATTCGATTACTCAATCGTCAAAATAACCGACCGACTACCAAAATAATCATTAGTGACAGCCCTACTGGAAAGGGTCCCAAAAAAAAGGGACCTGGAGGATATTCCTGAAGAAAAGTGGGCAGTTGAACTGCTCAGGACAAACAGAACCAGAACAGGACTGGGGATGTTAAAATACTGTAAAGTAGATCACACAAATTTACCTTAATATCATTGCCCTCAAGCCGATTACTGGCACATTGTTCACCTGCAAAACAAGAATTTCAGAAATACTTTGAATTATATAAAAATTACATAATTATATAAATTGTATCAGTTTAATTTATAAAAAAAAATATTTTCATTTTATTGTATTGAAGCCCTTGAATTCACTCAGATTTCAGTAATGATCAATCATATTTAAAGCGATAGTTAACCCCAAAATGAAAGTTTAACCATTATTCACTCACCGTGGTACGCAATATGACCTTCTTTCTTTTTAAAACGGAAAGGAAATTTAAAAAGAAGAAAAAAAGTGTGAGAGATAACAGTAAAGTGACCTTCTTCAAACACTAATGCTAACAACTGCTTCTCTTTTTCTTTTTTTTCTTTCACCATTTTCTGAATTATGTTATTTGCATAATTTGTATTATATTAAAACTGTACATATGGGACATTACTTTGACCGTCATCTCTGATAACAGATTACTCTAAATTGTAATATAGACACATGGATTTTCTGTAAAGCTGATTTGAAACGATAGCCTATGCATCAAGTACCACTAGATGTGAAAAGCTCTATGCAAATAAATGTGAATAGATTTAATTGACCGAGTCTACGGAGTTAATTTGGCTGACATTAGCATTTTTTGTGAATTTCTCTGCCCATATCCCCACTCAATCAAGTCTCCCTTCTGTCATTTCTTCTTTTTTACCTCCAATCCCCATATAGCATAATTTACTGTGTGAATGGTTCTGAAGCAGAAATACACAATATACCATTTTTTATTATTATTTGTCAATATGTTGGGAAGCATTTTGAAATATCAGTAAATGATGAAACATGCGAAAACACTTACATATCACTACAGTTTACATCGATTTCACCTGTTTTTAATACAATTTGTGACTACTTTTTCATGTTTTCTTCTATTTTTGATGAGTGCAGAGAATATTGACACCTACTCTCATTTGACTTTGTGCATACCCAAATTATGTGAATGCATAACTGCTTATATAAAGAAACAGGTCATTCACAATTGGTGATGGTTTAGAGTTTTATTAAATATTTTGGTATGATATGAGCTTGTTTTTCTATATGTAAAATGTCTTTGTATGTTATTTTATTGTTTGATTGGTGTTGTTTTTTCAATTTTTGTACAGCACAATGGTCAGCGGCAGTTGTTTTATTGTACTATAAATAAATAAACTAAACTATGATTTACATAAGCATCACGGAACATAAAAAAATAAAAATAAAAAAAAACCTTGATATAGCATAAATAGTTTTAGTATGCTCTTCTGAATTCAGTATTATTGACCATACAGTGAAAGTTAATGGGGTGCAACATTGTTTTTGACCCTGCTAACTTTTACTGTATGGACAAAAACACCCCAAAGCATTCATGTTCGGCCAAAGAAACAAAGTCATAACTTACAGGTTTAAATTGACATCACGGAGTAAATAATGACAATTTTATTTTGAGGTGAACACTTTTAGGCACTGCCTTTTGTTTGCTTACTTGTTGTTAAGTTACCTGTTGGATTTAAAAACAGTTTATAATTTCCTTTTTTTTTTACTGAGAACATTTCAGTTTAACCATAGTAATACAACCTACAATACTACATTCATTAATAACCACAATTACATATATTCACAAGTGTCAAAAATGAAAAAAAAAACACATCTGAAAAGTGTTTCGTTTGTCAGAATGACACTTACAGTGGTTTATGCACATGCTGTCTGCGAAACTCTCTCTATAAGCTTCTGTAATTTCAACCAGCAGGACATCAAGAAACGAGCCGAACAAAGATTTCACCCGCTCTTGAAAAACACTCAACGCTCTGACATCTGTCATATCTACCAACAGGTTTAAAACGCTATAAAGCCTTGATCAAATGTAAACAAAAAAAGCCGCGAGTTTGCACCAACCAAGCATTTGAAACTGCGTTCTTCGTCACGATGATGGCGTGTGAATCGTGACGCAAAGACGCAACCGGTTCATAAGCACTTCTTCTTCTTTAACGGCGGTTGGCATACATCTTATTTGTGTATTACTGCCACCATCTGTTCCGGAATGTGGATCAATAAGTATAATTTTTTTACGATGAGTTGGGGATAGTTCATCCATAATAAAAATTACTGTGTGAGGGAAAAAAATAAAAAATTCGGAGTTTTTGTGCAAGTACTATATTAAACTACTATATAATGTTGATTATAATGTATAATAATGCAATGGGGAATATTTGTGGGTCCTGATAATGCAATTAACGTCTTATGTTACCAGAATGTTAAGCATATTCGTCTAAAATAATTCAGTATTTTTCAGCTTCAAGCTTAGAATCATGAATATTTTTATTCTGGTGGCACCATTGTCCTTGGGTTACAAGCACCAAGTCCAAGCCTATTAATTTAAACCCACAATGAAATGTCGAAGTTAGCATTTTAATCAACAGTGCATTTTAGTTAACCTTTTATAATATTTCTTGGGAGTATCGCAATAATATCGTATCGTGATATGTATCGAATCGTGAAATGAGGCCATTGACTGACTGGTACAACCTCATGTGCTAAATGGACAAATGTGTTTAAAATATCAAGTTATTTTAACTGTACTTGTTCAGCTCCCATATCTGGGTATTAATACGTGACTTTAATGTAGTTAAACCTGTCAGATATCAGATAGTAATATGATATTTTTCTATTTACTTTGAACTTCAATTCTTTCAGACGTTTTCTTTTTTCCTTTTAAAACAGACGACAGACTCTTCTACATCGGCCCCAGTATGCAGTATATGCAGTATATGCGGCTAGTTGTCCTGTCAGAGGAAAAGAAGAGGTCTGTTCTCACAGAGTGCCACAATAACCCTGGGACTGGCAATCATAGTGGTGTCAGAGGCACTCAAAACTGGGTTATTGCTGGCTACTATTGGTCTACAATTATCCAGGATGTGAAAGAATGGGTAATTTTAAATACTTAATGGTTATCTTATATCTATACTTAAGAATGTGTCTACTTTTGCCACCTTTGATTGTTAGATTTGTTGATTTAAAAATTATATTTGAAGTAGATCAAAAAAGTGAATCAAAAGTTGTTCTAAGACAAGAACGATATTGTTCAAAAGTCATATATAATTTTAATGAAAGGTCTTTATCAACTTCAAATGTTGACTACTGTATTATCACCAACTTGTATCAACTGCAGTAGCATATGGACTTAACATATTAAAGCCACAGATGCCATGTCACTTAATGTTAATACCGCCTCTCATCAACTGGCTATTTTTCTAGACAATTTGTTCAAAAAATTTGTTGTTTTTTAGGTCAGATCTTGTCACCGCTGCCAGTTGAATGATCCAATCAAGACTGTTGTGCCAGTCTTGCATTCCATTAAGGTACTGCTTACAATGTTTTAGCATACTGATGAAACTAACAAGCTAGTCTCAAGCTTGTGTATAGTTTTACCAGCATTTGACTAATGCTAATTTTGTGCCATGCAGGTAAAAGAAGCTTGGGAGGTGATAGGTTTGGATCTGATTGGACCACTGCCAGAAACGTAACGCAACAAGAAGTATGTCCTTACCATGACAGACCTGTACACTAAGTGGGTCATTGCAGCGCCCCTGCGATCTAAGACAGCAGCTGAGGTGTCTGCAAAAATAATCAAAAAGTTGTACTTGTTCGGCACGGTCAGAAAAATAATTACAGACCAAGGGAAGGAGTTTGTCAACAAGGTGAAGTTTTGTAAAGGTTTAATTGTTTTCCCCATACTCTAGTCACTCTCAGCATAAATGCAATTACTCTAGTCTTGCAAATTTAACTGATGATTCCTCTGCAGCTCAACAGCAGCATTTTCAGTACGCTGAACATAAAACATGCCATCTCCAGTGCTTACCACCCCCAGACCAACGGACAGGTAACTCTTATACAGGATATCTGCCTTGGAAGAACTATTGTTGTCTTACGGTTATTCACATCAACGGCTCATTAGAAAAACTTTCCTGTGGCGATATTTATATACGTCACTGCAGTTTCCAACAGAAATGAACACTAGAGGCAGTAAAATAGCAAGCACTTTTAATCATTTTTATACACAATTATAATTACAAGGGCAGATTATGGATCAATGACTTGTTTTCACGTGGTTCCTTGCAGAATATTATGTTATGATATCAAAACCCTTTTTACCATAGTGCATGATTTGTAAACTAATAAATTCTGAAGTTTGCATCACTTAACCAGCTCCATGTGAGCCTGGGCTGGTTATTCATCAACTTTATAAATGCATTGATATGTACAGGATGAAAGAACCAATCAGAACATCAAGCGTGCTCTCAGAAAGTATGTCAATGACAACCACAATGACTGGGACCTCCACCTTCCTGCTATGGTGTACGGTATCAACACTGCAAAGCAGGTCTTAACACGTTTACTTATTATAATTATTATATCTACAGTTAGATGTCGACGGAAAAACTGAATTGATGAATTTATTTGATATTTAATGTTAAGGGTGGAGTTTTTCATTTAATACACATTTGATAGTAAATGGGAAGCTTCCTATGTGATCAGTACTCCACTAGACACAGTCCATACTTTCTACTCTTCAATCGACACCCACGTCTGCCAGAGGTCATGAATGCCTGTCCCATGGGAGATGATTTTGAAGTTACTGACCCAGAAGATGACATCGACACCAGAGTCAATGAGATGAAAGTTCTCAATGAAACGGTTTGTTTTTGAATAATAAAAAAGGTGAATGAAGTGGTGAATTTATCAGAATTAGACCTAGGCAGAGGCTGATCTATGTATTTTCTTTGCTATGATTCTGCTTTATTTGTAACTAATGTCCCTGTTACACTGTATATTTAGAGATGTGTAGAATGTAATATTTTTTTTTTTAGGTTCTTCGCAACATAGAGCACGCACAGGGAATGCAACAAAATGCATTTCAAAATCGCAAGCGGAAGTTTGTGCGAGTATGTTCAGTTCAGGCCGGTGATGATGTTCTGCTCTCGGGGGACCCAAAGAAACGACGGACAGGAGACACATTTACGAGTCGGCACAAAGGACCATTTACTGTGGCCAGCATCTCTTCCAAAGGAGTGGCCACTATTGCGAAAGGGTCAACTTGCCAGAGGGTCAATGTGTCAAGACTGAGGACATACTACAGATTGAAAAGTAAGAGTGTTCGATAAACTTTGTACAAAACAGTTTACAATTACATGCTAGATTCAGAAATATTGGATTTCTTTTTTTAAATTTCACAAAATTTATTTTGTTACTAATTGTCACATATTTGCGTATCATCAGATTTTGTGTGTGTTTTTAGGAGGAGGTGCCATTGATTCGCCAGTGGTGGTGCATTCAGCTGATGGAGAGGTTTTGCCTAGAAGGGTATGACAGATTCTACAGATAAAATGTCAGTATCTTGGCTGTATTTAGCCACTGTTAGAAAAGTGACAATAAAAAGGTTTTATACAAATTACATATTTGTAATAATATAAAATACATACGAGTTCTTACATTTACATATTTTCCAAAGGCATGGACAAAGATTTGCATTTTGGACCAAGGAAGCATCCCAACTCCTTCAGGGAAACCTTGAGCCTGTCTTTAGGGTGTCAAAATCCACCACCACCAAACTGGCGCTCAGCAAAAGAGTTGTAGTTGAAGAGGACACTGATATATCAAGCAGTTGCATGCATGCTAGATAAATAATTAATTATTTTGTGCCATTATATATATTCACAGCCAATCATTGTAAGAGACCTTCTTACAGCGCGGGACTGGGTACGCAGTCATGGAGACTTATTCCGTGGGAAGGTGACAGAGCCCAGAGTCCTGCACGGGTTCGGGTACCCGCGGGTACCCGACGGGTGACCCGCAAATTTTGCTCAAACGGGTGAAAAATATCCAACTGTGTCGGATACGGATGCGGGTCGGGTCGGACACGGGGAAACGCGGGTCTAAACACGGGTTCAAAACAGTCACGTGCAAATGTAAAAATAAATGCATATTTTTAGGAACACATCTACAAAACTATGCCTGCCCTGTATTTTAAGTTGGTAAAATATTTGTTTTTAGTTTATTTGAGCACGCGCCCTATGAGTCTCTAGGCCTAACGTTACATTCACTTTTAAAAAAGCACAACCACTCGAACTGCTGCATGCGCCGTTGCCTCCGCTCCGTATCCTGATGCCGGCTATTACTTCTTATTTATTAAATTCAGACAATTGGTTATAAAACATTGATTAAAATTAAGATAAAATTAACACAAAACGAAATTCACTTTAAAGAAATGCTTTATACAATAAGAAACTTAATGAAGTGGTCAATAACGTCTGCCCACTCTGTCTCCCGACATATTGCACAAGTTATGATCTTAGGCTATGCTACTATGCTTTTCACTTCTCATATAATCAATATTGATTAAATAATATATAAATATATATAAAATTGTGAAACTAAATGTTTTCTTTAATGCCTAGCGCCTACCACACGTAGGCCTAATAGCCTACAGTAGCCTATCCTATATAATTTCTATGTCGGAGTGGGATTTGAACGAAAGAAAAATTATTTGCCACCTAAAAGTTACAGATTTTTTTGTGTCACACGCATTGTGTATTTCCCTCATGTTAAATATAAAACGCACGTGTAGACTGATATTTTTCCTTTATTAAGGGAGTATGGATGGATATACTGTATAAACAGACCTATATTGGTAATAAATTGTCTGATGTGCTAGACGAAATTGCATTGTTTTGTGGTAACGTTTGCCATGTTCTGTATAGGCTATTGGCTTTTTGACAGCTTCCGGCTGTTGTCCTTGTCTTAAGGCAAGCCGCCAAAGGCAATACAAATTTGAAAAAAGTGTGTCTATAATGTGATTGGCTAAACTGATTTTATTTCGGGTGCGGGTCGGGTCTCGGTTCTATTTTAAGCGGGTCGGGTCGGGTTGCGGATTTTAATTAGTGCTGCTGTCGGAAAACGGGTCGGATGCGGTTTTAAGCACTGCGGGTACGGGCGGGTGCGGATTTACAAAATCGGACCCGTGCAGCTCTCTGACAGAGCCTTCTTTTCTGCAGATGAGCGAAAGTCAACAAAAAAATTCCCTCAGGAAGGTCCTGGAGGACTTCCCTGACGCAAAGGATGACTTTTTGTTTTTATTCCAGTGTCTAGATGACATGGAAACATTTTTATCATCCTGTGCTGATGAACAAGGCCTGAAGGTCAATGCCATGTTTGTTTGTTCATGAGTGTGCAAGAGCTTGTGAGAGTGAGAGCTTGTGAGAGCGTGAAAGAGTGAGAGCGTGAGAGCATGTGTGAAAGTGAATGTGTGAGAACGAGAGTTTAAGAGAGTGAGTGAGTGTGAGAGAGAGCGTGTGGCAGTGAATGTGTGAGAACGAGAGTGTAAGAGAGTGAGTGTGAGAGAGAGCGTGTGACAGTGAATGTGTGAGAACGAGAGTGTAAGAGAGTTGAGAATGTGTGTGAGAGTAAGAGCTTGTGTGACTGAATGTCTGAGAACGAGAGTGTAAGAGAGTGAGTGTGAGAGAGAGCGTGTGACAGTGAATGTGTGACAACGAGAGTGTAAGAGAGTGTGAGAGCATGTGTGACAGTGAATGTGTGAGAAAGAGAGTGTAAGAGAGTTGAGAATGTGTGTGAGAGTGAGAGCGTGAAAGCATGGAGAATGGAGAGGAGAGGGGAGGGATGGAGAGGAGAGGGATGGAATGGAGAGGAGAGGGATGTGGAGGGGAGGGATGGATATAGATGTAGGGATAGATAGATGGAAGGGTAGATAGATAGATGGATGAATAGATAGATGGAGGGATAGATAGTTGGAGGGGTAGACAGATGAAGGGATAGACAGATAGATGGATGGAGGGAGAGATAGAGGGGTAGATAGATGGAGGGATAGGTAGATAGATAGAGGGGTAGATAGATGGAGGGAGAGATAGATGGATGGAGGGAGAGATAGAGGGGTAGATGGATGGATAATAGATGGAGGGGTAGATAGATAGATGGATGGAGGGAGAGATAGAGGGGTAGATGGATGGATAATAGATGGAGGGGTAGATAGATAGATGGGTAGATAGATGGAGGGATGGATAATAGATGAAGGGGTAGATAGATAGATAGATAGATAGATAGATCGAGGGAGAGATAGATGGATGGATGGCTGATAGATGGATGGAGGTAGGTATGGATGAATTCATTTATTAATACACCGTTCACGTCCCGTCTGCCCAGCCAGAGACCGTTCACGTCCCGTCTGCCCAGCCAGAGACCGTTCACGTCCCGTCTGCCCAGCCAGAGACCGTTCACGTCCCGTCTGCCCAGCCAGAGACCGTTCACGTCCCGTCTGCCCAGCCAGAGACCGTTCACGCCCCTTCTGCCCAGCCAGAGACCGTTCACGCCCCGTCTGCCCAGCCAGAGACCGTTCACGCCCCGTCTGCCCAGCCAGAGACCGTTCACGTCCCGTCTGCCCAGCGAGAGACCGTTCACGTCCCGTCTGCCCAGCCAGGGACCGTTTACGGTCCGTCTGTCCAGTCTGGGACAGAGCAAGAGATGCCCATTCACGTGGCCGCCAAGGCTGTGCTGGACTATCTGGAGCGTCTGGCTCGGATCCTGGACATGCCGGTGGCTGCTGTTCCGGAGCCGGAGACGGAGCCAGTGTCTGCTGTTCCAGAGCCGGAGGCGGAGGCGGAGCCAGTGTCTGCTGTTCCAGAGCCGGAGGCGGAGCCAGTGTCTGCTGTTCCAGAGGCGGAGCCAGTGTCTGCTGTTCCAGAGCCGGAGGCGGAGCCAGTGTCTGCTGTTCCAGAGCCGGAGATCTGAGCCAGTGTCTGCTGTTCCAGAGCCGGAGGCGGAGCCAGTGTCTGCTGTTCCAGAGCCGGAGGCGGAGCCAGTGTCTGCTGTTCCAGAGCCGGAGGCGGAGCCAGTGTCTGCTGTTCCAGAGCCGGAGGCGGAGCCAGTGTCGCCTGTTCCAGAGCCGGAGGCGGAGCCAGTGTCGCCTGTTCCAGAGCCGGAGGCGGAGCCAGTGTCGCCTGTTCCAGAGCCGGAGGCGGAGCCAGTGTCGCCTGTTCCAGAGCCGGAGGCGGAGCCAGTATCGCCTCTTCCAGAGCCGGAGGCGGAGCCAGTGTCGCCTGTTCCAGAGCCGGACAGTGTTTGTTTCTGTGTTTGTATCTGTCCTTGTGACCATTTCTGTTCCTGGGCCGGTGTTGGTCTTCACCGCCCTGGCCGCCCGATGGGGTCTTCACCGCCCTGGCCGCCCGATGGCGTCTTCACCGCCCTGGCCGCCCGATGGACCCTCCGTTTCGCCCTGGCCGCCCGATGGACCCTCCGTTTTCGCCCTGGTCTGTCCCTCCCTTCCCCCCCCCCCCCTGGTCTGATGGAGCGTCTGGTAGCCGCTCCGTAGGGAGGGGGTTGTGTCACATTTATAGTGTCACCTTTTGTGGTCATTTTCAGGACTTTCGTCCCGGTTAGAGATTTTGGCACACATCCCACGTTGTTCAATGGAGTCATATTAGTCTATAACAGTTGAGATATTCTCCGCTAAATGAAGTGCATACAAATCTTACCCAGGACCTCTACTATATGTGTAACAATGGATGGTCATGCCTCAAATGTCAGCATGTGCAACCAACTTGGGTGTGAGCTGAAGGGAGACCCACGAGAGCCACTTCAAACCAGTTTCTCGCAACCGGTGACTGGTGAGAAAGTATTTAATGATGGACGCTTGCCACATTCTCAAGTTGGCACGTAATGTTGCAGGTAAATAATGATCGTTGTATACCTATTTGTACAAGTTATGCCTCTGCTGCTAAAAGTTATATCTAAATATTGTTGTCTGTCCATTTGCACAGTTATGGCTGAGCGTGATGATCAACATTTTGCTGTTTGTACTTGTTTGAGCAGTGACTAATTCTTACTCTGCAGGCATACACTCCAATTGCAACAACACCCAGACAGATCAATTGGAGGTACATCAATCATCTCAATGATGTGCAAAAAAGATGGACTGCATGCCCCAGATAGCAATTACATTTGGCCCAGATCTGAGTTTCTATGGAACCTTCAATGTATGTATTATGTTCTAAATTCATTCTCAGCATATACTACAAATGATCTTGCCATATTCAGAGGAATACGCAAGGGGAAACGGTTTTCTATGCGGGGGGAAGCAGGACTAGTTAGTCATGAATACTAAGCAATATGGATTCCTTTGTTTTCTTTCTATCATGTGATGTTACTGTGTCAAGAGAACAAAAACAAATGCAGAAAGAATTAGCATGTAGGAGTGAGAGTGAGATGTGTGAAAGGTCTGTATGTGTGTCAGCACCACCATAAGAGACTAACAGAAAATGAGTGTTTGTGTTTCTCCACATGAAACGGTGATCGGGCCGGCAACACCGGCGTACAAACATCACTATCCAGTAGCGGAGCTGAGAGCCCTGAAACTGAACCCTGACCTCGACTGCTCTCCGCCCAGAAGACCAGCACAAGCACCAGCACCAGCACAACTACAACCACAAGCAGCTCCACTCGACTTTGACGAATCTACGGATGACGAAACTCCAGATCCGGACAGAGACCAGTACTGAAAAGATCAGCCTCACGGTCCGAAGGGAGGTAACAAATGTTCAACTGAACTAATCACTTCTTGTCAAGAATTAAGTCCAACCACCCAGGAACTGAAACGGTTGCTAGCCATGAACCTGGGGGCCACGTGAGCGGACGGATGAGAAGACAAGGTGACGGGAACAAGAGACGGTGGAATTGTGGCTTGTGCCACACTGACGATCATGAGTTCAAAAACTGTACTAAGTACGTGAAGTGCAAGGAGGACGGACAGGGTCCGTCCAGGGAATGTCCGCAACAGAAGGCGGATTGAAGTAAGGCGAGCGGAGAGCACAGAGGAGAGGGTCGAAGGAAGGGTGATCAGCTGCCGACTGCTACGAACAGGAAGGTGAACATTTTCTATTTTTTTTTAACCACACACAAGCACATACACTGATTTACATAATGCTCTTTGCAATGAAGAAAAAAGCTTGCAAACCTTTATGTGTGACTGACAAAGTTTTAAACAATGATGTGTCTGCTGAATGTATAAAAGTTTAGGATTTTTATAAAATGCCAAGATATCCAATGGTAGTTGATGGTACATTAGTGGATTTTCTTCTTGGTTTGTATCCTATACGACCATGTGACTTGCCATATGTACAGAAGCTGACAGGGTCGGTCCATGACAGCACATCGGCTTCAGGCCATGTAATTTCTGAAAAATACACAGTGCCCTTAGCGTGTAAGACAGAGAGGGGAAGAATATTGACACATTCATTTATGTGTTCACTGTCCTGTCCCGCTCCGCTAATGGCCAGAGATTTAATGTGTGAATTAAATTTGACCCTCATTGCAGATTCCGGCCGAATCTGCATTGAGGAAAAACCACAGATGTGCTGTTCAAAATTTTGGCCACAATGGGCATACAAGTGATGTAACAGATTTTAATTGGGCACAAATGATTTTGAAATTGACAAAAGATCGCACAATGTCATGTAACACAGAGAATATGATGCCTGACAAATTACATGGCACGTCACATGTCGTATTTGAAAAAAGACCACAGTATGAGGGGGGCTGGTTTAACAAAGCAAACAGTGAGACTGTAAAATTTGATAAGATTTTCTGGGCAGAAAATGTGTATGCGCTTTCAGCCTGTCTGACAGAAAAAAAACAGAAGCAGTTCTATTTGATAAACAAAGGAAGATGTTTTTGTTGGCGGGAGAGTAACCAAGGCCAAAGCGCAGCCTAGGCAGATTTAGGCCCTTTTGTGAATAAATGCATGAAAGCCACAGATTGGGCTGACAATACAGAAGGGGTTAAACACAGCACAAGAAAGCCTTTATGTCAAAATGAGTTTTTAAAGTGCAGAGAACTGTGATTGGGGATTGTAAAGAGTGTACTGGATAAACATGAGAGTGGGGCTATTTCTGCTTCAGACATTCACCCTGCTCTGGCAGAAATACCTTCCGACTTGTGGGCAAAACAAAAGCACAATATCCCCTTAAACAGGAAACGTTACAAGGTATTATGCCAGTTTTTGACTCTTTATTGAAAGAGGGCATAATTATACCATGTCATGATTCTCCAGTGCACACTTCAATCTTCCTTGTGAAAGAGATCACTACAGGATCTCCAAGCCGTGAATTCAGCTGTCATTGCCAGGGCAGCTCGTGTACCAAGCCCTTGCACAATTTTGTCAAAAATTCAACAAAATGCAAAGTATTTCACTGTGTGGATTTGGCTAATGATTTTTTAGCATCCTAATGGAAGTCGATTTTGGTTTGAGTTTGATAATTAGGGCCACACATTCAAAAGATTGTGCCAATTTATTGTGAGAGGTGCTTCGAGGGAGCCTTGAGACCCTAACACTGACAGCTGGAACGGCTTTGTTACAATGTGTGGATGATTTACTGATGTGTGCGTGTGACTGGCTCTGTGACTCTCTTAGAGCATTAGGCAAGAGGGTCAGTTTGTTAAACAGAGATAACATTTAAGAAAATGGGTTTATGACTTCTGTTCTTTTGCAGACTCATGGTGACAGACTGCGACCTGTGGTGTATTTTTCAACCAAACTTGATCAAGTAGCAGCAGGACTTCCACACTGTCTGAGGGCAGTGGCAGCTGCTGAAACAGTAGAAATGGCATCAAGGGAATTTGGGGGGGTATTCTGATTTGACTTTATTGGTTCCACACGCAGTCTCCGTGATTTTGAAAAAGACATGACATTGCCATTGAACGACATTGTTAAACGATGCACAACTTTTTAACCCTGCCACCCTTCTCCCCACAGAGGAGGATGAAGAGGTGAATAATTGTTGTCCATCAGCGCTTGAACAGGTGTGCACACCACGTCGAGATTCATTAGATACGCCATTCGACAATCCTCTTTGTGGATGGATCGGCTTCAAAAGATCAATTACGTAAGCAATCAATTACGTGAGCAATTACGTAACTCTCTTAACAAAGGTCACATCACTGGAGCTATTTTTATTGATTTTCGCAAAGCTTTCAATACAGTGAACCACCAGATCTTGCTAAATAAACTTCACTCATTCAAACTGTCTTCTGTGATAGAAATGCTCTCTTCTTATTTGACGAACAGGTTGCAGACAGTCAAAATAAATCATGTCATATCCCAACCTTTAGCTTGTGACATGGGCGTTCCACAAGGCAGCATTCTTGGACCTTTACTTTTTCTTTTATACATCAATGATTTTCCTCGAGTGTGTAAACACTCAAAATGCTTACTGTACGCTGATGATACTGTGATTTTTCTTTCTGATTCAAATCCTAATGTCATAAACTCTAAACTATCTATTGATCTTCGCCTGTTACATGATTGGCTGAAAAAGAACAATCTGACCATCAATGTAAAGAAAACGGAATGTATGTATTTTCATTCACCCAGGAAAAGTCTTTCTTTTACTGACCTTATTACTTTTGAAAACCAAGGTCTTGTTGTTACAAAGACCTACAACTACCTTGGTGTGCTACTTGATTCTTAAGATCCACAGTAATCTTCCTAAGTGGTCTCATCATTGTAGTGCGCTCACACGCACAAATGCCCTGACCTATCAGAACTACGTAAACAGTCATGCTATTGCATTTTATTTTCAGATCCAAAATAGCTCTTCACCGGCACTCATAGGTCTTCTTCCGACACATGAGGCCACTACGCTTCACTAGATCAGTTTCACAGGCACTCATTCCAGTTCCACCATATAAAAACAATTATGGTCAGAAATAATTGGTCACCAGCAGCCATATCACCCTGTAGCCCAAGACTGGTTGCCCACTGAAGCTAAGCAGGGCTGAGCCTGGTTAGTACCTGGATGGGAGACCTCATGAGAAAAACCAGGTTGCTGCTGGAAGAGGTGTTATGAGGCCAGCAGGGGGTGCTCTTCCTGTGGTCTGTGTGGGTCCTAACGCCCCAGTATAGTGATGGGGACACTATACTGTCAAAGAGCACCGTCCTTCGGATGAGACGATAAACCGAGGTCCTGACTCTCTGTGGTCATTCAAAATCCCAGGATGTCTTTCGAAAGAGTAGGGGTGTAACCCCAGCATCCTGGCCAAATCTGCCCATTGGCCTCTGTCCATCATGGCCTCCTAATCATCCCTGTATACTGATTGGCTTCATCACTCTGTCTCCTCTCCACCAGTAAAGCTGGTGTGTGGTGGGCATACTGGCGCAATATGGCTGCCGTCGCATCATCCAGGTGGATGCTGCACATTGGTGGTGGTTGAGGAGATTACCCCGTTCTATGTAAAGCGCTTTGAGGTCCCAGATAAAGCGCTATATAAATGTAACAGATTATTATTATTATTAGAAATCTTTTTTCTATATTTACACTAAATTATGGAATGACATTCCCTACTACATTCGAACATTATCATCCATCACCCATTTTAAAAAGTCATATAAACTGTTTCTTCTTGATAGTCAGACCTGCATACACTGATTGTTCATGTATTGTTTTTAGATCTGTTCTCTTGTATTGAATGTTTTTCTTGTTTGTATCTGTTTAGTCAATAGTAATGTCCTGTATAGATGTGTTGAAATGTTGCACGTTGTTTTATGTTGCTACAGAACAGGAACCTGCTGTAAACCAGTCTTTAAACTGAGCCAGGCCTGTTTATTGTAACTTAATTGTTGCTCTCAAATTTTTCCTGTATAATAAATGAAATGAAATGAAATGAATCCACAAATAGGACAAAATAAGGTTGGTTATGTGTGACCACTGAATTTGAAATTGTGGCGTCTGGAAAATTGCCATCAAATTATTCGGCTCAGACAGCTGAATTGGTTGCTCTGACAGAAGCGTGTAAACTTATGACTGACCAATGTGTAACGACTTACACAGATTCGCGTTATGCTTTTGGTGTCAAGCACGATTTTGGTACTTTGTGGAAACAAAGAAAATTTTTGAAGTCAGACGGGCGTCCAATATTGAACGGCAATCTTGTGTCTGGCCTGCTGGAGACCATTCTGTTGGCAGACAAGGTTGAGATTTGTAAATGCGCAGCGCACACTAACGATAACACTTCAGTCTAAACAGGCAACGCCGGAGCGGACGCGGTGGCGAAGGCCACGGCAGCACAGGAGACAAAAGAAGAGATATGAGCTATGATATCTAACCCTAGCCTCGACATTTCTACTTGTTTACAGGTCGTGAAGGCTTTTGGACACAGGGGCAGAGTAACAGACATGGAGGGTGTCTGGCTGCAGCCTTGTGGAGAATGCGTCAGACAATTCTTTAAACAGTATGCTAAGTTGACACATGGGTTAAACCTGTGTCAAAGAGAGGGATGATGAAAATTATGAAAGAATTGTGGTTTAAGGTGCAAAAGGTGCAAAAGGTGTGTTTGTACGACTAAATTAAGGAACCAAAACAACCCAGCTGACTTTTCTGAAATCAAATGAATTATGAACAGACATGCTTTGAAACTGGTTAAGAGGCCATGTACAATTAGATAAAAGCTACAGGAAGTTTAAAATCTTATTTAAAATTTAAATCTTTTTAGAGTTGACATAAAGAAAAGCAAACGTTGAAAATGAGCAGTTAACATGTGTATGTTTGATGGTGACAGCATAGTATGTTCTATGAGTTTGGTATGTGTTAGGTTAGGTGAGCTATTGTGCCTGAATAGTATATTGTGTCGTTAACCTCTGGAATGAGTGTTTTATCATTACAGATGGGTTAAGGCAACTGACCAATTTTAAAGTTGAAGATAATTCTGAGCGAATCTGATGAAAAGACAATACAGAACAAAGGGAGAGAATGTTGGTTGACTGACATTGACCAAGTCTGTACACCATGACCTGACCTGATAGAAACAATTGATGACTTTGAAAATGTTTGTGGATGACTGACTTAAGAGACCAAAACAACAGGCCTGAAAAGCAGGATACACGTGAGACTGAGGGCCATTGGCCTTCAAAAACTCTGATAAGAAGATGTGATTGTGGCTTTAAGTAATATTTTTGTTTCAGAGGCAGAGTGTCAGAGGCAGAGAAAGAGGTCTGGGCTTGATTGGGTAAAACCCCTGCAAGAAGCCATTCTCCCTAACTAAATTCTTGTTTGTAAAAATGTGCTAATAACAAAATTACAGGACTGTCTCAACAGGAAACCGCTAGGGCAGAGGCGGCAGCATAACTGGCAAAATAAACTGTGTACTTTACTATCGGACAATAACCTTGACGTTTTGCTTTCCTTTACAGAGGATTAAGATTTTTGATACAGGGTAATATGGGCCCAGTAAAATAATGGCTATGGATGAGATTGGCTAACTATCCTGGCCTGGGTTATTATTATGGCTGAAAGAAAGGTGCCACACCTGCGCAGCACATAACTTAGAATTTTCCTTTTGCAGAATGTCAGGATGGATGGAATAAAATAGATATGTTTCAGTTTGTACAATGAGAAGAAACTGAGTTGAATTGGCTAAATGTAAACAAATGGTGAATAATCCACAGGTCACACCAAAAGGGACGACCGGCTAGACAAGCGGTCAGTAACAAAAAATACTTAGGTTTTTCATTCACAGGTGAAAATAGCCAGGAAATGGTTCACTCCTCAAACAAGGTTGCGAGGTTGGAGATGTGGCACCTAAGTCCAAGCATCTTAAGCTACACCAACCAACCCCAGCTACCCCAAACGCCGACGCCAACGCAAAGCATAAAGTGGGGGAATCAAGGACGTGCTAGTAACGTAACCTCCCCACCAACGTGGGAAGCCCAGGGCTACGGCTCGCAAAGAGCTAAACCTGCCGAAGACGGAACGTCCATGGGGCAACTATCAACACACCTAGAGGAGGATGTGGTAAAACTAACGGTTTAAGTTTAGCAGAGGAGTGTTTTTGTGATGACTTTGATTTTATTTGATTGAATCAAAATATGTATTGGTATAGATCTACTGATTTGATTGATTGGTGCAAATGTTTTCAGGAAAAGAAAATCTATTAATTATGGTGAAGTAATGGAAATATAAGAGTTGATTTTGAACAACTACATTGATTAGGAGAATTGATAAAAATTATAAAAATTTTCTGGAAAGATTTTATTGAATAAGGCATAAAATAGAGCATACTAAGTAAAGTTTTAAGATTTAAAAGTTAACAGAATATGGCTAGGAAAATGGAGGCGTGGAATAATGTTAATGTGTTATTCTGATAATGTTGTTATTCATGGGTGAATAGGAGTCTGTTCAATTGGAAAATGACAGTCTATCCCAAGAATGAATGGAATTATGCAGGGTACAGATTATTTGATCAATGGATAACACCCGGAGTGAACATAGGGTAGTCAGTTTTTCTAGGGGTGGTCTATTTTCTTAGAGGTGGGTACAACGGATTTATAAGATTGGAGAACTGGTTAGCATGGAATGTACTAGCAATAGCGAATAGCACAGAACATTTCATGACATTAGATGTCTAAGAGAATTACAATTTATGTTATAAAGGTTGAAGGATGAAGCAGCTATATGGCAATCTGTGTGATTTAGGGCTTGCAATCTGAGTAACATAATATTTTGGTTTGTGAAAAACAGTAAAGATAAAGAGGGAACTTTAAGTGTCAATAGGCTGACAGCAGTGAGAGACTTTTTGGAAGAGGGAAGTTGTTGTATGAGTGTGGATTGTAAGTAAACAATCATGTACTGGTTAGATGCGGCAGAATGGGAAGGATGAGCTGATAGAATTTATGGAAGTCAAATTAAGTTGAAATGATATGAAAAATGAGTTTCAGATAGAAAATAATGAGGCATTGAGCAGCAATAGGGTTGTTATACTGTTTAGTTTACCATGCATTATGAAGTGCATTTCGAGCTGAGTACAGAGACTGGTTAAATCAGGAACATCTGCTCAACAGGTGGAAATGACAGTCTATCTGAATGAGGGTGACAATGACGAGAAAAATGATGATGCAAGTAGCGAAAGATACAGTGAGATGTATTAAGCGTATGTTTTCTTTTTCTGTGAAAGCAATGATAAGAAGTGAGGGTCAAAAGTTACGAGAATGAGGAACAATAATAGGGACTGAAGGATTTTATTTTCATTCTTTGTATTCTGATGACCTGCTGAAATAACCGGAATTGATGTTTTTTTTGTTGTTCTTTTTCTTTTCTTACTAATCTGTACACTATTTCTTGTTCATGTTGAAGTGACTGAGGGTCCAGTTATACTGGAAATGCAATAGCAGTGCCTATTCGTTTAGCCCGACTTTACATGCAATTTTTTTTACTTGCTTGCTATATAACTTACGGAGCTTTCCTCCACAAAAACAGCCTTAAGCTTTCTTCTTTTAAAATACTATTTTCACATATGTTTAAGAAGAGTGATCATTATGCAAAAATCAGAGGAAGAGTATAAATGTGGTGATATGACTTAAAATTTGTCTTATTGTTTTATTATTGTGATTATGGATAATCTGAATGATAAAAAGTGGGGATTTGTTATGGAAATTTAAATTTTACATTGGTTATGAGTTTCTATGGAACCTTCAATGTATGTATTATGTTCTAAATTCATTCTCAGCATATACTGCAAATGATCTTGCCATATTCAGAGGAATACGAAAGGGGAAACGGTTTTCTATGCGGGGGAGGCAGGACTAGTTAGTCATGAATGTAGACCAAGCAATATGGATTCCTTTGTTTTCTTTCTATCACGTGATGATGTTACTGTGAAAGGCCTGGGAGGCCTGGGAGGAGATAGCCTTGGAAGAAGTATAAAGATTTGCTCTGGTCTGTGTTCTGTGTGTCACTCCTTGCATGGGCAACTGTGTATGGACTGAGCCTGTTTGTTCTTGCAAGAATTAATACTTTTCTTTTTACTAATTTGACTCTTGAGTGTCTCTTACGCAGTGATGTCTGTTTAATGAGAATTGTTGCCACAACAAGACGTTTTCTGATTGTGAACCAGATCCGTGCAAGATAGAAGTTTCAGCTTAAACATTCTAACTGCCATCAGTTCAGTATTTATATAATTTTACAGATCTGGCCCAGATCACTTTTCCCATATAACCGAAAGACATTAGCTGTGTCTGACACTGATTTGGTCCAGATCTGCAATATGAATCTGAGCCAATACTGTTTTCACATAGGCTACACTGGTGTGGCCCGAATCTGTGATACATATCTGAGCCGACTGCAAAAAAGGGCTAAAAACTGCTCTGGCCCATATCTGCAAAACGGATTTGAGCCAACACTGTTTTGACAGAGACTACCTGATGTGGACCACATCCGAAATACTTTTCTCAAACTGTGTGAAGAACTCCGTGGAATAAACATTTTCAAAACAACATGGTTACTTGTCTGCATTTTTTTTTTCTATCTAGACTAGAGCATGAGATTAAATGCATTGTCATTAAGCTGAGCAATATTATCGGTGTTTAAAAACTATACAGCAACATTTTGTGATGCTATAAGGTCCGTTACAGCACAGCCGTTTGAGCTCCGTTTTAGGTCCTTTTTACGACAGCGCCAAGTGAACGTTGGGTCTCGCTTGACTGTCATCTTGCAGATACGGTCCACATCCGTACTACGGACTTCAGCCAGAAGCGCCAAAAAAAAATATATATATATATCATCAAACCAAGCTGTCAACGCAGATTTATCTGACCAGCTATAGGCTACCACACATAAGTTTTTATGTGTTTATTCTATGTGTTTATTATTCTTTTTTTTATTCTTTATTCTAATTTACTGTCTATTACTTAAACGTGCAAGTGAAATGCTGTTTGCTTTGTAGATAGCAGTTACAGGCTCTTATTTGCGCACCACAAAGTCTGTGTTATGTTAAAGCCGCATCTGCTATAGCGCTACTGCGCTATACAAATAGCCTATGCGTGTAGCACAGAATAGACCCAATTATAGGATAGCCTAACCGAATCAACTTTTTAATATCATGGCATATATTTGTGCTAATGTGCTGAATTTTAAAAGGTAGTCTTAGCTTAGGATGTCCAGACGTCCCCGGTTTTGGTTGCCTCCGGGAAAATACAGAAAAACCTATGTCCCTGTTTTTTGAAGATAAAACTTGTATGTATTTCAATCAGATTGACAGTCAAACTAAAAATGTCCCCGTTTTCCCCCGGTCGGAACGCGACGACGCCGTAATCATCGGCAGTTCCGTCGTCCGTCATGTCCGCGCTACCTCGGGTAAAGGTAAGGTGCGCACTCACTGCTTTCCTGGTGCTCGTGTTCTCGATGTCGCTGCGCAGGTTCCCGAGATCCTGAACGGTGACGAGCGTATGGAGCTGTCGTGCTGCACGTGCACGACATCAGGCTGCGGCAGACGGAGGTTCTGAAGGAGGACTACAGGAGCCTGAACGGGGACGGTGCGCAGCACATCGCCTGAAGCAACGATCGTCGTGTCTGGACCGCTTCCCACGTACCGACTAGGACAAGAAAGGTTCAGTAGATTATTTGCTCTAAATGAATGGTTAATGTCATGGTGTAATGAACAGAGACTGCTCTTTGTAAATAATTAGAATCTGTTCTGGGAGCGACCTAGGCTCTTCCGTGCTGATGGCCTGCACCCCAGCAGAGTCGGAGCGGGTGTTCTGTCGGACAACATCTCCAAGACGCTACACACCATATGACTAGTAAGTCAAAGTCCAAATCACAGTCTTTGCTGTCCCAACTTAATTGATATAAGTACCAATGTAGAACATTATATAGAAACTGTGTCTATTCCTCGTTTAGTAAGGCCAAATAATATATAGAATGTAGGATCTAGGAAAATTTTTATTGTAATTAAACCAGAAAATCTCAATATCAGTGATAAACAATTTCTAAAGCTAGGTCTTCTAAACATTAGATCGCTCACACCTAAGGCGGTTATTGTAAATGAAATGGTCACAGATAATAGTTTCGATGTACTTTGCCTTACTGAAACCTGGCTTAAACCAAATGATTATTTCAGTATAAATGAGTCTACTCCGCCAGGATACTGTTATAAGCATTAGCCCCGTCTGATTGGTCGTGGCGGCGGTGTTGCAACAATCTATAGAGATATTCTTAAAGGATAATTCCGGAATTTAACACTTTGAGTCTATTTTCTAGTTTGTTTTGGATGAACTAGAGTGGTGGACACAGACAAGTTGACGATGGTCCTGTCTCGACTTTTTGACTATTTTAGAATCGCCTCTGAGCGCTTCAGACTGGCTGTCTATGGGCATGCACAAACATGTCCTTAAAACAACCCTTAACGTTCGTTTTCAAAACTGTGCAACTCACCGAGTGGTTAGTTGGTATGTTACTGATTAAAAACAAATATATCGGCGCAATGTATGATTTCAATCCGTGTTATTTGCTATAGTGGAACTAGTTTTTCAGATACCTCACAACCGCGTATAAACTTCCGCTCGATATTTAAGTCTAAAGCGTTAGCACACTCCCGACCACTTGATGGCGACAACCACTTTGACGCAGTTGCTCAGCTCACACTAGCCTTCTGAGAGACGGAGAACCGAGCGAAAAGACTACAACCAAATGTAAACAGACCCCTTTACGTTTCCGGTAGCACAGTAATATCAACGAGCACTGAGTCCTCCAGCAGACATCAATGCGATTTTAAAAAATGGCAAATAAAACACGACAGAAACTGTATTTTGCTACGCTACTTGTTTTGGAACATCAACGAACACCACTAACCACTCGGTGACCACAGTTTTGAAAACGAACGTTAAGGGTTGTTTTAAGGACATGTTTGTGCATGCCCATAGACAGCCACTCTGAAGCGCTCAGAGGCGATTCTAAAATTGTCAAAAAGTCGAGACAGGACCTATCGTCAACATTTCTAAGTCCACCACTCTAGTTCATCCAAAACACACTAGAAAATAGACTCAAAGTGTTAAATACCGGAATTATCCTTTAATGTTACTCAGAAAACAGGTCACAGGTTTAATTTGTTTGAAGTACTTGTGCTAAATGTTACGCTCTTAGATTTAAGAAAGAAATCCCTATTATCTCTAGCCTTGGCTACTGTATATAGACCTCCAGGGCCCTATGCTGATTTCCTAAAAGAGTTTGCAGACTTTCTATCAAATCTATTGGTCAATGTTGATAAAGCAATAATTGTTGGAGATTTTAACATACACGTAGATAACACAAATTATGCATTAGGGGCTGCGTTTACAGATTTATTAAACTCCTTCGGGGTCACGCAAAACGTCAGTGGTCCAACTCATCGTCTAAATCATACACTAGATTTAATTATATCATATGGGACCAATCCAACCGATATAGATATTATACCGCAAAGCGATGATGTAACTGATCATTACATGGTAACTTGCATATTACGTACTGCTGAAATTTGTCATGTTGCGCTACGTTATCGACCAGGCAGAATAATCCTTCCAAACACTATAGATAGATTCTCTACCTGATCTAGCTTACCTGATCTATCTCAGCTGCTCAGTGAACCCAAACAAACAGATGAACTAGAGGAAATGACTAGCAGTTTGAGCACCATTTTCTCTAGTACATTAGAAATTGTTGCACCAATTAGATTAAAAAAGGTTAGAGAGAAAACTAGAGCACCATGGTACAACAATGCTACGCATGCTATCAAGAGAGAAACTCGTAACTTAGAGCGTAAATGGAAACAAACAAATTTAGAGGTCTTTAGAATCGCGTAGAAAGATAGTATGTCACGTTACAAAAAGGCTCTTAAATCAGCCAGGGCTGAGCATCTCCGCAGACTAATAGAAAATAACCAAAATAATCCAAGGTTCTTATTTAACACCGTGGCTAGACTAACAAATAAACAGGCATCACCTGAGCAAAATATTCCGTTACAATGTAGTAGTAATGATTTTATGAATTTCTTCACTGAGAAAATAGAAAACATCAGAAACACAATTGTAAATGTACAATCTTTTACGGTGTCTTATGATTCAGCCTCAATTATCGCCCCTCAAGAACAACTACACCGCTTTACAACTATAGGACAGGAAGAGCTAAATAAACTTATTATTGCATCTAAACCAACAACATGTTTTTTAGATCCAATACCCACTAAACTACTTAAAGAAGTGTCCAATACCCACTAAACTACTTAAAGAAGTGTTACCTGTAGTGGAAGAGCCTCTTCTCAATATTATTAATTCATCTTTATTTTTAGGTCACGTTCCAAGAATATTCAAGCTGGCAGTAATAAAACCTCTTATTAAGAAACCACAATTGGATCCAAATAACCTAGCAAATTACAGACCCATTTCAAATCTTCCATTTATGTCTAAAATACTAGAAAAAGTTGTGTCCGCTCAATTGTGCTCTTTCTTGCAAGAAAATTATATCTATGAAAAATTTCAGTCAGGATTCAGACCGTATCATAGCACAGAAACTGCCCTAGTTAAAATTACAAATGATTTACTTTTAGCTTCTGACCAAGGCTGCATCTCAATACTAGTTCTACTCGATCTTAGCGCTGCATTTGATACTATAGATCATAAAATACTCCTGGGTCGACTACAAAACTACACTGGTGTTCAGGGACAGGCATTAAGCTGGTTTAGATCGTACTTATCAGACCGTTACCACTTTGTCTGTTTAAATGGGGAAAAATCGAAGATAACGTCAGTAGACTATGGAGTGCCGCAAGGATCTATGTTAGGCCCTCTACTATTCTCAATATCAGGGGTGCCCAATCCTGCTCCTGGCGATCGACTGTCCTGCACAGTTCATCTCCAACCCTAATCAAACACACCTGAAGCAACCAATTAAGGTCTTCAGAGCATGTCAGGATCACTTGAAAATTAAAGGCAGGTGTGTTTGATTAGGGTTGGAGATGAACTGTGCAGGACAGTCGATCGCCAGGAGCAGGATTGGGCACCCCTGCTCAATATATATGCTGCCACTTGGTAATATTATAAGAAAACATGGAATTAATTTCCACTGTTATGCTGATGACACTCAATTATATATCTCATCACGGCCAGATGAAAACACTAACTTATCTAACTTGACAGAATGTCTTAAAGATATAAAATGCTGGATGACGTGTAATTTCCTGCTATTAAATTCAGATAAAACAGAGGTATTACTTATTGGTCCAATAAACTACCCACAAAAGCCCTTACAATACAACTTTAATTTAGAAGGATGTCCTGTTACTTTATCCACTACAGTAAAAGACCTGGGTGTCATACTTGACCGCAACTTGACTTTCGAAAATCATATTTCATATGTTACAAGAACAGCCTTTTTCCACCTTAAAAACATTGCTAAGCTACGTAACATGCTATCCGTTTCTGATGCAGAAAAGTTAGTTCATGCATTCATGACCTCGAGACTAGATTACTGTAATGCTTTATTAGCTGGTTGTCCTGTATCCTCAATAAACAAGCTACAGTTAGTGCAAAATGCAGCCGCTAGAGTTCTTACTAGGTCAAGAAAATATGATCATATAACACCAATTTTATCATCTCTACATTGGTTACCTATTAAGTTCTGTATCAATTACAAGGTATTGCTACTGACCTATAAAGCCCTAAATGGTTTAGCTCCAGTCTATTTAACGGATCTTCTATCGCCTTACAATCCGTCGCGCTCTTTAAGATCACTAAATTCAAGGCTTCTGGTCATTCCTAGGATATCTAAGTCCACTAAAGGAGGGAGGGCGTTCTCACATTTAGCTCCTAAACTCTGGAATAGCCTTCCTGATATTGTTCGAGGCTCAGATTCGCTGTCCCAGTTTAAAACTAGATTAAAGACGCATCTCTTTAACCAAGCATTCACATAATGCTTACCTTTTGTACTACTGCCGAATCAGATCGAATGCATTAATATTATGAACATCAGCTATGCTAATTATTTCTCATCTGCCTTTCTGCTGTTATCTCGGGACGCAAGTCCCGAGGTAAATAGTGCTCGTCAGCTCCAGTTTGTATCCAGCCTCTCACGGACACTTCAGATGCCACAACGCCTGTGATGAGACGACTAAACGCCTGTGATGAGACGACTACACGCCTGTGGAGAGACGACTCGACGCCTGTGAAGAGACGACTCAACGCCGGCGATATGTTATGCCCTAAATTAATACATGATTAACTAACTGTATTTTTCTATGTACATTTCTTATGCACTTTCTGTAAAGCTGCTTTGAAACAATGTGTATTGTGAAAAGCGCTATACAAATAAATTTGAATTGAATTATTAGCTTATTAGCTTTAGCTGCTATGCTATTTCGGTTCATTTATGAGACGCGCTCCAGTTCACGCGCCGGCGCCTCCGTGTTGTGATTATCTATAATTGTCTGCTATATTTAGCCTACTTCTTATTTATTAAATCCAGGCAATTGGTTGATGAAACATTGATTAAAATTAAGATACAATTAATACAAAACGAAATTCACTTTAAAGAAAGGCTTTTGTGTCTTCTGTGTAAGGTCTCTGTGAAAGTTTTAAAGCAGTCTTTTAGTGCCGCTTCAGAGCGGTCGCGTCCGTAACGGAGAACTGTCACGTCTGTAACATTGATTTTTCCTCATAAATGCGAACACGAAAAATAAAATAAAACGAAAATTTTATGTTCTGTGGAGAGCCAACCCTTCTTCATCCGATTTGCGCAGAGTAATTCACAGAATGACAAAAAAAAAAAATCGTTGCCTCCTAAAAGTTAAAGATTTTTTTTGTCACGCATGACTGTCTATTTCCCTATTAAATATAAAACTCATGTGTAGACTGATATTTTTCTAATGTCTGGACTCCTTTCAGGGAGGAGCCAGGAGAGGAGGGCGAGGCTGGCGTGTCAGCAGCAGGAGCAGCAACAGCAACAGCTGCCACGTGGCTGTACAGCACCCACCTAATGATTTTGTTTAAGTGCATGTTTTTTTTTCACGTTGTATTAATAGCCTGTGCATTTTTTTATCCATTAATTCTGTGTTTCTTGTTGACTGTGTTCTGTGTTAATTGTTGACTTTGTTCATGACTTTGTTGTTCGTTTTTTATAATTAAATCTATGCATTCGTGGTCATTAATTCTGTGTTTGTTAACTTTGTTCACGTTAACTTTGTTGTTTTAGTATGCGTTTTAATCATTAAAACGATTTATTTCAGCTATAGCCTATAGGCCTACGCATTGCTCCGACTAGCCTTTATCAAGTCAAGTCAAGCTTTTTATTTAGGCCTTGTAGTGAAAATGTTTTTCTAGACATTCCACAGACTGTGAAAAATGTAGGCCTATACCCATACTATACCCTAACTGACAAAAATGCCGAAAATAAGGCAAAAGGACAATCCAGTGGTGATTTAAGCGGATCGTAACACATCCGGCACAGCTCCGGTAGGCGGAATTGTTTCTACTCGGATGATCAGGCGGTGCTGGATCGGCGCTGGCACATATCCGCATGTGTGTGTGAGAGTGTGAGTGAGAGGAGAGAGTTAAAACAACTTATTCAAATATCTTACTTTACTGCAACTATCTGTTTCTTTATCATATTTATAGAGTGTGATTTATAAAAAAAAAAAACTTATATCCTACATCACATATTTTGATTTTGGACGTCTGGTCACAAATATCTTCAGAATATTATGTTAAGCCTACTATGCATATTAAAATACGCCGAACCATGTGTCCTGTATCATAACTACATGAATGACCTTTGCAACAAAAAACAAAAAAAAACAAACAAAAAAAACAGGTGAAAATCAGTTCGTTATTCAGTGAGGTATGATTAATTAAATGCGCTGACAGTCATTGCACCTACCATACAGATTACACTTAAATAGTCTGACTAAACCAGCAGTAGCGGTCGATAGGTAGTCTATCCATAGCAATCTACTCTTTGTCCATAGTCTATCATGTCTATGACCTATGCATCCAACGCGCGATGGGTTATGGGCAATATTAGCTTGCGCATCGATCGATCTGCACTTTAGATTATGTCCGGAAATAGTGACCATCCGGGTCTCTTTGGAACACTCATTTCAACATAGGCTACTACAATTTGGGACGTAGAGTACATAGACTGTAATTTGGTAGAGTATCATATGGAGTATCATAGATGTATTCGCATACTATTCGCGTACTATTCTATTTAGAACGGATGGTATTCGAATTGGGACGCAGCACATAGACATGACGCAGCATACCTTCCTAATACGTTCGGTCACGTGGTACAAAACAAGTCTCCTTATTGGTTAACGTCATTAGACAGCGCTGCATTGCCAGAACGCAACAGGCATTGTTGTTTATATATAAACATACACAGTTATATATATATATTTTTTTAATTATATGTTTAAATAGCCTGTATTTTGTTTTTAACAATGTCGTAACTGATAGTTGTTTAAAATCCCGTTTGCAGAAATGCAAGAGACTGCGGGGACAGGGAAATAAATGCGGCAGCTCTTCCTAACAAAAAGAGAGAGAGAGAGAGAGAAAACACGAATTATCAACATTTCCAGAACACCGGTGGCTTTACATAACAATTGATTTAGGTACGTATAGTTTATGCGGTTATAGAAGATTCACAAATGTTTTTAACGTTAGTGTATCAGTAGTTTTAACATTAACGTTAGTAATTTAAGTAACTCACGCAACAAGTGGATCAAAGTCCAGATTCTTTCAGTTACACCTAAAAAAATCCAAGGGTCAATAATATAATTAAACCAATTAAGAGTAATAAACAGAGCTTTGCCTTCAGTCAGTGCTAGTTTCCTTTAGTCTCTGGTCCGTTTTTTTATTTTATTTTTTTGTTTTTTTATAATTTACTAATCGTGTTTGTTATACCAATGCATGTTCAGTAAGGGACTAGAACACGGGGGAACCAACAGAATAGTGTTTATTGTGACTGAATGAATGAGTACGTTACATGCTAAAAGCGTTGTGATGTGATCCTCATTGTGCATGTCATGTTTTCCAGGTTTGTGTGAGAGCTTTATGTCAGTTGGGTCAGGACAATAATTTACACATGGACGGGACAGTAACACCGAGAAACAGTGTTAAAATACGTAATTATACAATGTAGAGCCAGAATACCGACGAACAGGCCAATACACCTCGTCCAAGCAGCTTGTTCTATTGCGATTACATTTTGTCCAGTCATCAGACCCGGTCAGACTTACTTTCACTTTTGTTTTTTCTCCAGCGGGAGATAAGGGAAGGGATGTTCTGCTGGGGAGACATTTCTGCGCTATTTTCATAGGGTAAGTTGTGGTTAATGCTTGTAAGTTGTATTATTTTAATTTTAACTTAATTATGTCCCAATATGACAGGAGAAATTGAACAAAGATTAAAATGGTCATTACTAAAATTAAAAACAGATTGTGTGTGTGTGTGTGTGTGTGTGTGTGTGTGTGTGTGTGCCCTCCTCCTAACTTATGTTTCTTTTGTGTGTTTTTTTTTTGTTGAAAATATGATTGAATTGGCTTACGCCATATATAAACTATGCTGATTTGATGGTTATTGAGTCCATCAGTACTCATCAAAACTAATAGATATTATATAGCTAATAGATAAATCCCAATTATTATCATAATTTAAATTAGTCACAGCCTCATCTATTTTTTGTGTAGATGAGGCTGTTGAAGTCAGCTGGTGGAAAATCCTGTAGTTTATTCATAGTGCAGAAGAAGAAAAAAAAGGCAATTGTGGCAATTGTATCGTCTAGCCTAGCCTACATGAAATATCATGTAGATGGACATCGATGATGGCCACTTGGAGCTAAATTTTTATTTGCTTTTTGTCTCACTCTATCTTTTTTTTTTTTTCTGTAATGTGTTTTTTGTAAGGTTTAGTCTTGTCTTATATAAAACAATTTTGATTGTTATGCCTGCTGAATGTTAATAAGGTCAGCTGCAAGTTATTGTCACAATATTTATATATATAACAGTATAATATCTGTGGTTTATTTATGTATTTTTTTAATGCAAAGGTGATTTTTATTTTTATTTTATTTTTTTGAACAATCAAGCATGGAAACATTCTAGTACACGCCAAAACCAAAATCAAGACTTCGTAAAAGGGCATAATAGGACCCATTTAAATGTGAATTTGTTTATGATCTTTTTTCATAACTGCTATTTCTTTGGCAAGAATTGACAAGAAGACAATCATATTCATATGAAGAGTTTAAAAACATAACACAATGTGGATTTAGAATAACATTGTGTCATTTTTGGGTGAACTAGCTACTTTTTTATAAACCTATGTATCAACAATCCAAATTTGGCAAAGATAGGTAGCAAAATGTAATGTAAAAAGTTAACTTTAGACTTATGCTATATTTTACAGTCCAACTCCCCAGAGTCCTTCTCACAGATCTAATTATGGCGACATCTGCTGGAGAGAGCAGCATTTTAGAGGAAGAGTTGACGTGTCCAGTGTGTCTGGACCTATACCGCGATCCCCACCTGCTGCCCTGCGGTCATAACTTCTGTCTGCCGTGCCTGCGGAGGCTCAAGAGCCGCTCAGATCACGGCCGGTTGCGATGTCCGGAGTGTCGACAGAGTCACCGCAGCTCTGCCAACTGGCAGAAGAACTTCAAACTGGCCAACATTGCTGATAGTTTCCGCCGTCGTAGCAAATCGGTTTGCTCCACCCAGAGGCAGGGTGACCCATTTCACAGACCTGCTGAGGTACACTGTGATTACTGTCCAGTGGATGGGAGTGGAGATGGGAAAGGTCCCATGGCAGTTAAAACCTGCCTGAAGTGTGAAGTGTCCATGTGCCCAAAGCATGTTCAGCCTCATTTAGAGCTCCCGGCTTTCCGAGAGCACCCACTGGTGGAGCCGCTCAATGACATGAGGAAGAGGAAGTGTTTGGAACATGATGAGATGTTCCGGTACTACTGCATGGATGAGCGCTTGTTCCTCTGTAATGCCTGCACCATAGAGGGAAAGCACAATGGACACTGCATCAAAACACTGAAGAACACCATGAAAGATTTCAAGGTAGGTCTGACGTGTCAAGCCCCATTCACTCTTCTTACATCAATTAGCACAAAAGATGATATTTGGTTTGAGTGTTCCAAAGATGGGCAAGTTTGGTTTACACCTGGTATTAAGATTCATTTTTGGCCGATCCGATCACAAGTGGACAATGTTAGATACAGGTTTAAAAGGGGTCTAAAATGTTTTGAGCTATTTCACTTTCAACCTCTTCCAGTAGTCAAAAACGCTTTGTTAGATTTCTTTCATAGTGTAGGCACTCATGTGGTCGAATGTTTTTGAACAGACACACAAGACCACCTATTTGCCTCCCAATGACCTAGCACATGTGCGCTATATGGGACGTGTTTTTAGAGAGCGCACCAAAACGTTCCATCTATTACAAGTTCCAACATGGTACAAGTTAGTGTAAATTATGAGCTCTACGAGAACATTGATGCTTTTTATAATTTGAAATCCGAATACAAGTTTAAAACTTGGAACGCACCTTTGACAGAAATTCCAGAATTGAATATCTATAGTGCGGTGAATGATTATATGGTTGTCAATTAATGGAACACTATATTTTATTCAAAATTAAGTATCTTGTTTATATATATTCTTGTTTAAATATGTTTTAGCTGTAATAAGATTTCCTAGAGAAACGCATTTGAACGCGACAAGCTTGTACCCATGACTTTAGAAGTGGGAAGTAGGTGAAGGCAGCATCCATACCAGGTGCAAACACACCTGCCTTTAATTTTCCCTGAAGACTGTTAAGCCACGATCACACTAGACTAGCACACAGAATTTCTACAGACACTGCAACGTAATATGAAGTCAACCTCTGCTATGTCTCTCTAAAAACATAATTCAACCTAATTCAATACAGTGGGCTCCACAAATATTTGTACCCTTGGAAAATATGAGCAAAACTGACTTTGAAAATGTTTTTGCTATTTCCCATCTTTGTCTTTTATTCAACCTTTAGTTTGAAGTCAAATACTTGAAAGGAAAAAAAACATAAATTTAAAAACATTCTGAAATATTTGTATTCCACAATATTTGGCACCCCTTTGTTTAATACATTGTGCAACATCCCGTTGCCAAGATAACCGCTCTGCCTCCTCTCTTATAATGTGAAACAAGGTTGATGTACATATGGCAAGAGATCTGAGACCATTTCTCCACACAGAATCGCTCCAGATCCTTTAGATTCAGAGGTCCATGCTTGTAGACTCTTTTCTTCATCCTGAAGAATAATTTGTGTAAATTAACTAATTAAGGTCATGCCGTCGCATATCAATCTTCAATTGGTCACACATGTTCACATGATGCGAATTTATAGGGCAGAGTTAACCAAACTTGAAATTTGCATGAGCTTGCGTTCCCTGTTACTTGAAAACAACAGCCAAGTGTGCAAGAAGTTAGTCTTCGAGGAGCAGGGTTGGCTACCAATGTAGTGTTTGAAATGCAGTACAAAAAAATAACTGAAAAAAAGGTTGTACAATATTTGACAGTACGTGATTTAAGATGCTACGATACAAAATGTCCAGTGTCGACGGGCCTGTCGACGGGCCTTCAGGAACAAGGTTGAAAACCACTATTTGATCACAACTGAAACACTATCCGGTATCCGCTTGTTTCAATAATGAATGTTCACTTGCTGAACAGAATCATTCACATGTTAGTAAATGAATTCTCTCTTGTTCTCTTTTTTCGCTCACTGTTGTCTTCTCTAGGTTTATCTTGACATTCAGCTGCACAAGACGAACAGGAAGATCCTAAAGGCAGAGAAAAATCGACTTGACCAAAAAGAGATTGAACGGATTAACAAGGTGAAGTTATTCATGATATTAGCTAATTACAATTCATAGTTTGATCACAAGGCCTTTGCTTTACATCCCATATCATTTTGTTTTTAGTCTTAAAGGAACACTCCGACTTTTTGGGACTTTAGCCTATTCACCTTATCCCCCAGAGTTAGATAAGTCCATACATACCTTTTTCATCTCCGTGCGTGCTATAAGTCTGTTTGACGCACCCACCGCTAGCCTAGCTTAGCACAAAGACTGGATGTAAATGGTTACAGCTAGCATACTAATCCAAATAAGTGACAAAATAACGCAAACATTTTCCTATTTACTTGTTGTGATTTGTATAGTCACAGAGTGTACAAAAAACAAAGTCACATGAGACACAGACATATTTTAACCGTATAAATACTGGGAACTATATTCTCTGAAGGCGAAGCACTGCTACTTTATACGGTTAAAATATGTCTGTCTCATGTGACTGTTTTTTGTACACTCTGTGACTATACAAATCACAACATGTAAATAGGAAAATGTTTGCGTTATTTTGTCACTTATTTGGAGTGTTCCTTTAAAGAATTTATCAGTGAATATTTATTCTCTTGTTTGTGGCTCTTGCTAAACATTACTGTTTTTGCTAAGTTAAAGGCTATGTTGCAGGTTAGAGTACCCAGTGAGCCAATGTATAGAAAAATAATGTAGGAACTAGATTTAAATATAAACATATACGTATAAAACTCTATTTTGGCTTCTAGAGTCAATTTTGTGTGAAAATTTTAGTTCCGCATTTGGAAACCGCCCAACCAGAAGTGACGTCACATGAGGGAGTGCGCTCAAAGTAAACAATAGAATAGCAATAGATCGCAATGACAGGTCGGACGCTGAGGAAATTGTAGCTTAAATGTTTACTCGTATGACGGACCTCAGCCATATAATTATGAGCCTGCGATGTGGCCAAGAGAGCAGACAGGCCAGGGTTAGACAGAACAACGATCATTTGTGGTGTATCCGTGACGCGATATGTCCACGTTAGCCGACGAGTATGACACTATGCTCAGATCACAATTGTACAGATTATTATCATGTATCAGGCAATAACTAAGCTAGTATTTAGACCTTTAACTGCATGTGTTGTGTATGTAAGTCATTATATAGGAGACAGTTTCCAGAGGAAGAGGGACTTTATAGTTAAAGTCTTTATAGTTTTGAATAAACGAATACAAAAATAATCACAACTGTCTTACTGTATAAAAACGTCATATGTAAACAGCGAACACAAACATTAAAGTGGTTTTGTACAGATTGAAAATGAATTATATAACATAATATATTATATTTACAATAATAATAATAACATAAATTTTCGGCTGCAGACCAATAACAAACACATAAATGCATTACATTGCAATTTTATGTAGGATATTCATGAATTAAATTAAGAGAAGGCACATTTTGTAAAACAGATGTACAATAAGTGATCTCTGACGGATCCGTGAGCGTCATGTTTCCCACCGATGGCCGGACCACATGTTGATGGACCGGCGGACCCGATGAAGGAGCTGTGTGCACCGAAGGAGTCTCACTTGGTTCTTGCTTCAGCATCCGATGTTGAACTCCATCATATCGCCGGCCGGGATTATAATCACCCGGTCTAAAGTGAATGCTACACACGACCGCGTGTTTCGAAGCAGATGCAGAAGTGAAGTCCGTCTCTTCACCCGCACAAAACGCACCACGGAAGATAGGATAGCACCGTCCTTTTTTTGTTTGGAAATCTGTGGACTCGATGTCCTGACAGGCCATAATTCACAATAATTACCATGACGATAATTAATTGAAATACAGCAACCACAGAAAACTGAATCCCGACCGCTCCTATTGAATCCCAGCATACTCTCCATTGAGTAAATGCAGAGGCCGGCGAACGACTACCTCATGTGACGTAATATGACGCGATGTTGGGAAAAAAGCGGTTTTTCAACACGGTCAAGGAAACTGTTACGTTTCTACTAAATTTGTGCCGTTGTGTCTCGCGAAACATTTTTAAATCCTGCATTAACTTTTCATATATTTTCATACATGGTTATATATTAATTAGAAAGAAAAAAAACCTGCAACATGGGCTTTAAATTTTTGCAAGGGCAAGGACTCCTTACATTTTCTGAAGAAAATGTAAATATCTTGTTTTAAATATTTGTTCTGTTTTAGGTCTACCGGGATGACACAGACCAGCACCTAGATGCTTTCCGAGAGACTTCTATCGCACATCTGGATGCTTTTCTATCATCGCTGCGTGAATGTGTCAGCATCCATGACGGTGAGCATTGTTCTGGAGTCCAGCAGAACCTTAGTCGAATAGCACAAGATCAGACTCGTCTACAAGAGGTTCACTCAGGCTTTGAGAGGCTTCTACAGGAGAATGACACTTTCCAATTCATTAAGGTACATTTTACATATAAACAACACATACACTGAATTACAATTCTTGAAAATCATCTGTGAGTGTTTCTGACAGAATTTTAGGCTGTTTCATTGTCTGGCTAAGGGTACGACAACAACAACAATGTTCTAAAAATGGTCAAGTTTTTTCCTTTTGTGTTTTACTCAACGCAATGCTGTCAAAAGTGTCCCCATTCACACGGATCTGTGAAAACAATTACAAACACTGTTTTATGCATGCCAGGCCAGTGGTTGGCAATGTCACACTTCACTGGTTTCACAAATTCACGTTTTGTAGACAATAATGTTTTCAAAAACATGCACTTTGAAGTTTGCCATGGATCTACAGAAAGTACTGAAATAATTTTGCTCTGATCACATAGACTACACAAAGTGGCTAGTTTCTTCAAATCCCAAAAGATTTGATTGCCACAAACTATGGCAAACCTAGTAATTGTTTTTTTTCTTCAAAAGCACACCTTGTAGCAACCTGCACACTAGCTTTAATTGTATTGATCAATTTCCACGGGTCTATAAAGATCCTGCAGGGGGTCTGGTGATAGATATAGTATTCACTTTAAAAGCATAATCTGTATGCTCTCTATATGTTTTGAAATGTGTTTCCAAATATGGTACATTATTTGTATCATCTACACCAGAGTCCTGCATGGGTCCTGTTTGGTAAAACTTCACCCACAATATTTAACAGAACAACTGACCCGTTATCCGGCAGCAGCACTAATATAATTCCGTATCTGACACATTTGACATAAAGACAGCAACCTGATCCGCAAATCACTTCTACAGGTTTGTGAAAACTCCTGTTATAGCCTAACCTGACTACACTTCACCATGAATCTCTTATTTGCTATGTGCCTACACTTTGTTGGTTATGAGAAATTTTGCAAGGGTGCAGTCAATGAACAATCGCTGAACCATTGGATTAAAGGCCTCTGATTGGCCATTGCATTAATGTGCTCAAAAGTCTGTGATTGGCTACAATGCTCAACTTAAAGCATACATACAAATATGCCTTTGAAAGCAGTATGAAAATTATCATTGGCTATTTGACTGGCAATGCCTATTAATTCCCGAAGTGCAACTGCACTGCAAATGACGAGGTAAACATTTTCCACCCATTTATTTAAAAAATGTGCTGCCCAAGTAAGTGCAGGACTGCACTGTATAATGTAAAAAAAAAAAAAAATACTCTTTTCAAGTTCTTTATTAAACCGAGTACTTGTTTGCCAGTTTGAACAAAACTTACATTTCATTTTGTGGTTTCTCTTTGGATTTCTTTCAGGATTACAATTCATCTATGAAAAGGTAAGACAAACTTTTGATTTGAGGTGCTTTTGCATTGAGGGGGATTATTTTTGTCTACATGGTAATGTCTGTTTTTATTTTATTTATTTTTTTATTGTGTGTGTGTCAGGTACCAGAGACAGTTAAAAAAACCTCTGTTTTTCCCTGATGAGCCTACAGTCGACACTGAGCCACTGTATGAAACTATGGAAGGAAAGATGGGGGAGTTCATTTCTGAATTGCGTCAGCATAGCAACACACTCATCAGCACACTTTGTGAGTCTTAAGTGGTTTGTGTTAAATATCCAATCACTCATAGATGGTATGAATGAAAACTCTAAATGCGTGTGTTAGACTTTTTTGCGAACTACGCTTACATACATTTGTTTAATTTTCCTAAATTAAACAAATTTAGAAAATTAGTTTTGACCTCATCATATTTAATCACAATGCTAAAACTGGACCCTCTGGTGAAAATGACAGATTTCTCCAATAATGTAAGTCAGGTTAAGTCACCTTTATTTAATATATAGCGCTTTTATCAATACAGATTTTTTTCAAAGCAGCTTTACAGTAATAATAGGAAATTAACGCAACAAAGATTGTTTTGTCTGTACAACAGCTCTAGAAGAAAGTCATTGTCCAGTTTAAGTAAGTTCAGCATCGATTCATTTCAGTTGTAAAAAGCATTAGTTATTAATTTAGGGGACAATTTCATGACACCGTTCTGGTTGTTCATTTACACGACAATAGCGTTATGGTGGCCTGAAAACGCAAACTTTGAAACGAGTGAACTTTGAAACGAGTTTTAAACGGTATAGTTTTCAAAAACGTGAACTTTGAAACGAGTTAACTTTGAAACGAGTTTCAAAGTGCATGTTTTTGAAAACGATACCATTATCATCTCAGTGTAACCTTTAAAAACGTGAATCTGTGAAAATGGATACGGCATGCACATGCGTATTACGTGTTTAGTCTACAAGCATGCACTTTTAAATGAGTATGTGCGCAGGCGTCCGTGTGAAAAAGATATGTTCCTACTTCTGTTGCATAACGACTTTAAACTCCACAATAGGATATACAATATTTTGTGATTGGATCACTGAAACCATTTGGAAGGTTTTGACTACCTTCATATCGCTATCAATCCTAAATGTGTCCCGGACCGCAGTAATGTTCCTTTTCGCTCACTGAACACGTGAACGTTATGGAGCGTATTGTAAGGAGGTGCACCAAACAAAAGGGATTCAAACTTCTCTGCGTTACCTGAACGTTTGAAATTGCAGTTGACATCTGTATTCTTTTTATTTAGCGCAACATTCTCTTGTGAGTCACGTAACATGACTTTGTCCGCTCGTTCATATTTGCGTGGTCTCAGGTGAAAATCTGATCGCAATCGCAAATCTGATAGCAGGTGGCAAGCAGGGTTATATAGTTAACTAAATTTAAATTTAAATAAAATAATAAGAAACTTGATTTTATTTCACATTTTATTGCTTATTTTATTAACTAAAAAAATAAAAAAATAAAAAAATAAATAAATAAATAAATATATATATATATATATATATATATATATATATAGGCATATTTAAAATTAAAATAAAAACTACTAAAACAAAATTATTAAAATTAAAACAGAAAATATAAAAAAAGTTATAAAATCATATAAATATGAAAATTCATAATAGTATTTATACTAGTGAGGCCTAATGAGGTACAGAAAATAAACTTGATCAGTCATGAGCCTTATGAACATCTTGTTCTTTATATTGTTCTTGTATTTTTTTTGTTTCTTTTTTGAAGGTGAATTTGAAGGGGGAGATGGTGAGGAGGAGGTGGATGATGATGATGATGAAGATGTTGATGATGATGAAGAAGAAAGTTTTGATGATGAAAATGAAAGTGATGTAGAAGGTGAGGAGATGAGGAGTGAGGAGGAGGAAGAGCACATCCTCACTGAGTCTGGAGATGAAGAATATACCCCAGAGGAGGAAGATGATGATGAAGATGACTAGAAGGGCTGGATGAAGATAATCTGCACTTAAATTCCCAGAATAGCAGATGAGCCACTGTTTCACTTGAAATTGATGATTCAGTGAACTGGCATTTGAAGAGTGTGGACACATGTATTGAGAGTCAGTATTCGTTCCTGTAATGAGATGTTTTGCAGAAAAATGTCTCTTATTTAAATTGAATATAAGATTTTTCATGAGATATTTCGATTACAAAAAATATAATTGACAGGAAGTGACATGGTGTTTATATATTTATGAGAATGGGTTGTGTTGAACCTGACATGGTCTTTAGATTAAATCTATTTTCTGTGATGTTGATATTATTTTGGATATCTAGATTCCAGTCGGGTATGTTTCAAAGCTCAGGGTAACGCATGTTAAAATGGATGTCAATTTGGGATGGGCTTAATTTTGCACTTTTTCCAGTGATTTTTGTAAGAAGAGGTGGTGTTGGGGAAAAAAATTATAATAAAATATAGTTTCATAATTTCATATGAAATAACTGTTTTGTGGCTGACAAAGCGGGAGAAAGTAACATAGAAAGTAGTTGAGAACGTCAGTAATAACGACCCACATCGTTAAAAAATGGTCGGGTTTAAATTGGGCTCGGGCTTATAATTACAGTTAATGTGTCAGGTCGGGCCGGGCTCGTACACAACGTGCTCGGGTAGGGTCGGGCTTGATTTTTTTTTTTTTGGGGCCCGATCACATAAAGCATTCCCAGGTCCACGTGACATGAATGCTATGTATGAATCAGAGAGCGACGGGTTCCAACGCCATGCCGCGCATAATCACTGCAAGTGCAGTGTCAATCTTTCAGCCCTGTCAGGTCTCCGGGTCCCTAGTGCACAGCGACCAGAGCCCAGATTTCATTCTACCCCCTAGCTATACGTGCAAAAGCATGGGAAGCTCTTCCGGTTATGACAGATTTGGTGCTGAACATTATTCTATTTTCAGATACAAATAGCCCCGCGTCACAGGCCGTTCTTGAGATCAAATACGAGGTCACCTGAACGTGGGTCCGGACAGACTGTCCAGGGACAACGTTCCCCCAGGGGAATGGTCCCTTCACCCCCAGACGGTTCAGTGGTTATGGGACACCTTCGGCTCAGCGGAAGTCAACCTGTTCGTGTCGCAAGACAACACTCAGTGCCCGATTTATTTCAAAAAGAGCAGGGATGCGCTGGCCCACCCCTGGCCCAGCTGCCCTCTTTATGCTTTTCCCCTGAACGCGTTGTTACCGCACGTAATCAAACGCATCAGGGCGTGCTTGTGCTCTGTGCTCCTAGTGGTTCCGTTTTGGCCAAACCAAGTTTGGTTTCCGGAGCTGATGCAGCTACAGAGCTCGGCCCTGTGGCCGGTTCCTTTGAGGAAGAATCTCCTCTCTCATGCCGGGGGTTCGATTTGGCACCCACATCCCGAGCTGTGGGCTCTACATGTATGGGCCATCAACGGATACCCGTTGGTCTCCCAGAAGGGGTGTTGAACACGATTACGCAAGCCAGAGCGCCCTCTACTAGACGCCTCTATGCTTCCAAGTGGTCAGTGTTCTCAAATTGGTGTTTAGTCCACAATGTGGATTCACAAGAGTGTGGGGTACCTGAGGTTCTCTAGTTCTTAAAACAAAATAAAATATAAAATAAATAAATTTCCCAGGTAAACGGATCAAAACAGGGCAATAATTAAATTAAGGAGAATTAGCAAATATGACTAAAATGCGACCACACACACAATGCACTTTCACAGTGTAGATTTAAAATGTTTTGTGATAATTTAAATACCCAATGTTTATTTTGTTATATTTAATAAATTATATAGGCTATGTATTTAAATTATAATATTTATTTAAATTATTATTATTAGTAGTAGTACTACAAAATTTTTATTCCTGATAAACGGGTGTATGTGTGTGTGAAAGAGAGAGCGAGATGTCTTACCTTTAAAAGTAAGACCAATAACAGGCTGTCGGTTGTAACTTGACAGGATGCTGAAGAACACAGCTGATCTGAATGCAACGTTTTAGAACTATTTACAGTCTGGCTGAGCTGTCTAGTACATGGATGCGTCAAACTTCCCCAACAACTGTTGGGGAGGACGGAATGTAGCCGATGTACATCCATTCCATGCCAGCCCTGAGCACACATCCAATAAACCAGAAAGGAGCGGCAATCCCATTCTATTTCTAGTGTCATCTTAGAGCAGCGTGACTTGCGAAAATGCTCTTTCAACCAGAGCGGTGGATATGGGGAGAGTGAGGATTTTAATTGCAACTAGTGCTAAATCATGAAAGCAGTGGTTTCCTCCAGCATCTTGAAAAGAGTCTACCTCTAACCAAAATGCATCAATGGTTAAATTAGGTGAGAACCCTGCTGAGGCAACATTTCTCCACTGAGTGTCAAGTAAATCTGGTGAGCCTGAAAATAATTCCTTTGGCAGATCTCGGAAGGATGATTTGTTTGACACAACAGAAGCGGGACACAGGAGTTCCACCTAAGACCACCTGCTTTTTCTCAGGTGACAGAGTGCTCGCCTCCAACTTCTGACAGAATGTGGTCCCCAGGTCAGCATCTTTAGGTGAGAGGTATATACTGGAGGTCCATGAGTTGTTGTTTGTTATTCATACGGAAAACGCTCGGCTTGATTATACGTCTCAGTGTTGACATGTACAGCCGTTTGAGGTCCCAGAAAACTACAAGGCTATCAGCGGTCTCTAACTGAAAACACTTGTTGACAGCTTTGATTTCCAGCAGTAAAGGATGGAGAAAATGCAGGTAAATGCTGTTGGTCTTGTCTTTGTACATTTCACTCAGAAGCCGCGCTGCATAGCAGTGTTCAGAGCTTGCTGGCTGCTACACTGAAATGTAAAGTAAGTGCATCTTCTTGATCAAGGATTCTGGCAATGCAATCTGCTGTCACTAACCAGCGGGTGGAACTTGGAGAAAGAATTTTCAAAGGACATCGTCCACTGTTAACCGTCTCATAAAGAGTTCGGTAGTCATTATGACGCTTAGATGAATGTGCAAACCAGTTGTAAGTCTCCCTGATCATGTAATCAATATTGCTAGGGAGCTGCTGCATTGCCTTGTGAGCTACAATGTCCAGGGAATGGCATACACATTTGATAAGTTGTAAGTTAGGCTGTTTCTGTTTGAGCAGCGTATACATGGAATGATGTCTCCCCACCATTACGCTTGCTCCATCTGTTGCTATGTCAACCATGTTTGCTACATCCAGCACGTTAGCTTGCAGAAAGCAGATAATAGCATCCACAATCCCATTAGCATCAGCGTCCAAAAGTTCAACAAGTCCTAGGTAAGTGCTCACAAACCGATTGAGTGTCTTAGAACGATATTTTACACATATTTAAAGTAACTTGTTTACGGTAATGTCGGTTGTTTCGTCCAAGTAAACAGAGTAAGGCGAGTCACCAATGTCCTGTCGAAGTTGTTCTCTAAAATATGACGTGTGGCAAGCAAGGTATGTTGCTATCCGCAGTTTTCGGCGCTTCTGGTCATAACAGATGGCCGCCGAGTTACTTAAACTAGCTTTACTCACTGTGAAAGCCTTAATTGTGGGCAGGCACCGCATCTTGTGCTTCTTGGTTTCGGCATGGTCCTTCAAATCCTTAAAGTGAGCCCTTATGTTGGTGTTGCAGAATTTGCAGTGAGCTTTGTTATCATCCGATTTAGACTGCGTTATCCATGGCTTTAGGTCTGAATCACTCTCCCATTCCTTTCGGTACGTTTTTTTAAATATTTTGCCCACTTCAACATCTTTTTAATTTGTATTTCCCACTGAGTGCTGCTGATAGAGTCCTGACGCAGCTTCTGCTATCATTCGATTGGCTCTTGAGTTGTGACTCGTGACGTTGGCGTCAAGCCATCCGTCAACTGTCAACATCACCAACACAGCCGAGTATGCAGTGGGTGTGTTTAGTTACTTTACAATGACTGATTGGGTGGAGTACACGCTTGGGTTGTGTTAGTTGTGTTAAATAATTAGCCTATAATTTTTTTTGAAAACCGCCAAACTGATCCCAAACCCGCCCAAATTTTTTCCACCCGCCCAAACCAATATTTACCCGCACAATCAAATGCAAAACCGCCCAATTGGGAATTGAGAACTGTCTGGTCTTCATGATTACCAGGACTTATACATAACACACTTGATAAAATTAAAAGAGGATCCGGAAAGGTTCAAACGACAATCACCAGTGACAACGGGAGATTCACCCGTTGTAAAATGCAAAAGACTTCTGATTTCGGAGTGGCTACAGAAAAAAAGAGACTGCAACCGGGCACATGTGAAAACAAGGATTTATCTGAAGGGCATTAAATGTAGTCACAATGCTGACATTGTTAACATTAACAATTTGAGAACAAAGTATAAATTGCACGGTTTCACGGTTATGATAAGCGATCGTTAGATTTAATCAGTGCGATTTACTGCAGTGCTTTTTTTCCCTTAATAGAGCTCGGGATCGTTTCGTTACATCGCAATCAGGGGCGTGTCTACGTGGTGGCCACCCCAGGTGCCCCCCCTATAAGATGTCTTGTGATTGGTTCAGTTATAGACTCTACTGAAGTTCGTGATTCAAGTGCAGCGCCAGAGAAACAAACAACGGTCGTCGCGGACTAGGACTTTTACTTTATCAAGTGTGGGAAGTCAAGACACCAAACAAAGAGCTGGTAACCTTTATGTAGGCCTATGGTTTAATATATTTGTTTTCTCAGATCAATGTTTTTACCGCGCCAGGCTCTGCTCGCGTTGGTCGTGGTTGATTTCAATCCAATGTTCAGTCAAAGTTTAATAAAACACAATAAAAGTAAAATATGCTGGGCGCTATCAAACAAAAAAGACTGTCATTGTGATTTGCATAGATGTGCGGCGCGGGACTAGATTTGATGGCCGAGTGCGGGCGCGGGCGGTAATGCACTTACTCTGTGCGGGCTGCGGGAGAATAAAACGATTCGCGGGACTCCAGCAAAATATAAATATCAATGAATAAAACACATAAAAACAAATAAACTGTTATTCATCTGTTGCAGAAAAAGAACAACTAAACCAAAACAGAAACGATTTACAGGCCAGTTTATTTTTATAACATCACGTTTGCAGCGTTGAGCGATGTAGCCAATCACAGACACATGTGTTGATTTCTTAAACACAATGGCCATTCAGAAGCATTAAACTCTGTGTTACTCAGCTTTTTTGTAAATTTACCTGAAAGAAATGTTGAATGAAACACTATGATGTTTTGGCAAAACATTTGAATTATTACAGTGGGGGGATTTTTTTATTTTAAATTATTATTATTTGAAAGAGATTGTGAATAAAACTACTGTATATTGTAATGGCCAAACTAATTAAAAGAAAATAGTTGACATCGTTTCTGCTTCTGGGTTTTTAAAATTGCTCATTATTAAAATTGCTTTTATTTTATAAACTTGTTAGTTTTATGAAAACACTAAAAATAATAAACACTGGCTCTCAAATGTAACTTAATGGATATATACAGGGATGACAAAAAATGTAATTAATCAAAAATGTGCTTTATTACTAAATTTGTTTACAAGTAACTTTATTCAAGTTAATAAAATAATAAAATCAATAGGATTTAAGTAATATACTGTAGAATTTAGCTTTTTTTTTTTGGTCACTGGCGGCCACCCCGTTTGGAGGCAGTGCCCCAGCATGGCCCCCCCACTGAAAATGCTCTGGACACGCCCCTGATCGCAATGCATTGTGGGAATCACGGTACGGAAGTAGGTGTACTGTATAGTAGGCAGTAGGTAATTCAAATTCTAACGTTGGTCATTTTATAATATTAGGTTTAATTTAGGTTATTTTAAGGAAAATTGTTCAGTGTTGCTGTAATGCAAACTGCTGTAATTGGTCTTACGATCGACAGGGCAAACACCTCATAAATCATGTTAGTTTTTACCATGTTAGGTTTTGGGTCTTGTTTTGGTGAATGGTGGGTTATGTCTGAGGTGAATGTTCACCAATATTATACCGGATTACAGAACTACCGGACGAAAATAGTGGATTATTGTACCTGTGATAGGTGTGTAATTACTCCTGAGGTGTAACAAACCCAGATAGACAAGTTTCATAGCTCACAGAATCTGACAAGTGTGTCAGTGGCGGAGCCAGGAATTTTTTATAGGGGTGGCCGGGCAGGGGCCAGCATTTACTCTGGGGTGGCACAAAAAAACATAATTTTGCAAACAAACATGGCACTCATCCAACCTTAAAATAATTTGTAAAGTATTGTAGGTGCCCAAACACAATTATGTATAATGTACAATAGCTAGCCTACAGTGACATTTTTATTAAAGTTCACCAAATAACGGTGTCATAATTTTACTCACTAATTTTACTAATTTTACTCAATTTTTTTACTAATTTTAATTTTAAAATTTTATTTTGGAAATTCACTTTGAAAACAGAATACATATTTCCCAATGCTGAAAAAAAAAAAAAAAATGTTTAAACAGGACCAGAAAATCATGTTCAAATTCACTTTATTTATATAGCACATTTACAACAGCCACAAGGCTGACCAAAGTGCTTTACAGAATAACCAGATAAACAATACGAAAATAACAACCTGCATAACACATTAAAAACAAATTAATTTTATTTCAAGTGCAAACTATGAAAATTCAGCAAACTTACAAGCTGTTTCCAAATTACATGACACTAGTTACACTAGTACAAACAACCTAAGTAGTATTACCAGGCACCTTGTGTCAAGATGATTAATGGCTTTGACCTTTGACCTTGCCCCTCTATATTCTATCCCGTACACCTAACCACGATATAAACCAAACAAACCATTTAATATCATTTCTAAGCTGTTTTGCACTAAGTTGGTTCCATAAAATTAAATAATCTCTATTTTTAAATTAAATTATTATAAATATGGTATATAACTCAATAAATAATAACAAATATGGTACTAAAATGTATTCAAACATCGTTTTAGCTAAATTAATGTATAATATAAATATAAAAACTCCTTACATTTTCATAGAACTGAAGAAGTAGTTCTTTATGCAATGATTAAAAAAATTAAATAAAGAAAAAGCAAATAGCTTAAGTTGTCATAAGCAAACCCACCCAGATCCTTCAGGGATAACTACAGGGCGAGATGAAGCTTCACACTCGAGAGGAGTCACAGGGGCTCAATGCCACAGCGTATGTAAAGTTGCTCTGCTTTCCAGGGTTTATTCATGTAAAAAGCATAATCTTAAAAGTTTAAATGAGATCTTTTAAAATCAAAAGACTGCTTAAATCAAATCTTTAAAATTGTATCTTCTATTTATCTTCTACTTTTGTACTATATAAATGATTGTGCATACATTTAACCTAAGCTATTTATTTTTTTTACTAAACAACGCCTGTTCAAAAATAAAATTAACTGCAAAAACTTGGCGACTTAGATCTTATTTCAAACAGTATTTTTGTCCATGCTCCATGAAATATGTTTGTCACAACTCTATACAGCCCAGAACTCTACATAACTCTTATTTAGATTAAGTTCACATGTTCAGAGACGCGATGTGCCTCTGGGGTCCTTACAGCATAAGTAAAGCATGTCTCGAGTGAATATTTAATTTTACTCATCTTAATTCAAAGCATGATCTTACTTTATCTACGGTAGCGATGATCTATTGCGTGTATAAGATGTATATATAATTTAATTTTATCTCCCAAACTATCCTTATTCATTGTGGAAACACACAGGGTGAAACCCTTCACTGAGAATATCTACTCAAAATATATGTAGAATTTTAAAATGGTTGGCTGCATGAACAGACTTTGGGGAGAGCCGATGATACTCTAGCAGGAAGCATGCCCTTTGACCTCCTCCACTTTGGAGGCTTTTTTTGTCAATCACCCTACAAGGTGGTCCTTAAAGGTACGCTGTGTAGGAATTTCTCCCATCTAGCGGTGAAATTGTATTTTGCATTCAAACTAATAATGCTCTCTAGCGTCTCGCTATTTCAAATGAGTGCTGCATCTACGTAGCCGTTATGTGCCTATGACAACATGTCTTCCAATAGCACTTCATCGAGTTTAACTTTACATTTGAGATACAGTACTAGAACAGTACCGTCGTGCTGCCTAAATAATGAATTACACAACCAAGCGATGAAAAAGCTTGTAATTTAGACTGTAACCTGTCGAGAAGAAATCAGGGCTTCAGAGTCCCTTTCAAAGTCGTTCTCCTTCATTAGCTCTATCCACCTGGGAAAAGCTATCCCGATATTCACCCTAGGTTTGAATTCGCCGGTCACGTTTCCTTTAAAAAAAATTTGGGGGGGCTGCGAGGATTCCTCCTCCTGTGCCTCGTCATAAATATGGTCCTGCATTATGAAGTACCGTGCGCAGCCAGCTCAGACTTTCAAATTTGGCCGGGGAGTGGCAAGCGACTCTCACGGATCTCCTTGTGTCCGCTACTTTACAGACACTCTCTCATCTGACCACCTCATCAAAAGACATGTCTAAAAGTGAGTATTGTCTCTATAAATATTTTATGCAACGGTGTTTTATTTAAACAATGTTTATCTGCGGTAACAGCTCAATGTACTGTAATGCACTGCGTTACTGCCTATAGGATGATTGCATGATTTTTGCCATTTAAAATAACATGGTCTTTCCTTTTCTCTCTCTAGAGACAGCAAACACTGCAGGACAATCAGGCATCCAAGTAACATGTTAGTGTGGTTCATATTTATTTTTAATGAGTAATATTATAGAGTGCAACAGGCGGTTTCTGGAAGTAAAAACACCTCCGGTAACCAGCAACGGTGAAAAAATAGGACAGGGTGTATATTTGGTGTATAATGAACAATTGACAGATGAACTGACAGATATTTAATGTAAACAGGCAAAATCTCTACATCTGATGGTGGCCATGTGTTTTCGCCCATCATAACTGGTTCAACTTGTGGCTCCATTGAGATCAACATGACTTCTGCCAAATCAAATGTGCCGGCAAATTGTAAGTGTAATACATGAGAAACTATTAAAACGGCTTTCGAATATGTAATGTATAAAATTAATCTTAATTAAGCAGTCGGACTTAACTATGTAGGACCAATTTTAAGCAATATGGATGTTTGTTCCTATTGAACAATATGTATGTATGTGGAATATGGATGTTTTTGGTACTATCGGATCGAGTTTTGTAGAATTTGCCAAGATGAATTTATTTTATGCGGTGTCATGCTTCTGGATTATTCAGACTCAGAATTGTAACTATTACTATAGCCTTTATCAGCCATTTACTTTACTGCAGACTTATCAAACGTATTTATTTACTGCAGATTTGATCAAAGCCAAATACTGCCCAAAAGGGGAGACTAGGAAAGAAGAGAAACAGGTTAACACAAGGTTAGATTCAATCTTTGAATTCTTTCCCCATTTTGCCTTCATCTTCCTGTTATTGTTTTCATTTTTAAATTTTTATATTCTCAGATCATCAAAGGTTTCTGAAAGCAAACACCAGTCAGTTGGTTGAAAAAGTGAAGAACATTGATCCAATCAGCATGAAGAATCTCTCATGTAGGAACTGCAACAACAACTGTTTTATTGTTTAAACGGTTTTAAAAAAAATGTTTTTAATAATTGATTGGTGATGGAGTTTTAAATTTTTTGTATTGATAATCAAGTATATTGTACATGTAAGAAGAAATCAAACTGGGGACATAATAAACAGTGGCAAAGATTATATTTCTAAAAAGTTTTAAGCTTAGATATCTTACATTTTAATGTGATTTTTAATGTTTTCATTCTACTTGACCTTATGATTATAATAAAAGATTATAATAATCAAATATAATGTATTTTTTATGACCATCAAATGAGAAACAACTTAACATCACATCAAGCTTTGACGTAATTTTTACTGCTTCCTAAAGACAACACTTAATTGCATTTACAGGTTAGTTTTTTAACAAATGATTGGTCAATAATTGAACAGTTGCATGATACCATCCTCTGTGAACTAAAGCAAATGCACTAACATTAAGAGCCTTTACGGAGTAAAGATTTTGTAAAAGGTTTTTTTCTTATTAGATAATTTTTACAACCTTAACAAATGTTGAACGCATTCACTAAATAATCAAATAAATTAAACTTAATAGTTTGGACAAAATTAAGAACGTTAACCTGATTCAACTAATTGGCATTGAATTAAACTTATGTAATAAACTTAAGATTACTGAAATAAACAATGTTTATTAAATGCAACATAACTCAGATACGTGGGGACCTGTTGACATAAAAAAGTTAAGTAAATCCAACATACATTTTTGATTTTCCAACAAAATTTGAATAAACATTACAAGGGCAAAAACATCTGCATGTGTGAATTGTTCACAATAGATCCATAACACAGATTTAGAAAGTAGATAGGATGGAATTTCTTTTATGCATACTTTAAATTAACAATTACTAAAGTTCTGTCCCTGAAGCATTAATTAAATTGTCTAGAGTAAAATTAAAACATGATATAAATATCACATTAAGCACGTCATTACCGAATTCCTGGGTTGTTTAATAACTTCAATAGTTATTTAGCATCGGCTGATTTAAGTTTTTCTTCAAACAAAGCGCCAATGGTAATTTCTGATAAATCACCGTACACGCACACACTGTGTTTTTTTCTGTATGTGGATTTTGAGGGTAGCTTATATAATGTTTAATGGTTGAAAAGAATCGTGTTGAATCATTTACATAAGTAAATTGTATAAGCATCAAATATTGTTTTTGGTCTAATTAACTGAAACATGTTCTTTCAACATGAAAATATTGAGTTAAGCCAAAACGCAGCTGTTTCCAGTCGGTTTAACACAAAAGCTGATACAATGGTGTTAAATGAGAAATATTTTTCATAATATAATTTTTGAGTCAATTCATTTTAGTGTGCTTAGAGTCTTTGAAATATTTTAAATGTCACTATGTCACTAAACAACGGTTAAGCTAGTTAATGTGAAAGGCGGGATGATTCATTTTTATTCCGTCTACACCGATACTTTGACACAAGAGTTTTAGGCATGGGTCTTTTAGGCCTGATCCAGAAAACAGACGATCTGTTTTATGTCTCAATAATTGTTCTTCTTTTGTAAGAAAACATGTGGTAGGCAGTTTTGGCCTCATCAGCAGAATGCCGAAATGTTTTTGTACATTTTAATTGTTAGATAAACTGTCTATCTATTATATCTAACTATCAGATTATGTGAAACAAGTTCGGTGCATTAGAACCGGATTCGTGTTTATATTGAACATTGTTATTGAACCGCATGTTTAACGGGGCTAGTGTTCTCGGCCTTATCAAAGTTCACACCACTCACAAAGTTTCACCGAAGCATACAGACTCTGAAACAACACCAAATATTAGCGTGTGACATTTTGGACATCTTTGATTTTGCTTGCATTTCTTCTGAAACACCCTGTTTTAAAATTGTGTAGCAATTTTTAAACGTCACCATTCTCAATTTATTGCAGCTTGTCTATTTTCCGTATGCTTTGAAAAACAAACTTTGAAAAACAACTATGTTTTCCTAGAATGGCGTCAGCAGCCAGACATTTCTTGCGTACGTCTATCTCACACCAAGCGTAGGTGTTGCCTGCACCGCCTAATCTACACCTAAAGAAAACATTTACAAGAGTTGGGAATGTGGTGGTGATGTGTTTTATGCAATATCACGTTTTAATTTAAACTCAATACATTTGAATGCGCTAAAGGTCTATAACTTTAACATCTTAATATTTGGTGAAAGTTAACTTAAAGCCTTACTTTCAAAATGCTTTTTACGGAACTTATTGCGAACAATTCACCTATTAATCTTTAATGAAAATATAATTACTGGATTAAGAAAAAATATTTGCCTTTGTCAGGAAAACTAGGTTTCCTACATTTAGCCGTGATGCTAGCATGCTCTTGGTTGTCTCGGCATCTCTTTGCTCGTATACAACACTTGATATGCATTAAACCGCGGTATTCATTTAAATAGTATATTATCCACATCCACATTATCGGACATCTCTCTGGCGTAGACATCTCTCAAACCTCAGCCTCAGTTATCGCACACAACCCCGGTTTTCCTAACTGAAGGGGTCTAGCTCTAATAGTCGCGGACGGGTGTGCTACTGCATCGATCAAAAGTCGAAGGGAACATTGTCTGGTTGTTACACGGACTGTCAAAGACCGCATCAACCTTCCTGTTTGTCTGACGCAAACTACTCTTTTTCGAATCACACTTTTTTCGACTCACGCACAAGGCCTGGACGATTGTGCTGTAAGGACTCACTCGCCAGATTCCAGGAACTATCCAAATCTTTCATCATCGAATAGGGGACCGAAAAATCTAACAACTTCTGAAATGGAGAGCGACTCCCCGTTGAGTTCTGTCGTAGCGGGGGCACTGCGTCATCCGGCGTGTGAGTGTGCCACGGGGAAAGAGTGTCGTTTAAGAGCCACGCAAGACTCTATGTTTAAAGATCATTTTAGAGGCCCGATGGTTAGCTTGATGCACCGGATCATCGAGGCTGCGTGTGATGACAACAACGATTGCACGAGGGATACCAAACGTGTGAAAAATCTCAAAAAAGAAATGGATGACATAAGAGGGTTGGTTGGATCTTGGACAGATGTTACGCCCATGTTTATAAACGGCAAAGAACCGGTCGGCGTAATCCTCAGAAAAGCTCTGGATGTGATGCATGAATCTTGTGAGGAATTTGAAGTCAACGAACTACTCTGTATGTGTACGTTTGTAACAGATCTCTGTGTGTCACTGTTGTCAAAAAATGTAAAAACAGATGCTGATGAAATAGTTGAAAGTGTGGTCAGCTATGCCCTAGAGAAAAACCTGATTGCGTGCCGCGACTTTTTATTCTTGCTCGATCACCTGTAAATGGCGTTATTGTTTTACTTTATGTAATACTGGTATGTCATTTTCTTCACTTCAATATATGATTGTATACTCAAAAAGTATAACGTTGGAATAAACATTTATTTTATAGTCATGTCTGATCTCATTTAAAATTGCTACACAATTTTAAAACAGGGTGTTTCAGAAGAAATGCAAGCAAAATCAAAGATGTCCAAAATGTCACACGCTAATATTTGGTGTTGTTTCAGAGTCTGTATGCTTCGGTGAAACTTTGTGAGTGGTGTGAACTTTGATAAGGCCGAGAACACTAGCCCCGTTAAACATGCGGTTCAATAACAATGTTCAATATAAACACGAATCCGGTTCTAATGCACCGAACTTGTTTCACATAATCTGATAGTTAGATATAATAGATAGACAGTTTATCTAACAATTAAAATGTACAAAAACATTTCGGCATTCTGCTGATGAGGCCAAAACTGCCTACTACATGTTTTCTTACAAAAGAAGAACAATTATTGAGACATAAAACAGATCGTCTGTTTTCTGGATCAGGCCTAAAAGACCCATGCCTAAAACTCTTGTGTCAAAGTATCGGTGTAGACGGAATAAAAATGAATCATCCCGCCTTTCACATTAACTAGCTTAACCGTTGTTTAGTGACATAGTGACATTTAAAATATTTCAAAGACTCTAAGCACACTAAAATGAATTGACTCAAAAATTATATTATGAAAAATATTTCTCATTTAACACCATTTTATCAGCTTTTGTGTTAAACCGACTGGAAACAGCTGCGTTTTGGCTTAACTCAATATTTTCATGTTGAAAGAACATGTTTCAGTTAATTAGACCAAAAACAATATTTGATGCTTATACAATTTACTTATGTAAATGATTCAACACGATTCTTTTCAACCATTAAACATTATATAAGCTACCCTCAAAATCCACATACAGAAAAAAACACAGTGTGTGCGTGTACGGTGATTTATCAGAAATTACCATTGGCGCTTTGTTTGAAGAAAAACTTAAATCAGCCGATGCTAAATAACTATTGAAGTTATTAAACAACCCAGGAATTCGGTAATGACGTGCTTAATGTGATATTTATATCATGTTTTAATTTTACTCTAGACAATTTAATTAATGCTTCAGGGACAGAACTTTAGTAATTGTTAATTTAAAGTATGCATAAAAGAAATTCCATCCTATCTACTTTCTAAATCTGTGTTATGGATCTATTGTGAACAATTCACACATGCAGATGTTTTTGCCCTTGTAATGTTTATTCAAATTTTGTTGGAAAATCAAAAATGTATGTTGGATTTACTTAACTTTTTTATGTCAACAGGTCCCCACGTATCTGAGTTATGTTGCATTTAATAAACATTGTTTATTTCAGTAATCTTAAGTTTATTACATAAGTTTAATTCAATGCCAATTAGTTGAATCAGGTTAACGTTCTTAATTTTGTCCAAACTATTAAGTTTAATTTATTTGATTATTTAGTGAATGCGTTCAACATTTGTTAAGGTTGTAAAAATTATCTAATAAGAAAAAAACCTTTTACAAAATCTTTACTCCGTAAAGGCTCTTAATGTTAGTGCATTTGCTTTAGTTCACAGAGGATGGTATCATGCAACTGTTCAATTATTGACCAATCATTTGTTAAAAAACTAACCTGTAAATGCAATTAAGTGTTGTCTTTAGGAAGCAGTAAAAATTACGTCAAAGCTTGATGTGATGTTAAGTTGTTTCTCATTTGATGGTCATAAAAAATACATTATATTTGATTATTATAATCTTTTATTATAATCATAAGGTCAAGTAGAATGAAAACATTAAAAATCACATTAAAATGTAAGATATCTAAGCTTAAAACTTTTTAGAAATATAATCTTTGCCACTGTTTATTATGTCCCCAGTTTGATTTCTTCTTACATGTACAATATACTTGATTATCAATACAAAAAATTTAAAACTCCATCACCAATCAATTATTAAAAACATTTTTTTTAAAACCGTTTAAACAATAAAACAGTTGTTGTTGCAGTTCCTACATGAGAGATTCTTCATGCTGATTGGATCAATGTTCTTCACTTTTTCAACCAACTGACTGGTGTTTGCTTTCAGAAACCTTTGATGATCTGAGAATATAAAAATTTAAAAATGAAAACAATAACAGGAAGATGAAGGCAAAATGGGGAAAGAATTCAAAGATTGAATCTAACCTCGTGTTAACCTGTTTCTCTTCTTTCCTAGTCTCCCCTTTTGGGCAGTATTTGGCTTTGATCAAATCTGCAGTAAATAAATACGTTTGATAAGTCTGCAGTAAAGTAAATGGCTGATAAAGGCTATAGTAATAGTTACAATTCTGAGTCTGAATAATCCAGAAGCATGACACCGCATCAAATAAATTCATCTTGGCAAATTCTACAAAACTCGATCCGATAGTACCAAAAACATCCATATTCCACATACATACATATTGTTCAATAGGAACAAACATCCATATTGCTTAAAATTGGTCCTACATAGTTAAGTCCGACTGCTTAATTAAGATTAATTTTATACATTACATATTCGAAAGCCGTTTTAATAGTTTCTCATGTATTACACTTACAATTTGCCGGCACATTTGATTTGGCAGAAGTCATGTTGATCTCAATGGAGCCACAAGTTGAACCAGTTATGATGGGCGAAAACACATGGCCACCATCAGATGTAGAGATTTTGCCTGTTTACATTAAATATCTGTCAGTTCATCTGTCAATTGTTCATTATACACCAAATATACACCCTGTCCTATTTTTTCACCGTTGCTGGTTACCGGAGGTGTTTTTACTTCCAGAAACCGCCTGTTGCACTCTATAATATTACTCATTAAAAATAAATATGAACCACACTAACATGTTACTTGGATGCCTGATTGTCCTGCAGTGTTTGCTGTCTCTAGAGAGAGAAAAGGAAAGACCATGTTATTTTAAATGGCAAAAATCATGCAATCATCCTATAGGCAGTAACGCAGTGCATTACAGTACATTGAGCTGTTACCGCAGATAAACATTGTTTAAATAAAACACCGTTGCATAAAATATTTATAGAGACAATACTCACTTTTAGACATGTCTTTTGATGAGGTGGTCAGATGAGAGAGTGTCTGTAAAGTAGCGGACACAAGGAGATCCGTGAGAGTCGCTTGCCACTCCCCGGCCAAATTTGAAAGTCTGAGCTGGCTGCGCACGGTACTTCATAATGCAGGACCATATTTATGACGAGGCACAGGAGGAGGAATCCTCGCAGCCCCCAAAAAAAATTTTTAAAGGAAACGTGACCGGCGAATTCAAACCTAGGGTGAATATCGGGATAGCTTTTCCCAGGTGGATAGAGCTAATGAAGGAGAACGACTTTGAAAGGGACTCTGAAGCCCTGATTTCTTCTCGACAGGTTACAGTCTAAATTACAAGCTTTTTCATCGCTTGGTTGTGTAATTCATTATTTAGGCAGCACGACGGTACTGTTCTAGTACTGTATCTCAAATGTAAAGTTAAACTCGATGAAGTGCTATTGGAAGACATGTTGTCATAGGCACATAACGGCTACGTAGATGCAGCACTCATTTGAAATAGCGAGACGCTAGAGAGCATTATTAGTTTGAATGCAAAATACAATTTCACCGCTAGATGGGAGAAATTCCTACACAGCGTACCTTTAAGGACCACCTTGTAGGGTGATTGACAAAAAAAGCCTCCAAAGTGGAGGAGGTCAAAGGGCATGCTTCCTGCTAGAGTATCATCGGCTCTCCCCAAAGTCTGTTCATGCAGCCAACCATTTTAAAATTCTACATATATTTTGAGTAGATATTCTCAGTGAAGGGTTTCACCCTGTGTGTTTCCACAATGAATAAGGATAGTTTGGGAGATAAAATTAAATTATATATACATCTTATACATGCTTCATCGCTACCGTAGATAAAGTAAGATCATGCTTTGAATTAAGACGAGTAAAATTATATATTCACTCGAGACAAACTTTACTTATGCTTTACTTATGCTGTAAGGACCCCAGAGGCACATCGCGTCTCTGAACATGTGAACTTAATCTAAATAAGAGTTATGTAGAGTTCTGGGCTGTATAGAGTTGTGACAAACATATTTCATGGAGCATGGACAAAAATACTGGGTAACACTTTATATTACGACCCGCAAACAACTGCGTAAGTAAACCGAAATTATGGTGTATGTTTCTGTAATTATAGTGTACTTCTGTGTAGGTATAAGGGAACAATATGTTAAGTTTTGGGTTAGAAAGGGGTAACAAGCGCCACTTTAATTTACAGCCCGCAGGAGTTACACTTACCCTGTAAATACACAGAACAAGGGGGTAACAAGCGGCACTTTAATTTACAGCCCGCAGGAGTCACACTTACCCTGTAAATACAGTTGAAACGGGTAACAAACACTACTTACTATGTAACAATACGAAACAACAAGGTTTTCACAGTACAGAGAAAGGTACTCTTATTAAAAAAAAAATTAAAAAAAATGTACACAGTATATTTGCCCTGACATTTAAGTGTCATTACAATACAATGTGATATGGTAAGTATTAAGTACTACATGTTTTTTTGGCTTAACGTTAGGTAGTTTAGTAAGAAAAGATTATTTTAAAGATGTTTAATTAACATTAGATGTCAAAATTTCCCTGTAACTGTTTGCTCTAAATGAATGGTTAATGTCATGGTGTAATGAACAGAGACTGCTCTTTGTAAATAATTGGAATCTGTTCTGGGAGCGACCTAGGCTCTTCCGTGCTGATGGGCTGCACCCCAGCAGAGTTGGAGCGGCTGTGCTGTCGGACAACATCTCCAAGACGCTACACACCATATGACTAGTAAGTCAAAGTCCAAATCACAGTCTTTGCTGTCCCAACTTAATTGATATAAGCACCAATGTAGAACATTATATAGAAACTGTGTCTATTCCTCGTTTAGTAAGGCCAAATAATATATATAATGTAGGATCTAGGAAAAATTTAATTGTAATTAAACCAGAAAATCTCAATATCAGTGATAAACAATTTCTAAAGCTAGGTCTTCTAAACATTAGATCGCTCACACCTAAGGCGGTTATTGTAAATGAAATGGTCACAGATAATAGTTTCGATGTACTGTGCCTTACTGAAACCTGGCTTAAACCAAATGATTATTTCGGTCTAAATGAGTCTACTCCGCCAGGATACTGTTATAAGCATGAGCCCCGTCTGATTGGTCGTGGCGGCGGTGTTGCAACAATCTATAGAGATATTCTTAATGTTACTCAGAAAACAGGTCACAGGTTTAATTCGTTTGAGGTACTTGTGCTAAATGTTACACTATTAGATTTAAGAAAGAAATCCCTATTATCTCTAGCCTTGGCTACTGTATATAGACCTCCAGGGCCTTACGCCGATTTCCTAAAAGAGTTTGCAGACTTTCTATCAAATCTATTGGTCAATGTCGATAAAGCAATAATTGTTGGAGATTTTAACATACACGTAGATAACACAAATGATGCGTTAGGGACTGCGTTTACAGATTTATTAAACTCCTTCGGGGTCACGCAAAACGTCAGTGGTCCCACTCATCGCCTAAATCATACACTAGATTTAATCATATCATATGGAACCAATCCAACCGATATAGATATTGTACCGCAAAGCGATGATGTAACTGATCATTACATGGTAACTTGCATGTTACGTACTGCTGAAATTTGTCATGTTGCGCCACGTTATCGACCAGGCAGAACAATCCTTCCAAACACTATAGATAGATTCTCAAATAACTTACCTGATCTATCTCAGCTGCTCAGTGAACCCAAACAAACAGATGAACTAGAGGAAATGACTAGCAGTTTGAGCACCATTTTCTCTAGTACATTAGAAATTGTTGCACCAATTAGATTAAAAAAGGTTAGAGAGAAAACTAGAGCACCATGGTACAACAATGCTACGCATGCTATCAAGAGAGAAACTCGTAACTTAGAGCGTAAATGGAAACAAACAAATTTAGAGGTCTTTAGAATCGCGTGGAAAGACAGTATGTCACGTTACAAAAAGGCTCTTAAATCAGCCAGGGCTGAGCATCTCCGCAGACTAATAGAAAATAACCAAAATAATCCAAGGTTCTTATTTAACACCGTGGCCAGACTAACAAATAAACAGGCATCACCTGAGCAAAATATTCCGTTACAATGTAGTAGTAATGACTTTATGAATTTCTTCACTGAGAAAATAGAAAACATCAGAAACACAATTGTAAATATACAATCTATTATGGTGTCTTATGATTCAGCCTCAATTACCGCCCCTCAAGAACAACTACACCGCTTTACAACTATAGGACAGGAAGAGCTAAATAAACTTATTATTGCATCTAAACCAACAACTTGTTTATTAGATCCAATACCCACTAAATTACTTAAAGAAGTGTTACCTGTAGTGGAAGAGCCTCTTCTCAATATTATTAATTCATCTTTATTTTTAGGTCACGTTCCAAGAATATTCAAGCTGGCAGTAATAAAACCTCTTATTAAGAAACCACAATTAGATCCAAATAACCTAGCAAATTACAGACCCATTTCAAATCTTCCATTTATGTCTAAAATACTAGAAAAAGTTGTGTCCGCTCAATTGTGCTCTTTCTTGCAAGAAAATGATATCTATGAAAAATTTCAGTCAGGATTCAGACAGTATCATAGCACAGAAACTGCGCTAGTTAAAATTACAAATGATTTACTTTTAGCTTCTGACCAAGGCTGCATCTCAATACTTGTTCTACTGGATCTAAGCGCTGCATTTGATACTATAGATCATAAAATACTCCTGGATCGACTACAAAACTACACTGGTGTTCAGGGACAGGCATTAAGCTGGTTTAGATCGTACTTATCAGACCGTTACCACTTTGTCTGCTTAAATGGGGAAAAATCAAAGATAACGTCAGTAAACTATGGAGTACCGCAAGGATCTGTGTTAGGCCCTCTACTATTCTCAATATATATGCTGCCACTTGGTAATATTATAAGAAAACATGGAATTAATTTTCACTGTTACGCTGATGACACTCAATTATATATTTCATCACGGCCAGATGAAACCACTAACTTATCTAACTTGACAGAATGTCTTAAAGATATAAAATACTGGATGACGTGTAATTTCCTGCTATTAAATTCAGATAAAACAGAGGTATTACTTATTGGTCCGAAAAACTACCCACAAAATCCCTTACAATACAACTTTAATTTAGAAGGATGCCCTGTTACTTTATCCACTACAGTAAAAGACCTGGGTGTCATACTTGACCGCAACTTGACTTTCGAAAATCATATTTCATATGTTACAAGAACAGCCTTTTTCCACCTTAGAAACATTGCTAAGCTACGTAACATGCTATCCGTTTCTGATGCAGAAAAGTTAGTTCATGCATTCATGACCTCGAGACTAGATTACTGTAATGCTTTATTAGCTGGTTGTCCTGTATCCTCAATAAACAAGCTACAGTTAGTCCAAAATGCAGCCGCTAGAGTTCTTACTAGATCAAGAAAATATGATCATATAACACCAATTTTATCATCTCTACATTGGTTACCTATTAAGTTCCGTATCAATTACAAGGTATTGCTACTGACCTATAAAGCCCTAAATGGTTTAGCTCCAGTCTATTTAACGGACCTTCTATCGCCCTACAATCCGTCGCGCTCTTTAAGATCACTAAATTCGAGGCTTCTGGTCATTCCAAGGATATCTAAGTCCACTAAAGGAGGGAGGGCGTTCTCACATTTAGCTCCTAAACTCTGGAATAGCCTTCCTGATATTGTTCGAGGCTCAGACTCGCTGTCCCAGTTTAAAACCAGATTAAAGACGCATCTCTTTAACCAAGCATTCACATAATGCTTACCTTTTATACTACTGCCGAATCAGATCGAATGCATTAATATTATGAACATCAGCTACGCTAATTATTTCTCATCTGCCTTTCTGCTGTTATCTCGGGACGAAAGTCCCGAGGTAAATAGCGTTCGTCAGCTCCAGTTTGTATCCAGCCTCTCACGGAGACTTCGGATGATCCAACACCTGTGATGAGACGACTAAACGCCTGTGGAGAGACGACTCGACGCCTGTGAAGAGACGACTCAACGCCGGCGATATGTTATGCCCTAAATTAATACATGATGAACTAACTGTATTTTCTATGTACATTTTTAATGCACTTTCTGTAAAGCTGCTTTGAAACAATGTGTATTGTGAAAAGCGCTATACAAATAAATTTGAATTGAATTGAATTGAATTAACTACATTGCACAAGAACATATTTTGCCAGAAATGTGATAAAAACTTGTACAACAGACGTACAATTTTTGCCTGGAATATATTAACAGAATAGGTACCTGTTAGTTTTAAAATAATTACATTATAAATAATTTGCTTATATATCTGGTTGTACCCCTTTATTACCCAAAATTTAACATATTGTTCCCTTATACCTACACGGAGGTACACTATAATTACAGAAACGTACACCGTAATTTCGGTTTACTTAAGAAGTTCTTTACAGGTTATATATCTGCTTGTTACCCCTTTATTACCCAAAACTTAACATATTGTTCCCTTATACCTACACGGAAGTACACTATAATTACAGAAACGTACACCGTAATTTCGGTTTACTTACTCAGTTGTTTGCGGGTCGTAATATAAAGTGTTACCAAATACTGTTTGAAATAAGATCTAAGTCGCCAAGTTTTTGCAGTTTTTGCTTAAACATTTTTAATTTTATTTTTGAACAGGCGTTGTTTAGTAAAAAAAATAAATAGCTTAGGTTAAATGTATGCACAATCATTTATATCGTACAAAAGTAGAAGATAGAAGATTTGATTTAAGCAGTCTTTTGATTTTAAAAGATCTCATTTAAACTTTTAAGATTATGCTTTTTACATGAATAAACCCTGGAAAGCAGAGCAACTTTACATACGCTGTGGCATTGAGCCCCTGTGACTCCTCTCGAGTGTGAAGCTTCATCTCGCCCTGTTATCCCTGAAGGATCTGGGTGGGTTTGCTTATGACAACTTAAGCTATTTGCTTTTTCTTTATTTAATTTTTTTAATCATTGCATAAAGAACTACTTCTTCAGTTCTATGAAAATGTAAGGAGTTTTTATATTTATATTATACATTAATTTAGCTAAAACGATGTTTGAATACATTTTAGTACCATATTTGTTATTATTTATTGAGTTATATACCATATTTATAATCATTTAATTTAAAAATGGAGATTATTTAATTTTATTGAACCAACTTAGTGCAAAACAGCTTAGAAATGATATTATGGTTTGTTTGGTTTATATCGTGGTTAGGTGTACGGGATAGAATATGCTGTTACAGCACAAAAATCATTATGGCTATGGAAAGCCCGCACCATAGCCTACCCCAAACCCTACCCACCATAAAAATGAAACCCTGCTTGGACAAAAATGGTGATTAAATCTTTAAAATTTTCACCAATCTAAAGTTATTGAACAGACGTTGTTTAATAACAATTATACTTTAGGTCACCGTTAAACAAAATCATTACAGTAATCTAAAAAGAGATAAGTAGAAGATACGTATGTATTAAAACTTTACAGATTTAATTTAAACAATCTTTCAATTTTTAAATATTTAAACTTTTACGATATGCTATGAAGTTAATTTAGTACAAACAAAACTTTAGCTCTAAAAAAAAAGGCGTTAGCGGACTAACATTACACAATGCACAGAGGCATCTGCTCTGTCACCCTCTATCCTGAAGCTAACATTATATCCTGAATCTAACATTATTGTCAAGTGACGTCTTTCTCTGAAGATGTGCTGGTGATAGGAAGGATCTTATAAGCAGCCTATAATGGGGTTGGGGTGTGAGGCATCACGGATAAATGTCTTCAGCGTTGCTCTCTCACTAAAGATAGGCCTATGTGGCAAATTTCTTACAGATAAAACTTAAGGAGTTATTGAACATTTCACACAATGTGTGAGAAGTTCTTTACATGCACCCTGATAAATAAAACATATAGTCAACTTTTTCCACAGACCATCGATGTAGAATATTTGTTTTTAATAATTAATTGAATTTAATCGTATATATTTAAAAAGATCTATTTTAAAATGTTAATGCTTATACTATGAAATAAGAATAACACTAATCAGGCACATGCAATGTCTCGTTCTGACCGCTGAACACACACACACACACCCACACACATAGACACAAACAGACGCTTAGCGCAGAGACTGTCAAGGATGGTGAGAGAAAACAATCTGGGAGCTTTTCAACTTTATCTTCCGTACTCTGAAACGGTAAGATGATTTTATTTTGTGAACCGTTCATAACCTGTATGTTTTTCTATAAAACATGTTGGATGATTTTATATTTTTTAACAAACATTTTACAATGAATGATAAAAGCATTTTATTTATATACTTTTAAATGAACAATGGTTTCAAGTGTAAAATCTCTTTTTTATTACTGTCCCCAGCAAGGGGGTGCAGGAATGGGAGGGTGTCATGTGTCACACACACACACACACACACACACACACACACACAGACACTTAGCGCGGAGACTGGTGGGACGTCTGGAAAAATAAGATGATTCTATCTCTTTAGACTTTTATGTCCTCCTAACCGGACCTCATACAAACACACACAAACAGACGAGGGTTGTTTTTCAGGATTGCACTCGTAAATTTATTCCCATAGATAAACACACACACACACACGCACACACACACTTAGTGCTGAGACTGGGCATCTGGAAAAGTAATATGATTCTATCTCTAACTCTAGATCATTAAGATCTCTAGATCATTAAGATCTGCTGACAAAGGAACTATGCTGTTTGTACCACACACAAAATACAAGCAATGGGGTGATAGAGCCTTTGCTGTAGCTGCCCCAAAGCTGTGGAATACGCTACCACATAATATTAGGTCCGCTCCGACTATAGGCTCTTTTAAAAACCTTTTGAATTTCCACCTATTCCATATGTCCTCTTTAAGTGTAGAGGGATGAGCTCTTGTGCATCTACACTCACCGGCCACTTTATTAGGTACCCCATGCTAGTAACGGGTTGGACCCCCTTTTGCCTTCAGAACTGCCTCAATTCTTCGTGGCATAGATTCAACAAGGTGCTGGAAGCATTCCTCAGGGAGTTTGGTCCATATTGACATGATGGCATCACACAGTTGCCGCAGATTTGTCGGCTGCACATCCATGATGCGAATCTCCCGTTCCACCACATCCCAAAGATGCTCTATTGGATTGAGATCTGGTGACTGTGGAGGCCATTTGAGTACAGCGAACTCATTGTCATGTTCAAGAAACCAGTCTGAGATGATTCCAGCTTTATGACATGGCGCATTATCCTGCTGAAAGTAGCCATCAGAAGTTGGGTACATTGTGGTCATAAAGGGATGGACATGGTCAGCAACAATACTCAGGTAGGCTGTGGCGTTGCAACGATGCTCAATTGGTACCAAGGGGCCCAAAGAGTGCCAAGAAAATATTCCCCACACCATGACACCACCACCACCAGCCTGAACCGTTGATACAAGGCAGGATGGATCCATGCTTTCATGTTGTAGACGCCAAATTCTGACCCTACCATCCGAATGTCGCAGCAGAAATCGAGACTCATCAGACCAGGCAACGTTTTTCCAATCTTCTATTGTCCAATTTCGATGAGCTTGTGCAAATTGTAGCCTCAGTTTCCTGTTCTTAGCTGAAAGGAGTGGCACCCGGTGTGGTTTTCTGCTGCTGTAGCCCATCTGCCTCAAAGTTCGACGTACTGTGCGTTCAGAGATGCTCTTCTGCCCACCTTGGTTGTAACGGGTGGTTATTTGAGTCACTGTTGCCCTTCTATCAGCTCGAACCAGTCTGGCCATTCTCCTCTGACCTCTGGCATCAACAAGGCATTTCCGCCCACAGAACTGCCGCTCACTGGATGTTTTTTCTTTTTCGGACCATTCTCTGTAAACCCTAGAGATGGTTGTGCGTGAAAATCCCAGTAGATTAGCAGTTTCTGAAATACTCAGACCAGCCCTTCTGGCACCAACAATCATGCCACGTTCAAAGTCACTCAAATCACCTTTCTTCCAACGCATTCTCATCCCAAGGCGTCATATTCTGACACTTTGACAAAGCGTCTAAATCCAACGCCCATGGAACCCTTTAGCGTCAATATAACACGCAGAGAGATGGGTAGGTTTAGGTATGGTGTAGGGTTAGGGTTAGACCGCTAGGAGGCGCCTTCTGACCCATATATTTCGGCGTCTCATATTGACGCTAAAGGGTGCCATGCGCGTTCGATATAGACGCTTTGGCAAAAGCGTCATTATATTACGCCTTGGGATGAGAACGGGCTGCTTTCTTCCCCATACTGATGCTCGGTTTGAACTGCAGGAGATTGTCTTGACCATGTCTACATGCCTAAATGCACTGAGTTGCCGCCATGTGATTGGCTGCTTAGAAATTAAGTGTTAAGGAGCAGTTGGACAGGTGTACCTAATAAAGTGGCCGGTGAGTGTATGTTTTATTATGTGATTTTAGTGTGGTGTTGTTTTGTGTTTTATTCTGTATCTTTTACTTTGTTTTTATTTTTATTTTAGATTTTAGATTTTTTTGTACAGCACTTTGGTGCAACTAACTGTTGTTGGAATAGTGCTTTATAAATAAATAAATAAATAAATAAATAAAATAACTCTAAGAATCTATAAAACATGGCGAATGATTTTATATTTTTTACAGTGAATGAGAAAAGCATTTTAAATGAGCAATGTCGTTCAACATAGTATGAGAAAGTTCAATCTAACTGTACTTTAAATGTATGTATGGAGATCTTTTTAAGTTGTATGTTTTTTTTCTTAGAATCTATAAAGCATATCGAATGATTTCATATTTTTACAATGAATGAGAAAAACATTTTATTTGTTTGTTTATCTAAAATAATTGGTTTGGTGTGAAATAATTGTAATTTTAAAGAACTGAATGGTTTCAAGTGTAAAATCTCTTTTTCTCACTGACCAGCAAGGGGGTGAAGAAATGGTGTCCCGCGTCACACACACACACACACACACACACACACACACACAGAAGACTAAGGAATGTGAGCCTGCTGTCAAAACCTAACCTAATCTTCCAGAGTTATTTCCCACATGGGCCTCAACAGGTCCCAAACTAAATGTCAATTTGATCTATAACACTAAAACATCAATGCCCTAAACTAACCGTCAAAGTAAATGATTACCCCCGGATCAATGATGTCAAACTAAACTTCAATTTGATTGATCGCCGGATCAACGGGGTCAAACTAAACTTCAATTTGATTGATCACGGGGCAAAGGTTAATCCATGACAACAGGTGCCGGAGGGTCAACGGAAGGACACGGGGAGGGGCTAGGTCAAAGGTTAACCCATGACCCCGGAAACAGGAAGGGCAGGAGGGGGGAGAGGGGAGGGGCAAGGTCAAAGGTCAAAGCCATTAATCATCTTGACACAAGGTGCCTGGTAATACTACTAACCTACATTAGTTGGATTCTATGGTTATTGTGGTTTAAAGCAAAGAAATTCACAAATTCATCAAGGTTCAGAGACTTGGCTCTCATGGACTCCACACTTAAGACACCTAGATTGCTCAGTCTATCATCATTCATGGTTGAGCGCAGGTAACTCTTTACCAGTTTGAGAGTAGAGAAGCTGCCTTCATATGCAGCTGTACTCACAGACAGCAATTTTGCACAATCTAAAGAGCTTGTGGAATACCTCTTTAAATGGCTCAATGAGCACAGTCAAATCTACAACACTAGTGGGCTTCTGTATGCCAGCTTGCACTTTTCTCTCCAGAATTCTTTTCATTTGGTGAAGTTCATGTCTTAGGTCATCTATGTTGCATTAATGGTTGATAGAGGCAAATGGAAAAAGTTATTTCTCATGGCAAAATGTTGCACTAGTGGGGTTCAGAGCTTGGATTCCCATCATAATTTCACAGTTTGATTTTGAGAATCGTATGTTTAACTCACTCAGCATATTGTCAAGCACGGGGTAGAATATACTTGTCCGAAAAGTGTCTTTAGTACTTTCAGAACGGACAGCTAGTTGGGACATTGTAACATATCCATGGAGCTTTGAGCTCTGTTTAGTCTTTCTTTTTGGAGCTGGCTCTGTTTCAATGTTGCATTGTTCAGCAGTGTTTAAGACATATTTCCAGAGTCCTTCAAAGTAGGATTCATCCCTGTAACAATGAAAACGATGCATAAGAGCTTCAATTAGATCCAGGGCTGAACCCAAATCAAGAGATGGTGATTGAAGAATATCAGAGAGACATCTTGTGTCACCAAATAGCTCAGTGAAGGTCACTAAAAGACCAATGAATTCCAGGTCCATTTGAGCAAGAAGTCCACGTGTATCAATGGTTCTATCTCCATTGTTTTCTTCAGATATTTCCTCTAGCACACGAATTACAGCAGGTAATCGTTTGAGTACAGTATTGCAAGCCATATGTTGACAATCCCACCTTGTGTCACTTAATTTTTTTCAGCTCTCTGGGTGCACTATCATACATTTCTTTCTGTATGTTAAGCCATTTGATATGAACATAGGAGCCTGACATGAATGAATACAGTCTCTGCAAAATTGTAAATAAACATTCAGCTTGGGGGATTGCTTTCACAGTGTCAACTAACACTAAATTAAGGCAATGGGCATTGTAATGTACATAAAATGCCTGCTTTGCCACCTCCTTAATACGAGACTGAACGCCAGAGTGCATGCCACTCATTACGGAGGCACCATCATAGGCTTGCCCAACAAGGTTACTCCTGTAATCTAAGCCATATCTTTCAAGGATATGGATTATTTTTTCTGTCAGTCCTGCAGCAATTCTGCAGCTTCAGAACCAAGACAAAAAATATTTATTTTTTACTGGTTTTTTGTTTACACCATTTACACCTAACATTTGACTAAGGTTCTTCAGTAAACCTGAAAATAAGACTTTCACACTTATAATCAAGGTATGTGTGATAGGTAGTTTACCTGGAGGTCCTATTGGGTCAGTGTGGTTGGTTGGCTGCTCTTCATTCTCAAAGTCTGTCTCCTGAACTGTCTGAGAAATTGCTAGAATACAAAAATCAGTCTCAGTTGGTTTTCATACACTTTAAACAGTTTTATATTATTGATTTCTATATCATTTGTTGTATTCAAACATATACCAGTAGAGTAGTCAAGTGTGTGAGTGGAGGTATACCTAACATTTCTCTCTTGGTCAGTCTTTTCTTTCTCTCTTTCATCCTGCCTATTATTCTCCTGTGTCTTAAAGTAATTTGGCTGCTTCTTGCTACTCTTCCTGAAGAAGGATCCGATATCTGATGCCTTTCTTTTCATTTTCCACACTTTTCACTGTCTGTCTGACATAAATAGTATACACCTGAGCAAAACATTTCAGCATTAACATGTTTGAAAAACAGCAAAAATGTAGCACTATTATTGAACAAAGATTAGAATGTTTTTGTTATACTGTATATAAAATCGACCTAGAACCTAGTAATTATATTGGAATGTTTGAATCACATTAAATGTCTCATGATAAAAACATAACTTAATAAATTCCCCTATGTATATTCAGAGATAACATGGAAATAGTTCTGAGCATCCAAGTCAAGTCAGCTATTATAAAGCTAACTGCTTCAACTGTTTACACATTGATAAATCTTCACTGACACAAAGAGTTGAAAGGAACTAAAATAATAATTAACTGATTTTAAGAACTTACCTCAATATATGTGTTTGTGTGCTCAAACACGAGTTGATCCAGACACCAAAGCGAAGCTGCACCCCTTGTCACAGTCGTCCACTTTTTACTACAGAAACTCTCGCGATATCGCATTTGCCTTTTGACAGTTTAATCAATGTCACTTACACTTGTAAGTGACTGATTAAACTGGCGCGATAGTTTCGTAGACAGTCTGAACGTAATAGTTTAGCCATGATCGAGGTAAACCTTTTGATCAATTTCAAATTTTTTTCCATGGTGGCCGTGGCCACCCCTGGCCACCCCCTAACTCCGCCCCTGGTGTTCCTGTCTTGTTTTGTTTGAGCACATGGCTTGTGAATCTTTTCGCTGGCCAAGTGCTTGTGTTTCTGTTTTGTTTACTGCAGGGTCTCCAACTTTTTTGTGAGTGAGTGCTGAGTAGTCTTAGCCTGGATGCCAGCCCGAACCTTGCCTACAACATTTTTTGTTCGGGAAGTTCGGTCTGGACTTGATCCGTTGAGGAGTAATTATGCTTGGCTCAGAAGTCGCCGGGCCAATCAAATTGCCAGAGCGGGCTTTATACGATGATGGACAGATGATCAACAGTTACGTAATCATCCACGTCACCAAAGAGCGCTTGGGTTGAATTTGTTTACAACAAAGATAACTGCCGTTGGAAAATTGAGATTTTACGAGTTCACACTTACAAATAAGTCAGATAGAATAAATGCGAATATAACGTGCTGTCCGAGGAGAGGGCTCCGGGCTCAGTATTCGTCGCGAACCCAGAGTACTCCACCGTATTCCTGGCTGTGAAAAAACAAGCCAAGAGTGAGAAGTCAGGGTGGTGGACAGATGCGAGTTGACAGAGTGAATAGGCCTGTGCTTCCTCTCATGCTGATAGGGTAACATTAGACATGGTATTGTTTGATGACAAGTTGATTGGATTGATTATTTGAATGTGCTCCTCCCGAACTTTGTTTATGAAACATCATGTGTAGATTCCACCATCGCGTCTGTTATAGAAGATATCGACAGCGCATTAATTTTAAAAGATGAACAGAGAACCGCGATCAAGGCATTGGTCGGTCGGACAAAGAAAGATGAATGAAGAACATGCGTCATTTACTCCGTTGCTCTGATTGGTTGTAAGTCTATCCAATTGAATGCAGAGGCAATTTCTTTCCTGGTTCGGTTTAAACACACCCCATAATCACAGCCCAATGGACCAGTATCAGACTCACATTCTGACTAGAATCTGAGTTTGACAAAATCAGGCTAGAGTAGTCCATCTAAATGGATATATCATTCTACAGGTAATCTAAATGAAGCTTCGGACTTTTTAGTGGGTCTTCTGCTTAATGTTGCTCACAATGTAACTCTCAATGTTGCTCAATGTAACTCACAAACTCACAAACCTTTTCTTTTCTCAGTGATGTGACAGCCATTGAAGGTCTTGTGGGTTGAGGTAAAATGCGTCTCCATATTGTCGCTTGGCTAACTCTATGCTATAGCTAGCTCCATAGATTCTGTATCCCACTCCTTGTTAAAGTAATGTCTTGTTTATTTTTAGCATGACCTGGTTCATCAACATTCATAATTAATCTTTTTTATATAATTCAATTCACCTTATTTATGCTGTCAGTCCACCCTCATTAACTCACAGAAGAGCTTAAACCAACATACATCAAAGTACAGTGATGCACGCAAACTAAATAAAAATTCAAAATATTTAAAATTATTAAATTATAATTTGATTTAATGTTATATGAAATGTTTCCACAGTTCTTTTTCTCACTTTGTAGTTATCATGAAAAAAAAAATGAAAGAAAATCAAAGATTACAATTCAGGCTATTTAGGCTATTCACAGACACCATGCGGGCACCATTTTGGAGACCACTGGTTTAGTGTGAGCACATGGTGCAAAAAGCTTCTTGTTATCTGATTATTAGTTCATTTGTCCCACCTGTCCTCCCTCATTACTGGCCTTGTTTCCTCTTCTATTTATTTTCCTTGTGTTTGCAGTCCTGTGCCAGATCATCTTCAAATACTCCCTTTAATGTGATGTGTTGGTCTTGTTGTTGGTCCGGTCAAATCCAGCTGTTGGTCGTGTTTTCCCCCTCTGGGTGGTTTATTTATTATTAGCTACATAAAGCCCATCAATTTGGCATTATTGAGTCCTCTTCTCATCCCTGAACCCCAACCTTGATATTCATGTGATGTAAAGGTGAATTTTCAGCATCATTACAGTCTTCATTATCACAAGATCTTTCAGAAATTATGCTATGCTGATTTCTGAAACATTTCTTATTGTAATCAATGTTTCTTGAGGAGCAAATCATAATCTTGATTTCTGAAGGATCATGTGACACCGAAGACTGGAGTAATGATGCTAAAAATTCAGCTTTCCATAACAAGAACAAATTACATTTTACTATGTTTTTACCAAATTTTTTGTCAAATAAATGCAGCCTTTGTTTAAAAAACATTAAAAATAAATCTTTTGACTGATATATGCGACCTGCTGATGGGCATTACTGAATTTTCTTTTCTTTTTTTAAGTTAATGAGCTCTGACTGATCACTTTAGATCCCTTTAGCAAAGTTGCTGTTAGATCCTCATTTTTAAAGCAACCCTGGAAAGCAAAAATAATTATTACCATGAATGTATGCATTTGAGATGTGCATTTTACATCAGAACATTCTAGTGGCAAACACTTTTCATTGTGAACTTTATCTGAGTGTGGAAAAGAACTGTCTTGCACAAATCTGTAGGTTAGCAAATATATTTTAATATATAATATAATATTTATATATTCATTTAAGCACAATGACAAAACAGCATCATTTTGGTTTAGCTAAATTTACTCCAATAGAGAAGCCACATCTGTAGGTATATCTAACATTTTTTCATACTGTCCATCACTTTGTTGTTTTCACTGCAATCTAAGAAAAAAGAGAGAAAGCAAAAAGAATACTGAAGAAATGCTTACAGCACACTGCCCGTGAAGGTTTAACGTTTAATGTCAGAAGAGAAAAATTAGATTCAAACATCAGCGATTTGCAAAGCGTTTCAAGCCAATGTGTCTTGTGAAGCGATAACTATGCTGATTTAGAAAAAGAAAAAAGAGAACAACTGCAACACATCAATAAATAAATATGCAATGACTATAAAATGCCCAAGCAAAGAAGTCTTTCAATAACTGTCTAAAACAGTTCAGTATCTATTTTCATTTACAAGCAGTTATTCTACCCGACTTCAGCACAGCATGGCAATCCCACTTCAGTTTACACGCCACTACACCTCCAAAAGAACCAATCCGAGCGCCTAAACACTAAACACAACTGCACAGCAAAAACTTCAAGGGTGCAAGCTTTATTTAAATTGTATGTAGCTTCTTATCATGAGATTAATAAATAGTTCTGCATAATAAAGTCTGTTTTAAGCTTCTGAACAAACAAGAATTCAGTTGGCACTTTGTCATGGCAATCCTCAGTGTAAACGTTACAAGAATAGCTCTTATGCGCACGATTTTGCATGTGCTCTATATTTGAATGCGTTTTCCTGCTACAAATGTGCATTACCACTATGTGACATGTCTCTATATTTGTTTTGTTTTTTACACATTTCCATTTCTGCAGTAACATTAACTTGTTTATCATGAGCTATTCAGCTCAAACATTCTCTACAAGGTCTTTACATGTACACCCGAACATTTTAGAAATGTGAAGTGAAGAAAAAAAGAAAGTTGCAAGAATATGTTTTGGGCCATATTTCACCCTAAAATAATACAGATAAATAATATGAACTATTATTATTAATGCTGATTGTAATTCAGCAAATAAATTAATTTTGATTACCTGACAAAATTTTACAATGTAAAAGAAGTCTTAATGGTCCTAAAATACATTTCATGTTCTTCATATAAAATAATATATTGTTTTAATTTTGGGTTAAAACTGGCCCTAACATTTCTCTGTGAGATTTACCGTACAGAAGTTATATAACCATATTTCTCTGTTCTCAGTTTTGTGATGATCAATGTTCCTGTATTCATTAAAGCACTGTACTACAATCCACTCCCTCAAACTACACCATATTTCAACACTCTCATAATCTTTTGACAATCTCAGTAACAGCATCACATAAATAATGATAAGTGTTGCAATCTCCACGCAAACCGATTCCACATTTCTCAAGACCTCATTCTAACATTCTGACGGGGAATTTGATACGTACGTAAATGAATGAACCTTAAAGGTGTTCTTGCATTTACAGCCAGTGGCCTCTCATACAAACATTTCACAACATGACACAAGCATGGGTACTACACACAGTCAAAATTGTCATATTATGCTGATAAGCATAACTAAGAAAGAGAACAAGCATTTGGAACAACACTACAATAAAAAAATTGACAAAAACACATTTAAATGATGCTGTAAAGTTATTAAAACAGAGGATTATAGAAAAGGATATTGAGCCCAATGCCCTATGTTAAAACCAACATAACAGACCTAATCTGAGCCATCACACGCACATTTACAATTATGAATAGACGTTCCAATTTTGTCCAATTAGTAAACATACATCAGTACAACCAAAACAAGATACAATTGCATTAAATAAATTAATAATAAAACACTTTTATAAATCCACAATATTTTTGTATGTACAACTTAAGAACAAAACATCAGTCAGAACAAAAAAAGAAGAAAGAAAATGATATGTGGCTAAAGATAAAACCTTTTTTTTTTGTTTTATTGATTTTTTTTGCATTGTGCCATTATTTTGACAAATAAGCACATCCTCCCATTGTCATTATTGTAATGGGAAAATACATTTAAAATAAAAACAGTAGTGAGAAATAATTATATCAATACATATTGTGTGCTTATGCAAATTATATTTTCATTACATTTATTTTGAGGAGTACTTTTCTTGACAATTCACCCAAAAGGTTTCAATTTTTTACAATTTGTGTTGTAAATTTTTTGTTTAGCTAGATTCAGTGATTTCTGTTATGCCAATATAAATCTTCAGCATTACAAAGCTTTTGCAGCATTATCAAGGCTGATATGTTTTAATACCGTGACATCCAATCTGACAATCAAATGACATGAATTATGTGTTTATGGCTTCAGTGGTCTCTTAGTTCTTACAGTATCGTATTATTTGGTGTTAATGTAATGGTCATTAACAACATCGCAAATGTGTCTAGAGTTGACGTGTGTGCACAGTACCGAATATATTCTCTGCATAGGAAAGGAAGTGGCATTAAACTAGAGAAAGACGCTGCTTATTCCATTGAGCTCGGCATTATTTCCTGCTGGCAAAGGAAATTCATCTGAATACGCCTCTATTGTTCAAAAAGGAAACATGGAAAAGGGAGAGTGATAGCAATATGGCTTTTCCAATGTTCTCTATTTGAGGCGCTGTTTTGAAAATACACTTGGTAAAATTATTTCAAGCGCAAAGCACAGTGCTTAACAGATGCCCTTGATATAGACGAAGCTATCATTCAACAAAGGCTAACCTACAGGTGCTCATGCACACAAATATGTGAGCAGCAGAACCACATAAGGTGTGAAATGAAAACCACTGTAAATGACGTGAGGACATCTGAAGCCCTTGGTTGCTGGTCTGGGGACGTTATAAAAGTCTATGATTGGTTGGTAAAACTAGCATAAGCATATAGAGAGCTGATCTAGAATCAGATATCAAAGAGAACTCAGTCCACGGATGACATGACCTAGGATGCAAAAAAAAAAAAAACAACAACAACCACAACATTACTGATCAACTGAACAAAACAAACAGAAAAACAAATCAATTCAAGACTGATCATGGTGTGTCCAATGAGACTGATTTAAGCGTTTGGCCGTGTGTCCAGAGAGACACTAGACAGGGAACATCACCACATGTCACATACCGCAAAATTCACAAGATGACATTTGTACACAATTGAGAAACATCCATACAACAACAACAACAACATAAAAAATATAATAAATAGAATCATGTACAATCGGTTTTGACAGGATTTTTTGTGACTCGTCGCATATATCTGGATCTTACACTTTGGAAAATGACAAAAATTAACATTCTGTCATTTACTCGCCCTCAAATCTGTTTAATTTGTATTATTTATTTGAACGAGAAAGGATAACTGTTGCATACAATGCAAGGGGATTTGCGTGCATTCAAATGTGTTACAGTACATTAAGAGGCATCATGCCAGGTTTGAAGTCACTGATACTAAATGCTATTGGTTCTTGCACAAATACAATGAAGGTGAATGGGGACAGGTAAATGCCCCAAATGGACAAAGAATTATAAACACTTTTTTGTCCATTTGGGGTCTTGACCTGTCCCCATTCAGTTTCATTAAACATTCTATTAAATATCTCGTTTTGAGTATATTTGGAACAAATATACAGGCTCAGAATGTAAATGATAAAGAATTGTCCTTTTTGGGTGGCAACAGCAGAAATAAAATTTACATTTCACTGATCTAAAACTTGACAGGACAATCTTTACAGTCCTCAGAAATCCACAGTAACTATTTCAAATTAAAAGGGCCACGAATGTTCACGGCCAGTTGCAGTCTATCTTTTCAAAATGTTCCAGACTTTAACAAATATGTAGGTCTAGATTCGATTTTGCTAAGGTCTTAGAACTTGTGTTCTTAAATTCAACGACATCACACAACAGAATAATAAATAGAGTTGCAGAAACAGCCTGTAACTGAACGATGCATCCTGTGCCCTCATGCGTGGGTGGAAATGCAGACGCATAAAAACACGCATGGCATGTCCTCAATAACCGTTCTGGCTTTATAATATGAAAACAACAGTCTGCAGGGGCTAAGCAACAACACAGTGATCAAGCAAATTTAGAGTCGTGTTTGAACAGTCTTTCAGCAGATGGTGTCAATAAAAGGCGCAATCTCACCAACACAAAGAATATCACAATCATAATCATGATATTAATATTTGTAAACGCAGCATGATCTTAATATTCTGTGTTAGAACGATTGGCAAATACATGTGTTTTTCAAATCAATGTCATACTTATTAAAATATAGCCTACTTTTGTGAAACAAGAAAAGTTAGAGTACAAATAGAAGAAAACACCTAAAAAATGATGCGCTGTTTGGATGCACAATGTGATCCATACAGACTTTTGGCCACATAGAGTGCTGCAATTTATGGATATTTGTTAACCATTTCATTAACATATAATTATTTATTTATTTTTTACCACATCCTTGACGGAAATATCTCTGTTTTAGTCACAGCTGTTTCTTACCCTCTATCAGTATACAAATTATAAACAGAAAATATATGTGATATCATCCTAATGTTTCACATAATGGTATACTGAGGCGTCTAAAACAATTCACAGTAGAAGTAGTCAAATTTAAAGTTTTAACAAAAATATATGCCTTCTATTTCCTGATGCAAATACTGCAGAAATTCAGTTAAAATGTTACTAAACACATGTTTAATAATGTTCTGTTTTGATGGACTCTTCCTGTTTTAGGCCCGTTATACATCTAATATAGGATATACATGTCTAATTTTGTCTCCCATATGTACTAGAACACTATTGTAATGATATATAAGACTGCTGTTGTTTGATTATAAACAATTGTTATAATATAACTGATAATTTAATAAACTACAATTCATAGAAGTATGATGCAGAAATATAAAAAGCAGTATTAATTCTCTACTAGGTAATTGCATACCCTGCAACAATGCATTTCATTTCTAAAGAAGGCAAATATTGGCTTTCTAAGTGGCAATCACACAAATTCAGAGATGTATTATCTGTAACACTTTTAAATGTTGATATGAGCTTTTTTAAAGGGAATGTACCAACCTCAAGTCAACCCACATTACTAACGAGGGAATAAATGTGTCTAAAGGAACAGTGATCCAGTGGTTTAACCTGTTTCACAACTAGATTCACACCTTAGGCCAGTGGCACATTAAGACATCAACTGCAAACTCCCTATTACATTGGCCTGACCAACTTCTGACAATCCCACTTAATGCTATCAAGGGCCCAAATAAACTCTCTCTCACACATACAATATTCAACACAAGTGTCAGCGAACACAGAATGATTGTTTTTCATTCCGACACACAACTTGAACTATGACCCATTCACTATACAATTGTAACCAGACTACAAGTCTTTTGGTCGCTGTCTTTTTGTCCATTTCTTTGTCTTCCGTTCTACTTCATGTGTTCCATGCCTCCGTGGCATGGGCGTGGCTGTAAAGCATCTTGGCAATCTGATTTGCTGCTTGGCTTCTGTTCATTGGGAGGGGATGTGGGCGGGGTGGTGGGAGTGGTTTGGTGACTATGATGGGCAAGATGAAGTGCCGGGGATGAGGAGCAGAGGTCATGAACTTTGACCTCATGCTTTTTTAGGGGGAGGGGCCAGTTTGATAATTTCATCTTCTGACGGTTGGCGAATGATATCTACAACATAGAAGAGAGACACAAAGAGAACTCTGTTACAAACAACATTACACAGAGTGCTGGGTAGTCACTGATTACATGTAATCTGGATTACATAATCAGATTCCAAAAATTAAGAATTTGTAATTAAATTATATTAGGCCTATACTTTAAAATACTCGTAATCAGACTACAGTAACTTTTCTATTGTTTACATGATTACATATTATTCTCACAATGGCAGTAATATTTTAACTAATTATTCATAAATGATTGATTCTACTTATCTTATTGATTCTACTCTACAGCTTATATATGTTCAGGTTTGTTTAATTGCACACAGACCAGTCACTTGTCACATAGCCGCGTTTCCACCGCTGGAATTTTTCCCCAGGAACTATGGACTTTGGGGTGGTACTCGGTGTGTTTCGACCGCAGGGACCAGGGTCCAAATGAAGTTCCAGTTAAAAAGTTCCCCTCAGAAAGTCCCTGCTCGTGAGGTAGTAGTACTTTTTCAAAGTTCAGGAATTTTCGGGGTGGACCTTGGGTGCTGAACATGCTGATTGGTTAAGTGCACGCTGCATTTTGATTGGTTGACTCCACGTAGCATTTCAACCACCATTTTTTAAAGTCTGTTGTATTATGTATGGTAAGAGTTGTTTGCTTTTCGTATCAACAATGGAGTTGGAGTCCATACGACTAATGGACTGATGAAGAGGTTCAGGCTTTATTCAAATTATATCTGGAGGACGAAATAGAGCGGAAACTGGAAAGTTGCGCGCAGTCCTACGTCACCGGACTTATTTGTCTAACCTTGACGGTACTTTAGACCGCGATGGAAACGCAGACAACAACAGGTCTGGGGGGAAAAAAGTTCCTGGGACAAATTGTTCCGGGTAATTTCGGTGGAAACACGGCTTATCACTGAAAACTGAGATCCACACCGCATTTGATCACTGCATTCACGGAAATCATTTCACTTGCAATGTGCAAGTTTTCAATGTTTTCTAAACATTGCATATCTAATCAGCTTGAATAATTATTAATTGATTAATTTGACCATTTATCACTGTCTCTGGAAGGCTTTTGTCTAAACACATTAAAATGTAAAAAAAAATCACGTCATTTAATATTTACATGCAATGCAGGGATTACTCAATTTGACATGACATGCTGTTAACATTTTTTATATTTTTTAGTAAATGTTTTAGTTTGATAGTTTTTATTTTAAAATTATTTATAGATCATATGTTAAAACCAAAAAAATGGCATATGTATGTTTTTGTTGAGTATCATATTTGATACACCAGGCTTTTATGCCTCATATATGGTATGATATAGTAAGAAAATAAAGAAAAAAAAAGAGCTCAATTTTATGCAGAGGCACAAAAATCATCTTTGTTTGCATATGAAACCCAAATTCTGAGAAGGGGAATGAGAAGCTGTCTGGTATTGATACTATGGGAAATGGCATCAGCGTGACCAGTGTATAGGGGTGTCACAATTCTCCAAATCCTCGATTCAATTACATTTTCGATTCTAAGGTCACCGTTTGATTCGATTATCGATTTGTACATTTATTTTTTTTAAAGCATAGGTTGCTATGCCATTTTTAGACTAGACTTTTATGCAATATAATATCTGACCTTTGTTCGCAATGTACCATGTCAAATTTAAAACATTTATTAACAACATAATGTAGCAATAACTTCAAATTGGAAATACCAATCTTCAATTGGAAACTTAAGCAACATAACCATAATCTAGTTTCTCACAGAAGATGACATTCAAGTTCACAACAAAACAAACAAAAACAATAAAACAGCCATGTCCATAGTCTTCTCTGAACATTTAAGTGTCTTAACAAACTATTTCCGAACAGTTGAACATATACCACACAGATAACACATTTTTATCCCCTGAGAATGATGACTGTATTTTTTTTATTCTTTCATGTTCTTCCTAAAGATGGATATGTGGTTCTAGCACGCTAATTAAAACCATCATCGGGATCAGCGCGTTGATCCCGGGAAATTGCCAGAATGCCTTCTGTGTGAAAGCAAACATGACCCGGGACTGATGCTGGGATCGATGCCGGGTTGGGGATCTAGTAACATTGCCGTGTCCCGGAACGCGCGCTGTGTGAACAAAAGCCGTAATCAATGTCGTGTCGTAATGATGACGCTGAAGCCGGGATCGTAATGCGGTAGTTTATGATCGAATCAGAGAAAAAAAATGCACAAGCGCTGCTGAGACATTACATGTCACATGGATGTCACGTGTCTTTACAGGATTTTTACGGGTTGTGTGTGAACGCACTCTCTGATTCCGGAACATCACTGGCAGTGTGAATGAAACAAAATCAAACGAACCCGGGTCAAATCCCGGGTCAGGTCACTTAATCCGTGTATTTTCCGGAATCTCTGTGTGAAAGGGGCTTTATAAAAATCTGTCAAGATTTCACAGCAAAGACATGTCATAACCTGAAGATGTACAGTTTTATAATTATAATAATGAGCCTTTTACTAGGTAAAAAACTATGAACTATCAATCAGACCACAGAAGACATGTAGTAGATTGTGTGCAACAAATTTTTCAGCAAAGTTTTGATCATGTTGATAATGTAGAGGCATTGTAAATTTGTGAATTAAATATAATACAGTAGGCTTTATATGGTTAATGTAATGTAATCTGAGGTTCCTTTTGAGTAAATTAGGCCTACTGCCTACGTAGACAGCAAGACTGACAGTAAGACTATCTCCTTCAGAAGTAAATAGGATGAAACAGGGGAGCAATATCAGAGATAATGCTATGATCTGTTGATTGTGTTTATTTTAATGAAGTAAAATACACAGAGACTTTTAAAGGGAATTGATCTGTACCCTTATATTTCTTTGCAGAGGGGATGCGTGTGAGTTTGGTGTCAATCTCGTCGTCTTCAGATATCTTTAGCACGGTTGTGCGGTACTCAATGACCCGGGTCAAGAGGTCAGGTCGCCGTGAGATCTCAAAGATGTGCTCTATGTAGGATAGGTCATCTATGCAAGACAGACAAATCACATAGATGTCATATAAAACAGAACAAAAGCATAAAAACATCTGTACAATAAATTAAACTGTTATTTAATGGAATGGAAATGCTTCTCATAAATCACTCGGACTGTTTCTAACGCATTCAACTTCCTTTGTTGTTGTTTTTTTAACACAGAATGCTTGAGCATATTTAAACATGGTGCCTCAAAATGTGTCAGACCCTTGTGAAAAAGAAGTGCACTAAATTAAATTGAATGTATAAAACGCAAAGTCCATTTGCTATTGCATTTCCAATGTCTTACCAGTTATTACCCTGCCATTTTGAAATAGCAATAGAAAATCACCTATTTGCAATTTCACTTCCTCCGCGTCCTCCCCCAACCCTCACAAAATTCAAATGGATTTGCAATCCCCATTTGCACTTGCATTTGTGATGTCCACAGTCAAATGTCAATAGCCACTTTTCCACTGTCGGGCTAGTGTGAGCCAGGGCTAACTTGCTAGGAGAGCCTCGGACCTCAAGCACCGAGCCCAAAATCAAGTTGCGTTTCCACTGTTGGGCCAGTAATCCCGCAGCACTGACCTAAAACTTGCCCTTAACACACCTCCATAGAATGACGTCACACGGGGGGGGACTCGATTGTTGATGGGGGGGTTGACTAGCTTTCGTGAGGCACACTCGCAAGGTGCCCTCTCTGCCGTGCGCAGTATGTTCTGTCTCGCATACGCGCTCCAGATTCCGGGAGATTTTAACAAATTTGCGGGCATCAGGGAGACGCTATCAATATGCGGGAGACTCCCAGAACTTCCGGGAGACTTGGGATGTCTGGAAACATAAATTATCACATTCATCTAATCTTTCCTAACGATCCGCTAGCTGCCCGCCCCATAAGCATGCCGTCCAAAAACAGCGTCTCTGTAGGCAGCCTAGGCTCTGAAATCTGCACACAAAAACAAATGGGTAGTACACCACCACTCAAAACCAAAAAAAACAGTGTTTCAACCAATCACCGCCTAGGCTGAGCCTAGGCTGCCTACAGAGACGCGGTTTTTGGACGGCATGCTTATGGGGCGGGCAGCTAGCGGATCGTTAGGAAAGATTAGATGAATGTGATCATTTATGTTTCTGCCTTTTTTGGGCCTGAAATGACTGATACAACCTTTAACATTATTAGATCCATCAGCTTGACGACAAAGGGGATTGCGATTCCATTTAAATATTGTGAGGGTCAGGGCAGGACGCAGAGGAAGTGAAATAACAAATAGGTGATTTTCTATTGCTATTTCAAAGTAGTAGGGTCATAACTTGCAAGACAGTGGAAATGCAATTGCAAATGGACTTTGAATTTCCATTTGAAATTTGGCAAACATGTTACATACACGGAAAAGAAAATCCAAACACAATTGCAAATCACGCATTTGTGTTTCCATGTCACAACATATGTGTGCACAAATTGAAAAGGCAATTGCAAATACAATTTGCAATTCCCTTCGAATATTGTCTGGAATATTATTCCTTACATTTAAGTACATATGTCAAATTAGAAGTTTTACTTTACTGTACATTTTAAATCAATATGTTAAGCCATATTTCAAAGACAATAGAATTATGAAATTACATGTAAAGAAGCAGATCCAAAAAAGCATTCACCTATTATACATTTTAATTGCAATAACATGCAATTAAGTGTCTGCAAACATTACTCACACTTAAGTATTTTCTTTTAAAGTATATTAAATACTTTTATTAAAAGTATGTTAAAGTGTACTTCTTTTTCACAAGGGCGGTGATTGTCAAACATCAATTGTTCTTCCTTTCAATTACGGGATTTGAGAGGCATGGCAGAGAGGGAGATTATCAGTGACTAATAGCACAATTTAAATCTAATTTATGCTTAACACGTCCACACAGCCTGAGAGGGTGAGTAAATTATCCATTTTAATTTTAGAGAATGAAACTTAAGGTTTGATTACTTCACTCTGTTGATTGAAACTGAAGAGGCCAGTGTCTTTTGCTCTCTGTCTTACCTTGTGCCAGTTTGTCATTCTTCTCCAGGTAACTGAACCACTCTTTGGAGGAGATGATGGAGGTACTCTGTTCTTCAGGGATGTCCTCCTTACAGGCTGACTTCAGCTGCTCCACATCTTCATTAGTGATGTTCTCAGACAGATCACTCAACAACGAGCTGTATTCAGACATTCTCTGGGAAAGACAGACAGAATGAACAAATAAGCACAAAAAAACGTATATAAGCTCTAGCTTACCTCATATAATAGCATTGTGTGATATCAGAATAACCTAAGAATGTCTTTTTGCAATACGAACAGTATTACCAGAAATAGTAGAAATCCCTCTCTAGGACTAGTACTAGATGCCTGTATCAATGTCAATGTCAATGTCAATGTCAATTTTATTTCTATAGCACTATTAATCACAACCGAGGTTGTCCAATGTGCTGCACAATGATGACAGAACAAGGCAAAAACAATAAAGTTAAAAACAATAAAACACAATACAATACAACTTCCTCATTGATTATATGCCAAATTAAACAAATGGGTTTTTAGCGTAGATTTAAAAACAGACAGTGAAGATGCAGAGCGGATACAGAGAGGCAGAGCATTCCACAGCCAGGGGGCAGCTACTGAAAAGGCCCGATCACCCCTGCATTTCAGCTTCGACTTCGGAACGCATAACAATCTCTGGTTGGACGACCGGAGGGATAGAACTGGACGATATTCAGTTAATAGGTCCGATAGATAGGAAGGGGCCAGACCGTTTAATGATTTAAATAATTTAAATACCAAAAGAAGAATTTTAAAATTCACCCGATAACACACAGGCAGCCAGTGCAGAGAACGTAATACTGGCGTAATATGGTCCCGTTTTTTGGTACTGGTTAAAAGTCTAGCGGCCGCATTTTGTACTATCTGCAACCGGGATAAAGCTGACTGGCTGATCCCAAGATAAAGTGAGTTACAGTAATCCAATCTAGATGTAATAAAAGCATGAATTAATTTCCCGAAATTATTTCTTGACAGAATTGGTTTTACTTTTACTAGTAGTCGAAGCTGAAAGAAGCATGATTTGACCACTGTATTTATGTGTTTGTCAAATTTCAGCCCATCATCGAAGACAACCCCAAGATTTTTGACCCAAGGCTTAACAAACGGGGATAACTCACCCAAGTATATTTTTGGTATACTAGGAGAATCTGAAGGACTAAAAACTATTATTTCAGTTTTACTCTCATTAAAATTAAGAAAGTTTAAAGACAACCAGGCCTTCACATCAGACAAACAGGTCATAAGTGCCTCCAAACCATTTGTACTCTGTTTTAATGGCAAATATATTTGAGTATCATCTGCATAGCAGTGAAACCGCAGACCATGCTTCCTAAAAATAGAACCCAATGGGAGCATATATAATGTAAAAAGAATAGGTGCTAAGATGGAACCCTGAGGGACACCACATGATAGATGAGCTACCTCAGATGAATGCTCACCAATATTAACTTTAAAACTTCGATTACAAAGGTAAGATTTGAACCATTTTAGAGCACTTCCTTTTATGCCAACACAGTGCTCCAAACGAGCAAGAAGGACAGCATGGTCCACTGTGTCGAACGCAGCGCTCAAGTCCAGGAGCATAAGCACAGCATAGTCCCCAGAGTCGCCAGTTAATAAAATATCATTTAAAACCTTCAAAAGTGCAGTCTCTGTTGAGTGATGTTTTCTAAAACCTGATTGAAAGATCTCAAATATATTATTTTCATCTAAGAAACTCTGCAATTGCTTAAGAACTATTTTCTCCATGATCTTTGTAACAAAAGACAAATTCGAAATAGGCCTATAATTATCTAAGACAGTAGGGTCCAAATTCGGTCTTTTAAGCAAAGGGTGAACTATGGCATGTTTTAACACATCTGGTACCGTACTAGTTTCAATACATCGGTTTATCATAGTCACAAAATAGGGACCTACTACGTCAAACACTTGTTTCAGGAAATATGGAGGCATAGCATCAATAGAAGAGCCTGATGGCTTTAACTGGCTCACTATTTCTTGAAGTTGTATAAAAGAAATAGGTTCAAACCGACTGAACACTGCAATACAAACAGAGTGGATGGATGGATCTAAAGCAGGAGGAGATATCCCCAATCTGATATCATTAATCTTATTTATAAAGAATTTAAGAAAATCGTTACACACTAATTGTGAGACAACCGGAAACTCAGAGACAGGAGGATTTACAACGGTATTGAAAACAGTAAAAAGAGTTTTGGGTCTATGAAAATTACTATTTATAAGTTCCGTGAAATACCTAGTTTTCGCTCCTTTCACTGCCTTCTGAAATTTGGATAGAAAATCTCTTAATATTTCAAAAGAAATTTGGAGCCTGTCCTTTTTCCACTTGCGCTCCGCTCGTCTACAGCTTTGCCTCAATGAGCGAACATGATCATCAATCCAGGGCTCTGCTCTTGGTTTGATTTTTAAAGTCTTTACAGGAGCCACTGCATCCAAGACATTTATAAATGTGGAGTTAAGTCTGAGTAGAAGCTCCTCTGCACTCAGGTCATACTGACAGACATCCACAGATTGAATAGCATCACAGAAGGCTAGTGAAAAGGATTTGCTTGTAGATGAGGTGATTAATCGAGATTTACGGACATATTTAGTGGTTTTAGAGTAATTTGGTACACAGGGAACAGAAAACATAACAGCTTTATGGTCAGAAAACCCATTTTCAACTACCTCAAGATCATAGAGAGAAAAACCATATGATATCACAAGGTCAAGTGTATGTCCCAACTGATGAGTAGGGACATTCACATGTTGTTTGAGATCAAATACATTCAACAAAGTAGTAAATTCTTTAGTTAATTAGTCCGTTTTGCAACACATATGAATGTTAAAATCACCAAGAATGATCAATTTATCATATTTGGGTATAACTTCGCCCAAGAAGTCTGCAAACTCATTTAAAAAGTTTTTGTTGTGCTTAGGAGGGCGGTAAATCAGAGCAATCAAAAGTGGGCCATTTAGTTCCAACTTAATATCCTAAGTTTTTTACTTTTTTGTACCTTTTGTCATTGCTTCATTCATTTTTTTTTTGTTTGTTTTGTATTTTTGTCAGCCATTTCATTATTTTCATTTGTTAATTTGCTTGTAATTCTTTTTTGTTTATTTGAATACTTCCTGAAGAAAACTTTACTTAATGGCACTGAGGTTATGGATTTAAAGGAGCTGTATGTAAGAAATTTATTTCAATTAATCATACATTTTCCCAGATATGTCACTAGACATTAAGAAATCATGTTTATTTCAAATACTTATATCACTGACAACAGTAGTCCGGCCAGGATATTGTCTTTTAAAAAGTGAAGTTGCAGCCCTCAACTGATGTTGATGTTGTCATGTTGTGTTTTGGTTTGAGTGCCACCCTCCACCGATCTACCAATCACGAAGTCTGTAGTGTTGCAGCATTCGGGTTGCCAGCTCTGCTTTAGTTACCACAGCTGCAGCTAATAACGTGTCGGAATCGGATCCTGCAGCATATCTGGCAACCTTGAGTCAGTAATTTGAAAGTGATTGCAGTACCAGTTTTGGCCACAATCTTACATACTGCTCCTTTAACCTTTAGACCTAGGGTAGTCCTCTGCACTGTCCTGAGATGCTCTCACTGTAATCACAGGCTCAGAATGACGCAATCGGCAACGACCCTTTCTGGGATATTTTGGCTACATGTTTCTATGAGGAAGGAAGAGGTGACATCTTGTCCATCTTTTTTTTTTACAGTCTATGGGACAGACCCTGAGGGTTATAGATCAAAGTTTCCCTTGTCACAGCTCTCTGTCTCCCTCTAGTGGAGCTCATGACCAGCACAATTAACAAAAGCAAGATCTTCCCACTTCCTCAGAAATTCCTGCTTCACAAACAGTGCTGTTATCATCAGCACCTTCATGTTGTGAAAATACCAAGACGTGGTACGATATACTGCCAGCTCCATGTGGCCACATTTACTGTGATGGCAAACAAATCAATCTGAACGCGTTTGCTGTTGGCAGCCCACATGAGGACAGAGGTCGGAGGAAACTGTGCAGGATCCAAAGCCAAGATGGACGCCTCTGTTATTTTACAATGTATTGTTTGTGCTGTGTGACAGCTGGTTTAACAGTGCAGACATTCTACATTCATCACCCTCAATGTCACTGGTATAATACAGTGTGTGAGTGATGGAAGAAATAGAAAGAGTGGGAAACATACAAAGGCATCCCCCCCACACACACTTTATACACATTTCATATAGGTGCAAACACTGTTGGCATGTTGCTGTTTATTTGCTACCGTCTGTGACAGTATCTGTAAACCGCACTGATCTGCTGGTGACCTAAATACAGCGCTGCAGTTACGTGATCCACCAGCAGAGGGAGAGAGAGAGAGAGAGAGAGAGAGAGAGAGAGAGAGAGAGAGAGAGAGAGAGAGAGAGAGAGAGAGAGAGAGAGAGAGAGAGAGAGAGAATATTGTATAAGGTCCATGCAAATGTAAAAAAGTTTGACATATCTCATGTCACATCCAACATCAGAGCAATGCAAAGAATAGTGTTAGAGATTCAGGTAAATGCACAGGTTTAGATTTAGCTGTTATCATGACACTCAACATTCCTCTTGCTTTTGTTAGCACTGTACACAAATAAAAATGTATGTGCAGCACATAAATAATAGAAAGAGAAGAACAATCAAAATTCAGTATGCAAATAGATGGGAAGAAGACTTATCATAAGATATAATGCAAATATCATTACCCTTGCAAGAAGATTGTTCGTGTGTGCTATTAGTAGCCTGTACTTCTTTTAAACTAAAAATAAGTATACTTTCAGTCTACTAACTTGATGTACTTCTCAAAAAATATACTTCATGTACTTCTCAGAAATGTACTAAACAATAAAATTACAATTAAATACTACTAATACTGACAGAAAAGTCTAGGTATATTTGGCCTATACTTGCACTCAATCTTTTGATCGATATAGCCTACTTACAAGTATAATTAAGTATTCTAAGTATGGATTGGCTTGTAGTTGTGTTTAGTCTAGGTTCCGTTCAAGATTGTTGCAGTCAATACGACAACTAATTTCTTGTCATCATCATTGCCCGATACCAATCCCAATCCTGATCAATCAAGCTTTATGAGTGATATATAAGCTCTCTGTTGAATGCCACTGTTCGAGGGAGCGTATCGATGCAAGCACCCTTCTGAAACCTAAAATGACAAATGGGACACCCTTCGGTCTCATGGACTTAAAGGACAAATGCATGCGACAGCTATTGAAAGTGTGCCATTTGGGACAGGGCCTTAGTGACAACCGATCGAGTCATAGAAAGTGATTATAAGCCGATACCGCTCAGCAAAAGATCGATCAGTTCATCCCTAGTTTACTTTTTTGTTCATTACTTACTCCAATTCATTTTTCTTTTTTTCACATAGTTTTACATACTGTCTTAAACGTATGCTTTGGCATCCATTACAACAGATTAGTTTGAAAATATTGATTTAAAAAGAAAACAGAGTGTTCCAAATTCTGAGTATGGGAATTTTTGTGTAGTTCACTGTTAGTGTATATAGGAATTTACTTCCAATCTAAAAACTAAAACTCTCCCAACCAATGATGGAATTTTCCTTCATTTATAATACAACGCTTCCTGGCCATTGATGGAATGTTTTCAATGTTATACAGGAGAGGGCGCTATTACGCATCTTCTGAAAGAGCACAGATTCTCCAGATCAAAACACAGGTGAAGGATACACAGAAACAAGCATTATAAGAATTGCTTCCGCACATGTAAGCTAATGTGATCATCAAACATTAAACAGCATGAAATTTAAATGAAAACTGCGTTACTGAATGAAATGTCAACCCAGGAAGAGCTATAGCCAGGACTGTGCAAGCTTTGGGGGCAGTGGCGTGCCCAAGGGGAGAAACTGCATTCTGGATGAGGGGATCCCCCTCATTTGAAATCATGTTCCAGGGGGCACTGAAATATGACCAAACGGCCACTTTATTTTTAGTAAGAGTACATCATCACTGCCTGTTACATTTTGAAACGTGAACATTCACTAATGAACATTTCAAATTTTGTTCCTAAATTCCATTTAACAATCTTTAAGGCCCTTTCACACTAAGCGCGATGCGATAAAGGTAAGCCAGGGGTGCCCAATCCTGTTCCTGGAGATCTTCCAACCTTGATCTAACACACCTGTCTGTAATTAACAAGTGCTCCTGAAGATCTTAATTAGCTGGTTCAGTTGTTTTTGATCAGAATTGGAGCTGAACTTCAGGAAGGTCTCCAGGAAGAGGATTGGGCACCCCAGAGGTAACGAATCGCCAATGAACGGAGCTTTCACACTGAACGTGACACGATTAATTGCCTTTAGCTAAGTCACCCTGCATGATAGATGGCACTGACCGATAATATATTTTTCCTCATGTATGTATCTCATAGGTTTTCCCATTTGGCTTTAACCTTGTCCGCTGCACAACATACAGTACGAGTACGTGTAATAATTTCCAACTGCAATCTAAAGTTTTGATTAACGGACAGATATGCATTATTTGTTGTATTTTATAGTAAACTGAAAAGTACACTTGCCTAGCTTTTCTTATATAAGCATTTCTCATTATTTATTGTCATAAAAATACTAAGCCGCATGAAAAACACATACAGAACATATACCATCGTAATCATTTATTTGGCTTCAGGTTTCATCTGTAGAATCGTTTCTCTCAGTTGTTTATGTGTGGAACTCAGAACAAGGAAGTGAACACAACGTCGTCATTCGGAAGGGCAGGAGTTATGATCACCAGGGCTGCGTTCCAGTCCACTTTTAGACAAGCACTTGCAAACTTCCCTAAGCACTTCCCTTCGGGGGAATCCCTGCCACCATTTTGAAATGGGTTCCACTTTGTGAGGTGGATGAGGGAAGTTCATATGGACAGACCCTCGTTCCCTCGATTTTGACTGAGGGAGCGAGTCTACTTCATACATTTCAGGCAGCTTCATATACCACAATGCAACACGATTGTGACGTCACCGCAGATCTTGTCTAATCACCACCACCAAAAACAACTCTATGATATATTAATTATATTTGTTTAATATAAAACAAACCAAACACCCTTATATACATTTTAATGCTTCATTAAACAAATTCTTAAAGGGAAAAAAATATATAAATAATAAATAAACTCCATAGCTGATCCAAGTGATCAACTGCTTAGCACGTTCAAATTCAGCCCATTGCAGTTTCCGCCAGTAGTGGGCACTCATGCAACGTAAGCAATGACGTACATCTGAGTGAACGAGACTGAGGGAAGTTAGCAAGGGAAGGGCATGACAATTTTGGACTGGAATGCAGCCACAATATGATTGACAGCTCTAGAGTGAATGAGCTCTCTGACTCATAACAGACATGCACAGAAGAAAACCACACTCTGTACACTTTTTCAAATCGCTCCTCAAATCGCATAATTCAATGTAAAATTAATAGAAATTATAATCTGTACAGAACATGTAAGAATAAATCTGTTCTCAGACACCAATGAAAACACCCAACATCCATTTTCTTCTCTCTTCCAGAATTCTTTTCTTCGGTGTGCACACAAGTTTTCGAAACAGTGCCACCACTCACACTTCTGTGCAACAGCTGCGGCAGGGGAAATCTATAGTAGTAGTGCAGGTATGACATCACATTATAGGCCAAAACGCGGAATCGAGTTAGCATTTTAGCACTTCCGGTTCCATTGTTCTGAAGTCAATGTTATTTTTTTTTTTATGGGTTTTTTTGGTTAAATGGCAGAAATAAGGTCTGTGGTGAACACAAGCTCAAGACATTTTCACGTTTTATTCCACGGCATAAAATACATCAATATTACTCCACTCGTGATTTTATTTTAAGCTGTTACGTGTCTTGAAAATGGCTAACAAGTGGCTAAATGAGACTACAGAGACTGTCGGGGAGATTGAATGTCATCACGCCGAAAAGGTAAACACAGTTCGGTTTTACAGCATCATTATGGTTCTAATTGTACTCTTACAAACTATTCTAACTCAAACGTTCTTCTGGGAAAGTGGTGTAGTGTAAAATGGTGGGGTGTAGTTTGTTTATAGCCTACCTTTAGCTTTTTACTTCTGACTGCATTTAGGCTTCAAAATTCATTAAGGTTGTGTTCATCTGTGATAATTATCTTGGACAAAACATGCAAGTATCATAAACTTTGGTTGATCACAGAGCTTGTTTTTAGCGATAATCCAAAAGCCTATGGAGAAAAAAACCCTTTTGGGTTTTTGTCGAGGGAACCAGTTCGATGCTAATTGCTGGTTGGCCTACAAAGTGACGTCATACCTGCACCACTCTATTTTTATGGTTTGTTTTATCTAGGGGTGACAGGAAAAAATAAAATCAACATACTGGTAAAAAAAAAAAAAAAAAAAAAAAAAAAAAAACTCTGTGATTGATCGCACCCAGTGTGAATAGCTCCATAGGGATCTAGTTTGATTCAAGAGGATCATAGCCCAGAGAGGAAATTCAATACAGCCAATTATTCTGCTAAATACCATATTTTACAGGTTTTTGTTTACAAAACACTTGTGTATAAAACTAAACTGGTTCAGCATCTTGATTAGTAACAACCCAATCTGTTTTAGTTATTAAAATGATTGGACACAAAGTATCCCTACTATCATTACATAGCCTATACAAAAATGAGCCATACATTTCTTGAGGCAAATCAGAATTGATCTCCTCTCCTTTTATCACAAAGCATAAAACTGCCAAGAGATTAACCTTCAATGAAGGCCGTCAGCAAACTCATCCAGTCCAGAGGGAAACTCACTTAGTCAGTACCCAAAAAAAAAAAAAAAAAAAAAAAACAGCCTAAAGATGTATAAACCCAGACAATCAAACAAATTATAGCACAAGAACAAAACACTTATTATTGGACAGCACTCACCAAATCCCCAAACAAGAAATGCAACCTCAATAACCAATCCGAAAGAAAAGAAAACTAGAAAAATACAGATTGAGCGGGCACAGGTGCAGGTGTATTTCTCAACAGAAAGCACAAAATATGGATTCAACATTGAGCCTACGTTCCAGACCTTGGTATTGTTTGTTTGAATATAATGAAAAAAAGAAAAAAAAAGACAACAATAGAGAGAGACTTCCATGAAAATGATGATGTGATAAGATCTGTGTATATCATACATCAGTTATAAATTTGGTCAGATATGATTTGATTTTCAAAATAAATAGGGTGACTATAAAAAAAAAATACAATGACAGGATTTGCATTATACCCTCAAACTCAATGTATTTATAATCCTGTGCTATTATTTAACACTGCATGGAATTAACTTTTTTTATAGTTGCCGTGGAGACATTTGCTTGAATCATACACATTTCTTGAGGGAGTAAAACGTCGCTTTCCAATTAGAAGTGATGTTGAATTATCATTTTTAGTGAAGTCTCCACATTTTATTGAAAATGAATCTGAAGGTTTAGTTGCATTTATCATTTAATTTACATGCTGAAAATCAATAATATAAAATAAGTTGAAAGCTAAAATATGCCACAAGTTACATGTGCTGGCTTCACTGTATGTTGTAAGTTTGTTTCTTTGTTTGATATGTGTACGCCGTCTGCTTTCTGCTGAAATTGGAAGCTTGGCTGTATTGTGGGAAATGTTTAAAAGGTTATGCTTAATGATAGAGGAAATGAATGCAGTTAAAGCACTGTCCTCCACACTGATACAGGGTAATTGCTTTCAATAGCATCAAAACACAGGAGTGTTAATAGAAGCTTGTTTCAGGGTAAGTACTCTGAGAGCTCTAATAACTACATCGATCACTTTCTATCCTCTTTTTTTAATGAAAGAGTGAAAGAAAGATGACAGATTAGTATTAAACAATTTCAGTTATTAGAAAAGCAGGTATCATTTCAGACAATGCAAAAAAAAAAAAAAAAAAGTTTTCCATGAGGTCTGAGAAATGAATGTTACAGACTTTGTGATTTAAATTCAATACAGATAAAACATGGATTTAGATCATTTTGCTAATGTAATGTAAAACGTAAACGGGTAATTCAAGATGTGCTGGCACCCCAACAGATGTAAAAAGAAAACTAAATCAATAATGAGAGTCAGATAACAAGCGCACATTGTAACGATCACCAGTGACTGCCCGGGATAACCATCAGAGGGCACTCCAACCCGGACAATGACCACACATTCACAAACTACATCTCCCATAATTCTCTGCCTGGACTCATTAGCACTCATTGTTTTCACCTGTGTCTCATCTTCTTGTTTGCTCACCCTATATAAGCCTGGTTCTTTCTGTGATTCCCTGTGAAGTCTTGTATGTTGTTACACTGCATCTCTGAGCATTCTCCCTGGTTTCATTGTCTCTTGGTTCCTTGGCTGTTTCTTGGATTCCCTTTTTGCCTCTGACCCTTGTTTGTTTGTTTGGTCTGCCTTCCTGTGCTTGAACCTTTTGCCTGTGTTTGATTACGATTCTGGATTAGGCCACTCAAACTGCATTTGGATCCTCAGCCTTTGTGTCTCAGAGCAGTAGGCTATGTAACACATTCATTTAAAAAAAAAATATATATACTTGTATGACCTTTAATTGCCCATTTTCAAGAGTTGCCAACAACAATGATTAAATTCGATTCCAAATTAAATAACTCCTCCAAGTGAAAAACTTCACAGCAGCAGCACATACTATGTGTATACAGAATGTGTATATATAAAGAAATTAAATTCAAAAACAGCAATTGCACCAAGCACATCTCAAACACTATTTCAGTGTACAACAAACCATGATAGATGTTGATTGTAGATGTTTAAACATATGCACACCACAAAGAAATGCCTCCTTTCCAAATAAAATGTAAAATAAAATGACACTAAGATTATGTAAACCGCTTCTAATACGTTATCACATCTCTCCAACACAGATCCATCACTCACAAACAGATGGAACTCATTAATATGACCTTGTTACATATCTTGTTGCTATAGAATGGTTGCGTAGTAACTATTAGCTTTTTTTTTTAAAGCATGTTTGTGTGTCTGTGAATTGAGCAGTAAGCATTTTTCTGCTCATCTGATGATGTTAGATCAGCGCCAGTGAAATGTTTTCATTCTAACCATGTATAAGAGAAAGCTCTGTTTGAGTGTTTTAAATATGAGAGGAAGATCTAGTGAATATTGTCATGATATTGTCAAACTTTGGCTAATTATTTTCAGCCTTTAGATTTGGTTTCATAGTCCATCGCTGTCTCACGAGTTTGGGAGCGTTAAGACGGTCAACAACAGAACACAGAATCTGATTGAAACTTGAGTATTAGTTTGATTCTTTCCATTAAATCAGTTCACAATCTGTTTTGTGGTTAAAAAAAAAGCAGGATTTTCTGTTAGTTTTTATCATTGATTTGATAAAAAAAAAATATATATATATATTAGGTAAATATTGCTGTTTATTATTAGATATTGTTATATTGGTGCATATGATGATTAAATATGTTCCAAACAATGTAAAAAGGTCCCATTGTGAGCAAAATGCTGAGCCATATGGAGATATATTGTAGTAAACTATATCGCCCACGTTCAGTCCTAGTGATGGTCAGGGCCAGTGCAATGTGTGTGCAAATGTATCGACGTGTTTATAAGCGAGCATGATGTTTTCCCAGAAACAGCCCCATCAAGCTGAAGAGAACGAGTTAAACAGACAACGAGATGGAAAGGAGAAAAAAAAAGAATGAGAGAAGGTAAAAGACTCTGCCTCTAAACAATTTTAACATAAGTTCAATTTTGTGTTCTTGTCCACCCAGCCATCTGCTGTGCTCCTGACGCCGTTGGCAGCCATTTGTCATTTATGCAAAAACAAAGTGCTTATTAATACACACGTTTCTACACAAAACACTCCTGAGTCGTAATCATGAGACACGTATAGAGGAATATCTACAATAAATCAATAAATCACTGGAATGAAATGTCAGCTCCAAAAAAAATCATCCTCACTTTTGTACTTTTTAAGTAGACTTGCCACAAAAGCATAATATCCACTTTTTAAAAACAGATTATACTTCTACCGGTTAAACTGTATTTGTATTGTTTCATGCAGGTGGTGCTATGCAATTCTACACAATAACACAGGCAGTCAAATTGTAAAGGTTGAATTTTATGTTTATTATTTATTTTAACTAAAAATGAAAAGGATATGAAATTATTAATTTACATATTTAAATGATTATTTAATTGCGTTCAACTGGGTGGCAGTCAGATTTGATAAAGCTTCTGCGACGTGTTATCAAGTCTTCACACAATGATGAAACATAAAGCCAGTCTGTGTTTACTATCTTACTGAAATACTTCTGCTAATCAGTTTAAAGCCACTATTACCGAAAACTCTGTCTATTAATGCAGATTGTCTGTTGTTCTCACTACTTTGATGTATGCACTGTTATTGATAGTTTCCACATGTTCACCACAATAAATTAGAAAATACTCTGTAAATAAGTACAAGTAAAATAATCGGTTTGTTGATGGACATGCGTGAGACTTGTTAATGCTTATGGTGAGGAATTACAGTTGCAACATCTTATTATGTATCTTAAACTGAGCAGCGTATCACTGAGAAACGTCCTGCTCAAGTTGTCCTTGTGATAGTTTCAGGTTGAATAACTAGTTTTGAAGTTGTACTTGTGCATTTTAGTACTATATGTGTATTATGAGAATACTGAGGTCTTTCCTGTCACAACATCCAAGACTTTTACTTTCATTCTTATGTATAGTGACAATAAAGAATTTAATGAAATATCCTTGAAGGTCTGTACCATCTGACAGCAAGCCACATGGTTGCAATTTTCATATTGTTTGAATTCTTCAGAATTGAGGTATCATTGTGATGGTGTAAGTATGCTAACAGTGGGTATAGTGTGAAGGCCGGGGTTGCTAACTTTGATTATCAGGTTAGAGTGAGACTTTCTTGATGACTGGAAATATCACACACACATGACACTAGTATTCTCTTTAAATTGTTACATCACAATCTGAGCCTGGGTTCTCCCAAGGTTTTTTTTTTTCTCCATTAGGTCACCTGATGGAGTTTTTGGACACCATTAGGTCACTTGATGGAGTTTTTGGACACCATTAGGTCACTTGATGGAGTTTTTCGGTACCTTGCCACTGTTGCCTTTGGCTTGCTAAGTTGGGGATATTCAAATTAATTAACCAATCATTAATACCATTGATCAGCCCTACCAAACGTGGAGATTGAACATTGTTTTGTTGTTTTGATTGATACTGTAAAGCTGCTTTGGTGCAATCTGTGTTGTGAAAAGCGCTATATAAATATACTTGACTTGACTTGACAATCTAATCAAAGCCTACAATGCAGAAACAATTACATTTAGCCTTATCAGGAACAAACAAATATTCTCAGAAAGCATTGGACATAATATACAGTATTTTAATGTAAAACAATTATACCTCTATACCATCGCAGACAAATACTGCTCCTAAAAGCTTATGCTGACAAAGTAGTAGAAGATAAATACAGATAAAATAAAAAAACAAATCTCTTTATATCAAATGATATAGATTTCTCTAAAATGAAATAGGAAGCCACTTACAGACCCTCACATCCACACATGTAAACACAACACTGATGTCTTCACTTCCAGGTCAAGAATCCGTCAATCAGTAGCCAAGTAGCCAAGAATGAGAACACACTGCGGTTATCCCCGCCCCCATGAGAGAAATGTGTCAGAATAGCGAACGGAAACCCAGAAGCGTAAATGAAAACTCTGGAAGCGCATTTGTAAGTACAGATCAGCGAAAGGAAGAGGAGAAAACGGTTAGTAAAACATGCAGTGCATTGAAAACAGTCAAACATTTTGCCTCCTATTTATTTTTATCCAGTTTCAAAGACATTTTATTCAGTGTCCATTTATATTTTCATTAGTTTCTTGAAAAGTTACGTTCAATATTAAAGGCACAAAAATAATCCCATAGATTTTCTAATATTGTCCTATTCTAACAAACCATACATCAATGGAAAGCTTTTTTATTCAACTTTCAGATGATGTTATACATCTCAATTTCAAAAGATCAACCCATGTGTCTGGTTTTGTTGTCCATGGTCGCATATTGTCACAATTGTAGCGCAAATGGTTTTGCAACTGCATGTGCGCTAACTGGGTCTGTACTTAACTATAAACAGCAGGACTAGTGATTGTTGGTAGAAGAAAGAGGGGAAAAGGAGGCATTTACGTCTTGCTTCCATATCCAGCTGCTGTTTTTTCCGCTGCCCTCTGAGCCCAGCGAGGAAGTGAAACCACAGTAACAGCAGGAAGTGAAAGCCGGCTGGCCACTCACAGCTGCATCTCCATGGCAACCATACTTTTTCCAGTTGGAGTGAATAGGCAGAGAGGCAAGGGACGGGAGGATGAGTGGCGCGCTCTGTTTATGGAGAGATGATATCCTCCTCCTCTCTGTCACTGTGGGATATTTTCCGTATTTGACCTTTGACCTCTTTGAGTAATGCAAGCCCCATGTGCATGCATGCGTTCAGCAGGCAGTGACTAAATTCTGCTTCGTCCTACAGTCTGGCATCACGCCGATGCACAGCACAGGAATGCGATGAATGGCAGATGTGTGATGCATAGAGATTCCAGAGAGCGAGGACGAGACATGGATGTGTACGGGTCATGACTCAGTATTTCTGATTGCAATCAGTCTGGAACATACGTGGAATATTTTAGATTAATAAATCAAGAGTAGGGCTGTACACTTAATCAAATGGTGAAATGGACTAGTGTCTGTAAATATTAAATACTGCTATTGAAGTCTGCATGTCGCCTCAGTTTAGTCTACTACACAAACTCAAGCATGTGTGACAGTCATGGTGTTTTCAGAGTCTCACTATATGAGGACATGAACACATGAACTTCATCTCCAGAGCTGATCTGAGTCGCTTTACCAGCATTTCACCATTTCATTAAGAAAACTGTCATCAGACACACAGAAACTCAAAGCTCTTCACTACAGCCCACCAAAATATATTTAACTTGAAGAAATTATGACAGAAATAAATTAGTATCGTACAGTACAATGTACTATTAAAGTAGTATTAGTATTGGTAATAATAAAACAATAAAATTATTACATCTTTTTTGAGGAATATACATGTTTTAGTTTAAAGGGCCCCTATCATGGATTTTTTAAAGTTTCCTAATGTTGTTTTGGAGTCTCCTACAACAGGTTTGCATGAATCAAACATCAAAAAACTGTTTCATTTTCTCATAATATACATTTGCACATAACCAGATATTCAATGATTCTCAAACGACTCGCCAAATGAATCAATCTATCTAAATCCCTCCTTTTCGCGAGCTACTCTGCTCTGATTGGCCAGACAGCTCAGTCTGTTGTGATTGGTTTACCGCGTAATTCCCATTGCCATAACACTGACAGCTCTGCGTGTCCTGAGGCTTCCTACACCGTAAACTAAACACAGTAACGAACAATGACGTCGATTTTACCATATCAATCTGAGTGCGAGTCTGATGATGAAACACTAGAAGAAGAACCATTAATTCAACCCGAACCTCCATCGCAAGGATGACTCGAGCAGGACGTTTCAGTGATTCACTGAAATAGCCAAGCTCTAGCGTGAATGACTGTTGTAACATAAACATTGGTAAAACAAATCCTTGGGGAGTGGAAAAAAAATGTCTTTACCGTTACATTGTAGTGCACAGCGTCTCCTCAACATGATGCTCTCCAGTATCCACAGGACTCAGCTGCCGGTTTGAGGTTTAAGTTTCCCTGGTGTCGCAATAAGTGGGTGGGCTAATGTTTCGTCTTGACGTCACGACGAAACGGCTTATGACTCATTTGAAAAACAATTCATTTCATTGACTCAGAGTCGACTCTTACTTTTGAAAGACAATAACTTTTTATACGGTGCACTTTCAGATTTGAAACTTTGCAGGATGTTTTCATTCACTTAGAGCTTATTTCAATTAATTAGACATCATTTTTTATTACTAAAATCTAATTAAACTATTCAAATGGAAACCAGAAAAAATATAATGGGGGAAAAATGGAATTTGGCGAATATAACATGTTTTTTGCGAAAAAAAAATATCATAGAACCCTACATCCCAAACTAATTGAAATTTTCTTACCTTAACAATAACCTGATGACATAATTTGAAGCTTGATTTTGTTTACTTGTAAGCTAGATCTCAATTTTTAAATCCTCATAAGTTACTGTTGCACAGGCTTTACTATATTGTTTAAGACAATTTGGCTAGTGAGAAAATTTTGGAAAAAAACTGCACACGCATGTGCACTTTGTGTCTTCAGCCCTATTCGGACGGGACTAGTTTAACATGGAGAGGTGGGGTAAAGTAATTATTTCCAGAGCTTCTCTGTGATTTTAGTCCCATCTACATTACCTCAGGTAATACTAATCCTGTGCGAATAGACCCTCTGTACATATTTACATATATATTTTACCATTTCCTGTTTAAAAGTAGTTTTACTGAGATATCTTATCCTGTGCGAATTGGTCATTACAGACGTCCTGTGGTAAAATTGCATTACTCCATCTACCCTTGTAAAGTTAATCCAGTCCAAATAGGGCTTTCCTGTGGTTTGTCTGCAGGCAAAACTCACGAACAAATGTTCACTATACTGGTGTGTGTGTATGAACATATTTTGGTTGCTCATCGGCTAATGGAGCATTTAACTTGATGCTGACAGGAAGTGACCCATTGACCTTTACAGCATTTGAATGAAAATGCTGTGTGTTTATTGCATGTGTGTAACAGGAAAAGTCGAACAAAAATAGAAGCAAGTGAGATTTGCATGAGAATTTTTTTTTCAATAATCTTTGTGCGTTCGTGTGTGTGTGTGTGTCACCACCTTCTAACTCCATTATGGTTTTATCCACAAACCAGTTTCATTATACTTCAAGAGCTCCTACTGTGAAAACACATAACAAATACAACTTCAACAGCATCTGTGACTCGTGTTGTTAAACACATCTAAAAAAAAAAAGATTTGTATTTTGACAGTCTTAACAAACTTGCAAAGTTTCATCTTTGTACATTGAATTTTTTGTAGTGCACCCAGAAGCTATAAAGGACACCCAGACCAAACATTGTCAGCTCCTGTGTCTTCAGTAAGTGTTCTATGTGAATCATTTGTCTTTTTTGGTGTTGCTTGTCCTATTATTATTTTACTAAAAAGAAACAAATAAGCAGCAATTTAAGATATGTGTGTCTCCCTGCCTATGCTACATTTACAACTGAATAAAAACACTGAACTGACTTCTGCTGAACAATAAACTGTTTGAATAATTTTCCTGTGATCACTATAAAGCTGCTTTGAAACAAAGCTACCAGCCCTCTGGTTACAATGGCAGCAAAGGCACCCCAGCATTTGCCCAAACTTCACCACCATCAAAGTATTGACCCATCAAGACTTTAATCTGAGACTGCATTCGGACGCTTGACGTTTCTGTTTCATTCATTTACTTTTCACTTTCCATTTTACCCATGAATGTGTGATTTGTGTATGTTTGTTTAGACTACATATGTTTGTGGTTTTGTAAAATAAAACTTTTGTGCACATTCACAGCTAATTCTGTGGTCACTGCTTGCAAAACAAAGCCTATTTAACACAGCTACATGTTATGAGTAGTACTGTACTTGGTAAGAAAGAGTTATCTGAAAAATATCCCTTTCTGGGAGTTGATAGATGATTAATATTGAGTGTTCGCTGGACAAACAGGTTCATTGATTGAATATGAATTATTCTACATCAAGATAATTTTATTAACTAATCCAAACATTTTAAATTAATTACAATTAGTTATAAGATTATTTACTATTCATATTTCACTTAAGCTAATTTGCTGCTACGCGTTTTAATGTGCCCACTTCTCTTCTGTGCCTATTAGGAGGCCGGTCTGCCAACCCCACAACCTCTCGTGTTTCGTGGGGCAGCGGTTTTCAGTAAGCTTTTGTCCCAGTCTTCATCCCCGGAAATATTGCAGAACTGGGAGGCTCACACCCTCCAAGAAGGGTGTTGGAGAAATTTGTTTGATTGTACCCTGCAGGCAAGCAGGTCTTTCGAGACTGACCTCTGGTGTAGGCTGGTATCTTTTTTAGACTATTTGGCAGCATGACAATTTCTGCAAATGTGAGACTGTGGGTTTTGCAAATTATAGAAGCAGAGTGTTGCTACTCGAGGCCCTCCTCAGAGAGACAGAGTGTCAAGGTGGCAATCGCAGCATGGCAAATTTTGAGTACTGTCCAAAGTGGTCAGTGCAGAGCAGGACCATGTGTTAGAGCAGGACGTATAGTCTATTTTGGCAAAAGAGGCCACAGAACATGTCCCTCTTTCCGAGAGAGACTCCGTTTTTTTTTAAATCGGTACTCTGTGGACTTAGGGTGCTTTCACATCTGTAGTTCGGTTCATTTGGTCCGGACCCAAGGGCAAAAAAATTATACTCTGTAGTATTTTTCAGGCATTTTGGTCCCTTTTCACACCACACTGATTGCTCTGGTCCGAATCAGTTGATGAGTTGATGAAACGTACCAAAATACAGTCATGTGACAACATCTACATCACTCATTGGCCAGATGAGTCTTGAACGCATTTCCATAACTGCACTTTGATTGGTCAGAATTAACGTGCGGAAAAACCCTGCAGTGTTCCACAGATCTATGAAATCCCCTTTCCCTGAGCTGTTTGCTAAACAAAGCGAAGATTTCGCTGTTTTTGAAAGTTGGGACCTAATATGGTCATCAGACCAAATTTCTATGAGGCTCTGCACCTCCTCACAACTCCAAGTTTGTCCGCGAGCTGCCACGCTAAAAGTGCAAACTGTCAACAAACATTTGTCCTCATCCCATAATGCACAGCACAGCTGACTATGGCAGCTGGTTTAGTCCAAAAATGTGCACTTCTTTGGGAGTTGGGTCAGTTCGAGGTCGGATCACGTTTTCTTCACAAACAAACCGCTCCAGAGTTCATTTGAAAGCATTCCGAGACCTCCTCACACTTGTTTGGTCCGCTTTTGGTGCGCAACCGAGTGTGATTTGCTGCATTCACACCTGCCCAAACTAAACGCACCAAGGGGGACAACGAACTCTAGTGCGATTCAACCGAACTAAATGAGTCAGGTGTGAAAGCACTAAAGGTTCAAGATGCTAACGCTAAGATGCTTGTGTTCCAAATCAAGTCAGAGGAGGGGTTTGTTACAATAGAAGATGCTTGCTTTCTCAAGTCATCCTTCCTCAATACAGGAAGTTCCTTAGGTTCGTTGTTTTCCGTTCAGGCTACCCTTGTCATCTCACACCTTCACATAGTGCATAAATCCAGCTCTGGCTACATTGTGATTCCAGGGCATTTGTGTGCATTCTGAATTACATTTATGACTGATTTATTCTTGCTTAGTCCAAGCACATGAGGTGCTTGGGGTTAAGATTCAACTCTGAGGGGGTAACTGAGGGGTTTTCCTGGAGGGGCAACGCCTTTCGCATCATCAGAGTAACGCGCAGATGCCTTCGTACCCAAGTGATTAAGTTCAAGTTCACTTTATTTATTTAGCACATTTACAACAGCCACTAGGCTGACCAAAGGGCTTTACAGAACAACCAGATAAATATAAGAAAATAATACCTGAATAACAACACATAAAACCAAATAAAAGCAGCAAAGCTAAGAGCAACCTTAAAACAAGAGTAGCAAAACAGTATCAGACTCAGATATAAAATAGTAAAACAGAAGTGGTAAAACAGTATCAGACTCAAATACTGAAAGGAAAGACAGGAGTGGCAAAACCGTATCAGGCTCAAATATAAAATAGCAAAATAGAAGTGGCAAAGCAGTATCAGACTCAAATATAGAATGGAAAAACAGGAGTGGCAAAACAGTATCAGACTCAAATCTAAAATAGTAAAACCAACCTAAGAAAATAGAACAAAATGCTAAAGAAAACACGTAACTCTGTTTTTAACAGAGACAGACAGGGTAGGGGTCGTTCTATTCTCTAGAGGCAAAGTGTTTTCCACAGTTGTGGCCTTCTGGATGGAGTGTAAGGATGAACAAGTTCAGAGAGATAGGCAGGAGCTAGGTTATGTAGAGATTTACAAAACAAAGAGTAAAATTTTAAAGTCTATTTTCTGTCGAACTGGCAGCCAGTGTAGAGATTTGAGAATAGGAGAGATGTGGTCATATTTGCGACATGAATAAGTCTAGCCGCAGCATTCTGGACTAACTGAAGACTATTCTGGACTAACTGAGCAATTTGAGAACTTGATATACCACAATATAAGGAATTGCAGTAATCTAGCCGAGATGTTATAAATGCAAGAACAGCCATTTCTAGAGTTTTCGGAGTGAGAAAGCCTTTGATTTTCGACGGTAGATGAAGTTGGTAGAAACTGGAACTGATTGCGGATGAAATATGATGAAAAGGCTGGTCAACAAGAACACCTTAATTCCGCACTCCTGGGGATTTAAAAGCTGATAGACTCTCTAAATCAGGGCTTATACACTGAGAATTTTCATTTGAGTCGAAAACAATGACCTCAGTCTTGTCTTCATTGAAAAAGAGGAAATTTTGGGCTAGCCATGCTTTAAGTACCTCCTCTAAGCATAGCAGAAGAGAATGTAGAGAATCGCTACAAGTTTCTCTTGATAGGAATATAAATGTTTGTGTCGTCCGCGTAAAAATGAAATGATACACCATGTTTCCTTAGAATAGCGCCCAGAGGTAGCATGTAGAGAGAAAATAGGGACGGAGCCAAAATAGAGCCCTGTGGAAGACCACAGGTCAGAGGTGCCATGGAGCTGGAGAAATTACCCATCTTTACTAAAAACTTTGTCAGACAGGTATGACTGAAACAATGTCAGAACAGAAGCTTTTAGACCCAACCAAGACTCTAGTCTAGATAAAAGAGTAGGGTGGTCAATGGTATCAAAAGCTTTCGAAAGATCTAAGAGAACAAGAACCACAGTATCTCCGGAATCAGTGGAGAGATAAATATCATTTAACACTCTCAGGAGGGGGGACTCAGTGCTGTGAGCAGTCCTAAAACCAGATTGAAAAACCTCGTAGATACAGCTATTTGACAAAGCGTTGGATTTGATCCAGCACAATTTTCTCCAATAGCTTAGAAATGAAAGGTAAGACAGATAGGCAGACACTTTTTTAAAACAGAAGGATCTAGTGAAGGCTTCCTGAGCAGAGGAGTGACCGTAGCCACTTTAAGATTGGCAGGAACAGAGCCTGTTTTGAGACACTTGTTGATAAGAGATACCATACCTGGCCCGACTGAATCAATGATTCATTAAAAAAAATCTCAGATAAATTATATCATTAGAACAAAATTAAGGTTTGAGCTTGACAGTCACATCCTTCAGTGTCTGGAGGATGATAGGATTAAAAACCTCCCAAAAAAACAGAAGCAGGTGTCAAGATTGGTGGGACAGTTAAATTAGGGCAGACACTAAGTCTTAAGTTAGTGATTTTGAAGTCTTCACATAGAGCATCTGAGGCAACATACAATGTGTTAACAGTTGGATTTACAACAGACTGACTGACTGAAAACATAACCTTTAGGTTAGAGTGATTGGATTCAATTAAGTTAGAAAAATAAGCTGCTTTCGCAGACTAGCAGCTTTGTGGTATGATGTTAGAAAGTCTTTGAACATTTGGATTGAGACAAGTAGCCTGTCCCATTTCCATTTGCGCTTAGCCTTTCTACAAATTTGTCTTTGGTGACAAGTGTCAGAGTTTTGCCAAAGTTCAGATTTTGGTTTGCACTTGAAGAGGAGCAGTCACATTTGCTACCTTAAGCCAAGCTGAATTTAAAAGGCTAAGATGTTGATCCGCATCCAGGTCAGATAATGGTTGATCCAATTGCAAGTGTGAGCTAGAGGCTGACATTTTTTAGGGAATCCCACGGGTCACGGGATTCCCGTGGGATTCCTGCAGGATGGGAGTCATCTTTGCTATTAATCACAGGATTTGGACGGTACAGGATAAATGGTTAAAGGGAGCAGACGGGAGCGGGAATCAACCAATCGCAAAGACGACAAAAAAAGAAAAAAGTAAATGCACCATTTTGTAGTTTCCTTTTAATACGCCTACAATGTAACGCAATTAAAAAATAACTACACGACCCAGCCGTCCCAGAAGCCATCAGTGCTTTTTGTCACGGCTTACCGCCGGAATTCAAAGAGCAGTGATGGAGGGAGCTAACAGCCGCGGAGAAGTCGATGTGGCAAAAAATGATTTACAGCGCAAAGTCAGAAGTAATGACATGTCTATTAAGTTCACAGAACTGGTCGGAAAGTCTGAAATATTAAGTAAGGAATAATTGACGACAGGCCGTTGAATTATTAGAAAAATAATGCACACCCGAGGTGGTAATGCGGTCACGACGCGAAGCGGAGTTACACCTCGGTGTGCATTATTTTTCTAATAATTCAACGGCCTGAAGTCAATTATTCCGCTTATACTACAGTTACCACACCTCGACACATTGTTCAAATAATGTATTTCAAGACGTTTGTAAAGTTTTTGTCATTAAAACGCTCTTGTATGTGGGACTAATTTCCTGCGCATCTAATCCCATGCCTCCGTTGCTAATTCCAAAACGTCCTTTTAGAGTAACGGAGGTTTAAGCCACTGATAGCAGAGAAGCAGACTAATGCTGGACACACTCAACGACTGGCTGAAACACTCTCTGACTGTGTCCATCGACTGCAGCAGATGTTAAACCCAGACTGTGAACACAGACTGAACGCGCTGAACACGCGTTTGGGCATGATCAATCATAATAAATTACATTCATAACCGGCCTTACAGTATAAGTGTGTCCCCGGCTTTATGCAGTTATTAATGCAGTTATTAGAGAGAGAGAGAGAGAGAGAAGCATATGTGTGTCAATATTATTATTTATTTATTTATTCAATTTGTTTTAATTAGTTCGTTCATGTTTTTTTTTTCTTCTAATATTGACAGTAGACTAGCCTAATAAATGAAACACAACGTCCTTTTAACAACTATAGGCCTATCAATAATTATTTATTTGTTATAGCCTATTATCTGCAATAATTACGAAAACCCGTGCAGCAGGACTATCAATTTTTATATATAGGCCTATTCAGTTTAATTTTCTATTGATTATAGATAGGACTATACTTTATTTATTAAAATTAAACTGCATGTTTCCAATGATTGTGAAGTTAGACATCGAAAATGGCAGATCAAGCGCATGTGGATACATGTTTTTATTGTTATGAATTGTATCCTATTTTCCGTTATTACAGTTGACTACGCGAAGTGATATGGAACTGTAATGCGGTCAAGACCTGCTGGAACTACTTTAGCCATGCGTTTCCCTGAAAATAATTGCACACCTTAGAACGTTCTCAACCAATCAGAATCAAGCATTCAACAGCCCAGTAGTATAATTAAGTTTATGAGAGTAGAATGTGATTGTGATAGCACGATGTACGCTGCTTGTAAGACATGCTTAGTCTTAGTCTCACGTTATGTGCTGTTTGGGTTTATTAAACTATTGTAGACATGGTGTGAACTATGTAGCCTACTGTTTATCTTTTATTTGCTGTCTTCCATTTTCTGGAGAAAATCTAGAAACAGGGGCTCAGCAGCTGGTCTAAAACAAGATGGAGAGCAGACTAAATCAAAATTCTATGTATTAACTAAACACTAATTGAAGAAAAATATATATGGGAGCGGTACAGGAGCGGGAGTCAGTTTAAACAGGAGCGGGATGGGAGTGGGAGTCAATTTACCAGGAGCGGGATGGGATGGGATTATTTTTTAAACTTTGGTCTGGGACGGGACGGGGTGTGTGAGTGTGTTTGCTCCGAGGCTGTAAGCTCCATCTAAAGCCTCGTATTTCTCTCTGTTTTGAACCATAAATTTACGATCATTTCTAGAGTTTATACTACTAATATAGTTTACCTAACATCTCAGACTAACCTAACATCGCTAGCTTCCGTTATTGTTAGCACAACACGCTTGTATCTCGTTAGCCTGTTAACGCTTCGCCCGTGCGCTTAGTTATTTATTTATTTTTCTCGTGCGCGCCCGCGCCTCTGAGTTCGTAAAAAGCCCAGGTGAGTAAGAATCAGTCAACAAACACGGTGAGTAATGTCTTGTCCTGTTATTGTCACCTGCACCTCATGCCACATGTTTACTATAGCCTTCCCCGTCGGCAATATAGGGTTTATATGTGATAAATGCAAGGAGACAGTCAGGCTGACGGAGAAGATTTCAGAATTAGAGACACGCATCCAAACTTTAATTGAGGATAGTAAGTGTGCTCGAGCCTTAGATACTATTTTGGATGCGCCTAGCATAGTGAATCATTTACATGATTCGGTTCCGGCTGAGTTATTGCCTGTGCAGCCAGGCAGATGGGTAACTGTGAGAGATCGCTCTAGTCGCGGATCAAAAAACCACTCTTCTGTTCCGATTACCATAACAAATCGATTTGCCCCACTCAGTGAAACACCCACTGAGAATTATGTTGATTATGCCCTGGTAATTGGCGATTCTATTACACGGAACGTGAAAATAGAGACACCAGCCACCATAGTCACATGTTTGCCGGGAGCCAGAGCGCCTGACATCAAAGCAAATTTAAAAGTGCTGGCTAATGCTAATCGTAAATTCTCTAAGATTGTTATTCACGTCGGCACAAATGATGTTCGACTTCGCCAGTCGGAGATCACCAAAATTAATATTAAAGAGGTGTTTGAACTGGCAAGTACGATGTCAGGCACTGTAATTTGCTCTGGTCCCCTTCCTGTTCGAAGGAGTGATGAGATAGTTAGTAGATTGTGTTCACTCAATGGCTGGTTGTCTAATTGGTGTCCGCAAAATAATATAGAATTCATAGACAATTGGAAAAGTTTTTGGGGCAAACCTGACCTGTTGAAAAGAGATGGTATTCATCCCTCCTGGGATGGTGCTGCTCTTCTCTCTAGTAATTTGGCTCATAGTCTTAGAGATAAAACATGACAATCTGGGGCTCAGGTCAGGAAGCAGACAGACTGGCTTAACCGACCGTCTGCTAGCGGCCTCACGTCACCAAGGTCAGATAAATCCCATCACATAGAGGCTCTTTCATCTAGATATCATCATATAGAGACTGTGTCTGTTCCCCGAATTTGGAAATCCAAAAAACTGCCAAAACTTTCTAAGGTTAAAAGTTTAATTGATGTTCAACAAATAAAAAACAGATATAATACAGATGAGCAAACGATAAAGCTTGGGTTGTTGAATATTCGATCCCTTAATTCAAAAGCGCTCATAGTTAATGATAAGATTACAGACTATAACCTAGATGTGCTGTGTTTGACAGAAACCTGGCTAAAACCAAACGATTACATTACTTTAAATGAGTCCACTCCGCAAGATTACTGTTATAAACATGAGCCTCGTCCGAAAGGCAAAGGGGGAGGTGTTGCTGTAATTTATAGTAATATTTTCAAAACCACTAAGAAATCTAGTTTTAAATATACTTCTTTTGAAGTGTTGGTGCTTAATGTAAAAATACATAGTGTAAACAATAAATCACATTTGAAAATTCTGCTGGCTACTGTATACAGGCCACCAGGGCACCATAAAGATTTTATCAAAGAATTTGCTGACTTTCTATCAAAATTAGTATTGGCTGCCGATAAAGTCCTAATTGTTGGTGATTTTAATATACATGTAGATAATGAAAAAGATGCATTGGGACTGGCATTTAAAGACATTATAAACTCAATTGGAGTGAGACAACACGTGTCAGAACCTACTCATTGTCGTAATCATACTCTAGATCTAATATTATCTCATGGAATAGATGTTGATGCCGTTGAAATTCTGCAGCAGAGCGACGACATCTCAGATCATTATCTAGTCTCGTGTAAATTACATTTAGCCAAGGCTGCAAAGCCGACTCCGTGTTATAAATATGTTAGACCTATCACTTCTGCCACTAAAGATGGCTTTATTAATAATCTTCCTAATCAGTTTCATAATCTCAGCATCCCGGATAGCTTAGAAGAACTTGATATTGCAACAGAAACGTTTAAATCTCTCTTTTCCAGCACTTTAGACATAGTTGCTCCGTTGCGCTTAAAGAAGATTAAAGAAAATAGTCCAACGCCGTGGTACAACGAGCACACCCGGGCCCTTAAGAGAGCAGCCAGAAAAATGGAACGAAACTGGAAGAAAACAAAACTAGAGGTATTTCGGATTTCATGGAAGGAGAGCTCGATTGCTTACAGAGAGGCATTAAAAGATGCTAGAACGGATTATTTTTCAACCTTATTAGAAGAAAATAAACATAATCCTAGGTATTTATTTGAACAAGTGGCTAAACTAACGAAAAAGAAAGCTTCAAGCCCAGAAGTTACCAAGAAACACAGCAGTAATGACTTTATGAACTTCTTCACTTATAAGATCTATAATATCAGGGACAAAATTATAACTATGCAACCGTCTACTACAGTAGCGCATCAGGGAGTGCATTGTAGTCTCCGTGAGGAACATTTTGATTCATTTGTTGCTATAGGAGAGGAAGAATTTTGCAAACTTGTTAATTCATCTAAATCCACAACTTGTATGCTAGACCCTATACCGACTAAGCTACTGAAAGAGATGCTTCCAGAGGTCATAGATCCTCTTCTAAATATCATTAATTCATCTTTGTCTCTAGGATACGTACCAAAAACCTTTAAGTTGGCTATGATTAAACCGCTTGTTAAAAAACCGCAACTTGATCCTACAGAATTAGTCAATTACAGGCCAATCTCAAATCTGCCTTTTCTGTCAAAGATACTAGAAAAAGCAGTATCATCACAACTGTGTTCCTTTTTAGAAAGAAATAATATCTGCGAGGATTTTCAGTCCGGATTTAGACCGTACCATAGTACTGAGACTGCTCTCATTAAAGTCACAAATGATTTGCTCTTATCATCCGATCGTGGTTGTATCTCTCTGTTAGTGTTACTTGATCTTAGTGCTGCATTTGATACTATCGACCACAACATTCTTTTAAATAGACTAGAAAACTATGTTGGCATTAGTGGAATTGCACTAGCATGGTTTAAATCATACTTATCTGACCGTTTTCAGTTTGTAGCAGTAAATGAAGAGATGTCTTATCGATCACAAGTTCAGTACGGCGTACCACAAGGCTCAGTACTAGGACCGCTGCTGTTCACTCTGTACATGCTGCCATTAGGAGATATCATTAGGAAATATGGAATTAGCTTTCACTGTTATGCTGATGATACTCAGCTGTATATTTCTTCAAAACCTAACGAAACTTACCAATTCTTAAAATTAACGGAATGCATAGCTGATATAAAAAATTGGATGACCAGTAATTTCCTATTACTAAATTCTGAAAAAACAGAGATTCTAATCATTGGACAAAAAACTGCCACACGTAATAACCCAGAATACTGTCTAACAATTGATGGCTGCTCTGTTAAGTCTTCGTCGTCGGTTAGGAACCTGGGTGTGCTCTTTGATACCAATCTTTCATTTGAAAGTCACGTGTCTAGTATCTGTAAAACCGCATTTTTCCATCTTAAAAATATATCTAAATTACGTCATATGCTCTCACTGACAAATGCGGAACAATTAGTTCATGCATTCATGACATCCAGGCTAGATTATTGTAATGCTCTTCTGGGTGGTTGCCCTGCACGCTTAATAAACAAACTACAGCTAGTTCAAAACGCAGCCGCTAGAGTTCTTACCAGAACCAGGAAGTATGACCATATTAGCCCGGTTCTGTCAACACTGCATTGGCTGCCTATTAAACATCGTATAAATTTTAAAATATTGCTGATTACTTACAAAGCACTAAATGGTTTAGCTCCCCAGTACTTGAGCGAGCTCTTAACGCATTATAGTCCTTCACGTCTATTGCGATCTCAAAATTCTGGCCAGTTGATAATACCTAGAATATCAAAATCGACTGCTGGCGGTAGATCCTTTTCCTATTTAGCACCAAAACTTTGGAACAATCTTCCTAACACAGTCCGGGAAGCAGATACAGTCTGTCAGTTTAAATCTAGACTAAAAACACATCTCTTTGGCTTAGCATACACATAACACATTATAGATTTCTATAATTCAATGTTAGGCTGCATAGTTTAGATCAGCCGGAACCGGGAACACTTCCCATAATTCCTGATGTACTTTGTACATCATAAGAAGGATGGCGTCTACGCTAATATTAGTCTCTGTTTATCCCGAGGTTTACCGCGAACCGCCGGATCCAGGCCATATCCAGATCTGAGGAAGGACCATCACATGGACACGATGACAACGCATCCCTGATGAGCCAGCCCCATCAACACTGTGAAGGCCCATGGACACCTCAACACACTCATCTCCTCACCGGCCGGATGACCCAACCCAACCAGATGAACTGGATAAATATCATGAAAGTTCTGATCACATCTGACTCCTGACGTTCTGCTGCCTAACTCATAATCATACACTGTTCGTTTGTTGGCCAAAGGAGGACTGGCCCCCTGACTGAGCCTGGGTTCTCCCAAGGTTTTTTTCTCCATTCTGTCACCTGATGGAGTTTTGGTTCCTTGCCACTGTTGCCTTTTTCGCCTCTCTTCGCCTTTGTTGCCATTGGCTTTTGGCTTGCTTAGTTGGGGACATTTAACATTTAATTTTGAATTTAACAATACTATTACAACATTGTTTTTCTGTTATCTCTGTAAAGCTGCTTTGAAACAATTTGAATTGTAAAAAGCGCTATATAAATAAAGGTGACTTGACTTGACTTGACTTGACAAGATTTCTTTCTATGGGAGTGGGACGGGACAGGAGTGAAAATCCACTCCCGTGTCATCCTCTAGTGCAGTGATTCTCAACCGGTGGGCCGCGGCCCTCTAGTGGGCCTCGAAGCGCCATCTGGTGGGCCGTGTATAGGCAGTGGTAGACTACACGCAATTAATAAAAAAAAAAAAAATGTATTGACAAATCTTGTTATTTTCTAATTATCTGATTGTTCTTATGACTTTATTAGACCAAAAACACTCAAGTTAAGTCAATATGCATTATCTAAAAGCTAATTTATGTTTATATTACAAAAGGGGGTTGCACACCGGAGGAGAAGCGCAGCACTGCGTCGCCTCTAGGACAACTCGAGGTAGCCTATCGCACACAAGGACAAGTCGAGGAATCGCACACCGGACGCGCTTTCTCAGTTTATGGCCAGTAATATTTTAAAGTTGTGGTGCTGCGCTTCTCGTTTGGTGTGCAATCCCCTTAAGCCGAAGGCGCAGTGTGTTGAATGTGGAGAAATGTTGTCAAGAGGCGCTAGAGATGGAGACTGAACGGCCGGTCAGTCTGACATATGGTGATTTTATGCCGGTCAAATGCTTTCGGGCGCCGCATGATTAAGATCGTGCAATGTCAGCATCACACGTGCACACGGAACGCACATGTGAATTACGGTCGTTTCACACTGCAAGCGTGAGCGGCGCGTATTTTTTCCGGCGTACATGTTCATCAATGAGTGCATTCACACCGGGAGCAGTGCGTGAGCGTCAAGCAGGAGAGTCGCGTGAGCAGCAGTGAAGCGGGGTTTCTGCGCTGTTCACGCTCAACTAAAGTGAAAGCACACTTTTGATGGACAAAATAAATATAATTTCACACAAAAATGCACATAATTTGCATGTCTAGTGTGTTTTAACAAGAACTGGAGTAGGCTATGTCAGAAAAGAAAATGAAGACTCAAATTCAATTTTTACTTAACTCAGATTAAAATTACCCAAATTAAATGTACCCATTTAAACTTGTTTTAATTATTCAGTTTGGGTGAAAGTATATGGTGTTTTATAATATATATATATATATAGAAAATAAATATTTGTGTGTGCTGTAAAGTGGTTAGAAAAAATGAAATCGCAATCGGCTAAAATCGGTAACGGCAGGTCAAACTCAATGAAAAATCGGAAATAGGAATCGGCCTAGAAAATTGTAACCGGTGCATCTCTAGCTAAAACCATCAAGGCTGCAGAGACATTTGAACTCAAAACACCCGGGCTGTTTTGGGAAGCTAAAAGAATATTGTTTTAAACAGTCATGTTAATATCGCTATTTGTATTTGATAAATTATAGGCTACTTATAGTATGCAAATTGAGGTGAATGAACTTTGTTGAACATTTCTGCTAATGAATAGAGAGAATGTTCCCCTCTTGTGTGTCTGACCGGTTGTTACAAGTATGTTAGCCTGTTATTGTTACTGAGTAAACCTGCCAAGTCTTTTTCATACAAGGACAGTTTTCATCTATAGCTGACTTGACCTAGTCTGCTACAATGGCATAACAGATTAACAGCAGAGTATGTCATTGTAATTTTTTTAATTCTCTGTTATTCTGTGTTCATACTATCATATTTGGAAAGGTGGTCCTCAGAATGTTTTTAAACAGTCATTGGTGGGCCATGAGTTGCAAAAGGTTGAGAACCCCTGCTCTAGTGTGAGCATTGTTAAGCAAAGCACAGATCAAAGTTTGTGTTAAACTGTGGAGAGTGGAACCGCGACAATTTTACAGGGGCAATAGTGAGTTGAGAGAGCTCCGGAAGAGACAGTGAGAATAACATAGGCTTATGATCACAATATCAGTAACACCGAGCCCATAAGAGAGTACAAGATCTAACGTGTGGCCCTGAATATGAGTAGAGATTTTGATCCACTGCGATAGATTAAAAGCATCTATTAGATTTGAGAAACTCCTGCGACAAGGAATTTGACAAACAACAAACAGGAATATTAAAATCGCCCACCAGTAGAAAGCGATCATAATTTGTGGCAATATTGACGATAAGTTCAGTAAATTGCTGTATAAAATCCTTAGTAGAATGTGGAGGGTGGTAAATCACCCCAAGACAGACAGGACCATTCCAGTCTAGGTGGAGAAGCTGAGCTTCAAACCTGGGGAAGGCCATTACAGCGACAAGCCGGCAGCGCATGGAGAGAGTTATTTAAAATTGTTATTATCCCACCCCCGTGTCCATTCGGATGAGGAGAGTTCAAAAACTGTACAGTCAGCTGGAACCAGTTCTGAGAAAGGTGTTAAATCACCAACCTTTATCCAGGATTCTGTGATGAACATAAAATCCAGATTATGAGATGAGAAGTCATTTAATAAAAAGGTCTTATTCACCACGGAGCGGGTGTTTATAAATGCCATCTTAGGTGGAGGAATAGTGACAGGAGATGAAGACGCTGTTCTCAATGTGCGCATATTTTTGTGATTAACTCCTTGCCGCCGGAAGCAGAGGCCAGCTCAGCCCGAGCAAGTGTAGGGGAAAAACAGGACGGAACCACCGGTAAACCGCATCCAGCGGGCACCAGGCAGCAGAGCTGCATAATTTGAGTGAATTCCAGCTCGTAAATGAGCCCTCAGTTTCACCCTCAGTTTCTCTATGTATCCTTAGCGGATTCTTTGTTTCTTCCTTCGCTTTCTCCGCGCGATGTTGAGCGGGATGATCATTCTGAGAGACTTTGATACGATTTGTAGAAGGGACAGTTCACGTCCAATGTGTGAGAGTTTGTGAATGGGTGTACAACAGAGATGCCGATGTCTAGGTACAGCAGGTTAAAGACACAGCAGACAAGCAGAGAAGAAAACACGAGAGCAACAGACAGCAAGCCAAACACACAGGCGCCATTTGGATCGTCTCCAACATAGTGTCTGAGTAACAACCCGGTTGGTTCAGTGCTGAAATTTCTTTAGGATCGGTTTTCTGCTGGGCTAACCCCCTCCACATTGAAGGTTTACGTGGTGGCCTTTGCTGCTAACCACACACCGTCCAGTGGTGGTTCATTGGAGAGATACCTTTATAGTGCTCTGTTTCCTATGTGGTAATTGACAGAAGATTGAAGACCAAGAGAAGCTCAATTTGCCCTTAATTGTTAGGTCCACCACTTATCTCTGTGGCGTAAAACTGACCATTTGTTGGTGTGCTTTGGTTCCCCTAGACGGGGCTCCTCAGTATCCAAGAAACATAAGCAAGTGGATCGTTGAGATAATTTCTGTGGCTTACAAGGCATGTGATATTTCACAAGGAGTATGACTTCCTCTAAGGCATTGTTGTCAGGGGTTTCCCTTCAAGTTGTTTGTGATGCTGCAAAATGGTCCTCTCCACTAGAGGATGGATACCCGACCCGAGCCCGACGGGACCCGCCGGAACCCGACGGGCCGGGCCGGGTTCGGACAGATATTTAGAAATTATGTTCGGGTTCGGGTCGGGCTCGGTCACATCAGCGCGATAAGGCATTGAACATTTTTTATTTAAAACAGCTTATGTAGGTAGCAAATGTGCCTGATGCTTTCACTTGATGCAAACGTTCGTTTTTGTGATTAAAATACATGTAAAATATTACCATAACATCTGTCTTCCTGTGTGCGGAAATTTGTTTATGTAGCCGTGACAACGAAACACGTGCATGCGCGCCTGTGTTAAGTGCGCTTGTTTCTGCGTACGCGCTGATGTGCTCGTCCTGTTGACATTTCCGAATGCCTTTCCGAATCTTTATGCCTGTCGGGCTCGGGTCGGGCTCGGTTACTGCTCTGTCGGACGCGGGCCGGGCTCGGACAGAAAAATTCGGCCCGATCCGCACTCTACTCTCCACACACCTTCATCAGGTTCTATGCCTGGATATGGAAGGCTACGCCAGGCTCTCAAGTGCTTGTGACTTAAGTTTTGTGATCGTTACAATTCACAACTTTTGGGCAGGCATTTGATCAACATGGCATAGTGGGTATGAACGTTCCCATAGCGTCAACATTCTGGCACAGCGTTGTTCCCTCAAAAGGGAATGTCTTTGTTACAACTGTACTTATCCAAGAAAGCAACGAGACACCGTATCACTTTGCCATACTTTCTACATACCTAGGAGCAACTTATTTCAGCACAATGTTTGGTCCTGGTGTCATTTATAACTTCCGAGTGCGCTGTCATCTGTCACAGTTCTATGTTTCGCCAATGAGATTGGAGTGATTTCAGATGCAGTCACACAGAAGCATTCCCATAGTGTCAAAATTCTGACACAGAATCTAGTTACCTTGTCAGGAAACCAGGGTTACCATCGTAACCAAGACAACTAGTATCAATGTTGAAAACTGTTGAGCTGCTTCATATTTTTGGAAACTGTGAACTGTGCATTTTTTTTAATTTTTTTATTATTATTTGATAAATATAAATAAATAGAAAGTTCAATGGAACAGCATTTATTTGAAACTGAAAACTGTTTATTTGAAAACAATTTACTGTCCTTGCTGAATAAAGGTATTAATTTCTTAAAAAGAAAATATTGATCCCAAACATTTAAAATTGTAGTGTGTCATCTGCAGTAATGTTGACTTATTATTGATTTCAGACTTTTCAAAATGATTCCAGAATCTAAAATAATACTGATATACTAATCCTGCTTTCCCTTTATAATTACAATTATTCATGCTATCATTGACTTTCACCTTGCCAGGAAAAATGTGTCTATGTTTTTAATGATTCTTTAAAGACAGTAAACCTTTGTAGAATAATTCATCATCCACTGATGATGACACTGAAAGGAAAATGTCTACTTTAACAATTATAATTAAAGCTGCTGTCCGCAACTTTTTTTAAGTTAAAAATAATCCAAAATAATTATTAAAAAAAAAACATAATCTGCCAGTGGTCAAAACTATCTGCTTGCCGTAGCTAGATTCAAAACGGTTAGC